>JANFOE010000926.1:0-330451 GCA_025667525.1 Glebionis coronaria
TTAATAAAGAGAGGGGTATTTTGGACTTTTACATATTATACATTAACTCTTTTATTAATTTTATTATATATTCTTTCTTTTATTTTTTTTTCCTTCTTTCACATCACTTTCAGTCTCTCACATCTCTCTCACATCTCTCTCTGTAAATATTCATCTTCAATTCTAACAAAAAAATCAATCTTTATCCTAAACCAACCGAATCAAAAAAACAAGCACTAATCTCGTTGCTTTATATACATTAATCAACTAAGCAAAGTAATAGACTGATCTCAACCCTCCTCTGCCGCTGAGTAAAGTACGTGGCCATCTTGTGGACTGGATTCCCCAGATGAACACGAAAGATCTTCGTCCATAAACCACTTCTTTTTCGTCTGAATCACTAAAAATATTGAATCCATGTGGGTAATCTTGAATCCATCCACAACAACCCACCGATTCAGGCATTCACTAATCTTCAGTTCATCTAAACAATCCAACCATCACCATATACCGATTCACCCCCAAAAACAACAAACCCATATCGAAATCCACAAAACAGATCTGTTATCCCAAAATAAAATCAAATCAAAGAAATTAGACTCGTTTCTAGTGGCCACAGAAACGAATGACTTTAATTGAAGAATCGAGTTCAATTTTGAATGGGTTATTAAAAAGGATGAGTGATTGTTAACTGGTAATCGGGAACAAAAGAAAAACAGGTGATTGTGTTCCTTGTTTTTTAGGCTTAGCCTGATAATGGAAGATGATGAAGTGATGTTTTCCATATGGTCTCGACATGAAGATCCTCGATCGAGGGGATTGTTGTTGCTGCCTCGGTTTATTGTGAATCGAGAAAACGATAGATGGAGTTCGTTTTTGTGGATTGGGTGAAGAAGACGGTGGTACTCGATGGTTGTATGATGGGGTTGGAATGACAGCGACTGTGCTATTAAGTGCACTTGGCTGAGCCAAAGTTGTGACCTCACGTCGCTGAGACAAATACCCAGCCTTGATCTCGACCGCTGAAATGGTTGAACAAGAGCTAACATGAAAAAGAATGGGATATGATGATCAACTCGTGGTTGATTCTTGTTCAACTGAATGAACATGTCTTGGGTCTGTGATGATACATGTCTAATTGACTTCAATGATTGTGGATTTGGCATTAACTGGCATGTCTCTGAATTGATATTGTTGGGGTATTAGAATCAGGATAACGAGTGGCTGAGATGAATCCACAACTTTTCGTATATAGATCTGGTTTTTTTTTATTATGATTTTATTGATTGGGGATTGAGCAGATCATGGTGGTGGTGGTTTGGAGATGTGGGAGAGGGAGAGAGGTATAAGCTGATGAAGATGAAAAGCCGTGGTGGTTGTGTGTGTAAAAAGTGGATCTGATGATATAAATGCATGGGAGAATAAGTAAAAGACCAAATTACCCCTCCCCTCATACCACTTAACGAGTAAAACTAACTCCCATCCAAGATAGGGACGATTTTTTATCCAAGTTGTAAACGATAGGAACGACTGGTGCACTTATTTTGAGATAGGGACGAAAGTTGATGTTCAGTGCAAACGATAAGGGACTATTCTTGAAATTTTTTCTTATTTTTATAATTTCTCAATTAATTGTTTATTTTAAAAATAAATAGAAAAGCTTAATCAAATTTGCTAATTATCATATTAAAATTTAAAAGATATTTTAATTAGTTAATTGATGATAAAATTAATGATAAAAAGATAAAAAAGAAGAAAACTATAATTAACTTTTTAAAATTACGTATATTGGATAGAAACGCAATACTTTTAAGAAAAAAAATATATGAAAAACAATAAAATAGCCTATTATTCTTTAATAAGCTTTTTTATTTCAAGTTGTCCTTGTCATGCTGTTAATCTTGACGTTAGTTACTATACGTTATTGTATTTTTTTTCTCTTTCTCAACTATTGTTGATTAGGAGTTATTAATTTCCTTTTATATTTGGGTAAGTACCAAAAGAGACACAAGTACACTACATGGTCCCCTATTCAGACTTTTTTTTTTCAAAATTCTAAAAAAAAGACTTGTACTTTTAATCAACTGATCAACCCCCTTAGAATTTTGACACGTACACAACTGATCAACCTACTTTATTTCATATTTAATTTTTGTTTGACCCACCAATACAGTTTAAATTACACATATACCCTTATTATTTAATTTTTTTATCATCCCTACCACTTTATTACCACCACTGTCATCACCGCTGCTGCCACCATCGCCACCACCACCACCACTGATCAAATCTACCACCAAATCACGCCGCCGCCGCCACCACTGATAAAATCATCACCGCCGTTTTGCCTTTTTTGGGTTGGGTTGGGATGGGTAATGGGTCTTAGATGGGTTTGGGTTTATATGGGTTTGGGTTTAGATGGGTTTTTAGAAGGATGGGTTTAAGTTTGGGTCTAGATGTGTTTGGTAATAAGGGGGTGTTTGGGATTCTAATTTTCGTTTTCAAAACTCCATTTTTGAAAACTCCATTTTTCAAAACTCCATTTTTGCAGCTGGACCTCCTAACCAACTTTTACAAAACGCCGTTTTACTCCATTTTTGAAGAACTAAACGCCGTTTTGCCTTTTTTTTACCCAAACACCTTTTTCTAGTTTTTCTTCAGTTTGAAACTGGGATTCGGAGATTATTTGTGGTGAAACGCAAAAACAAACACCCCCTAATGGGTCTTTAGAAAAAAAAAGTAAGGTTTTTGGGTTTAGATAGATGTTTAGGAGAAAAGTTGAGTTTTTTAATCACGTTTTTTATATGATCATGATATTCCTTTATAAATTTACTTATTATATTTTTTTTTAATTGTAAATTATATTTTTAACAATTTTTAATTAAACATTTTTTAAACGATTTTTTTAACATTACATTTTTTAATTTACTTTTTCATCAGTATTTTTACGTTTTCGTCAGTAAATTTACGTTTTCGTCAGTATTTTAACTTTTCGTCAATAAATTACGTTTTTCTCAGTAAATTTACGTTTTCGTCAGTAAATTTACGTTTTCGTCAGTAAATTTACGTTTTCGTCAGCAAGTTGTCGTTTTATGTCAGTAATTTGACGTTTTCGCTAGTAATTTTACGTTTTCATCCGTATTTTTACGTTTTCGTCAGAAATTTTACGTTTTCGTCAGTAGATTTACGTTTTCGTCTGAAATTTACGTTTTCGTCAGTAAATTTACGTTTTCGTCAGAATTTTTACGTTTTCGCCAAAAAATTTACGTTTTCGTCAGAAAATTTACGTTTTCGTCAGAAAATTACGTTTTCGTCAGAAAATTTATGTTTTCGTCAGTAAATTTACGTTTTTGTCGGAAAATTTACGTTTTCGTCAATAAATTTACGTTTTTGTCAGAAAATTTACATTTTCCTCACATATTTTACGTTTTCGTCAGAAATTTTACGTTTTCCTCAGAAGTTCTACGTTTTCATCAGTATATTTTACGTTTTCCGTCAGAAATTTTACGTTTTCATCAATAATTTTACGTTTTCGTCAGGAATTTTACGTTTTCCTAAGAAATTTTTACGTTTTCGTCAGTAAATTTACGTTTTTCGTCAAAAATTTAACTTTTACATCAAAAAAATTACGTTTTCGTCATAGTTTTAGGTTTTCATCAGAAATTTTACGTTTTCGTCAATAAATTTATGTTTTCATCCGTATTTTTATGTTTTCGTCAGAAATTTTAAGTTTTCATCCGTATTTTTACGTTTTCGTCAGACATTTTACGTTTTCGTCAGAAATTTTACGTTTTCGTCAGTAAATTTATCTTTTCGTCAGAAATTTTACGTTTTCGTCAGTAAATTTACGTTTTCGTCAAAAAATTTCAGTTTTCATCCGTATTTTTACGTGTTCATCAGAAATTTTACGTTTTCAACAAAAGATTTACGTTTTCTTCAGAAGTTTTACGTTCTCATCAGTAAATTACATGAAAACGTAAAATTTCTGACGAAAACGTAAAATTTCTGACGAAAACGTAAATTTCTTACGAAAACGTAAATTTACTGACGAAAACTTAAATTTACTGACGAAAACGTAAAATTTCTGACGAAAAAGTAAACTTTCTGACGAAAACGTAAATTTACTGACGAAAACGTAAATTTACTGACGACAACGTAAATTTTCTGAAGAGAATGTAAAATTTCTTACGAAATGTAAATTTTTTAATGAAAACATAAAATTTCTGACGGAAAACATAAAAGTTACTAATGAAAACGTAGAATTTCTGACGAAAATGTAAAATTTCTGACAAAAACGTAAATTTACTTACGAAAACGTAAAAATTCAGAAGAAAACATAAAATTACTGACGAAAACGTAGAATTTCTGACGAAAACGTAGAATTTCTGAAGAAAGCGTAAAAAACACGGATGAAAACGTAAAATTTCTGATAAAAACGCAAAATCAATGACGAAAACGTATAATTACTGATGAAAACGTAAAATTTCTAACGAAAACTTAAAATTTCTGACGGAAACGTAAAATTTCTGACGAAAACATAAATTTAGTGACGAAAACGTAAATTTAGTGACGAAAACGTAAAATTTATAAGGAAAACATAAAATTTCTAACGAAAAAGTAAAATTAAACGTAAAATTTCTGACCAAAACATAAAATATACGGATGAAAACGTAGAACTTCTGAAGAAAACGTAAAATTTCTGAGGAAATGTAAATTTCTGACAAAAACGTAAATTTACTGACAAAACGTAAATTTTCTAATGAAAACGTAAAATTTCTAACGAAAACATATAATTTCTGACGAAAACGTAAAATTTATGACGAAAACCGTAAAATTTCTGATGAAAACGTGAATTTACTGACGAAAAAACGTAAAATTTCTAACGAAAACGTGAATTTACTGACGAAAACGTAAAGTTTCTGACGAAAACGTAAAATTTACTGACGAAAACATAGAATTTCTGACGAAAACGTAAAATTTATGACGAAAAAATAAAATTTCTGACGAAAACGTAAACTTACTGACGAAAACGTAGATTTACTGACGAAAACGTAAATTTATTGACGAAAACATAGAATTTTTGATGAAAACGTAAAAATATGGTGAAGACGTAAAAAACTAAGAAGTGTGTGAAAATTTAACAAGTTTGTGAAAAAAATGGAAAAAAACCTTTTAGATATTATTAAACCTATTGGGTGACCCATCTAAACCCATTTGTAATATTAAGGGAAACTCATCTAGACCAATGTGACATATGAGGTGACCCAAGTAGACCCCATTTATAATTTTAAAGAAGGAGCTTGTTTGACCCATCTAGACTCATCTAAAATATTAAGGGAAACCCAATTAGACCATTTCTTTCTTCAGTTTAACCATGGGTCAAAAATTGCCAACACTAGTATTTTGTAACTCCATAATCAGTAAACTTTAATAGAATTTTTTTTCTCTTTCTAACCCCAATCAGTTTCACAATCATCATTAACATCATAAACTCCGGTCAAACCACCACTGCTACCGCCAGGACTCTTTACAAACCGGCCACCAACATAGAAGTCCTTCACATCTACTCAAAGTACTATCATCTTCGCCACCTCGGGACAAACAATCACAGTGGCCACTCTGAAAAAATCATGATCTAAACCCAATCTCAATCACCACCACCGCAGCGCGTGGCAACATCACCGTAGCGCGTGTCACCACCACATCCGCCACCTTCACCATGGATTTGTACCCTTAAAAACATTTTTTCTATTTCAGTTTCGTGATGGTAAAGTTGTGATGATTGCTTAAGGTCGGGTTTAAATACTTAGACCCGCCGCCGCTGCCACCATCTCGTTTTAAACCACAACCGCTATCGTTACCTCTGGTCAAACAACCACGAGTTAGATATCACTGCCCATTATTAAGATGATGAAGTGATACATGGAGTTTTGGGATCTACCCTGTATTTTTATTAGTTTTTCAATGATTGGTTAATGAAAACAATATATGAAGTAAAAAGTAATAAAAAAACAACTATGATTTGTTAAAATTTGATTGGTCGATATATTTTGGAAATTTGATTGGGTATAAACCTGTGAGTTAAGATTATATAGACATTTAAATTAGTATAAACCTATCCAACCAATAATAATCACCTATTTTTTAAAAAACTCACTTCCCACCACTTGTTTAAAAATTAAATATCTCAACGGTAAATCGTCAAACGAAAAAAATACACAATTGTGACGAGAATTAAATCATCTATCTATCGAGGGACACATGTATATACTTTCGACGAACTTTTTTTTCGACTTTTTTTTCTTAAGTCACGTCTGGAGAGAATTATATATGATTCGTCACGAATCATATATGATTCGTCACGAATCATATATGATTTTCAGAAAATCATATATGATCCGTGATATGAATCATATATGATTTTTCCTGAGAATCATATATGTTTCGTGACGAATCATATATGATTCTCTCCAGACGTGACTTAAGAAAAAAAAAATCGAAAAAAAAAGTTCCTCCAAAGTTTATACATGTGCCCCTCGATAGATAGATGATTTAATTCTCGTCGCGATGATATGTTTTGTTTTACGTAACGATGAACGGTTTGTGAGATATTTAATTTTTAAAAAATGAGTTTTCTTGTTAAATGATAAAAACGGATGGTTGTGATTGGTCGGTTGAGTCTATGCTAAATAAGGGTTTATGTGATCTTTTTCCTAAACGATGTAAGCGTATATTTTTTGACAAAAAAAAAAAGTTACTATACCTACTTTTTTTACATCTAACCGTAACTTTATACATTGCACTTCCCAATATATCTCTCGATTACCCATTTACCCGCTAGTTTTTTTTTAAAAAAAAACTGTGTTTTTCAAATTAATGTTGTAATATGTGTCTTTTACTTTAAAATAAAATTGTTCTAGGTGTTATTAATAACTAACATCCTCATTTTAGAAAACATTCTTTTATCATAATCCAACAAACTACTATATTTTTTATTTGGGACTCACCTAGTCACCTATACATATTTTATTTTTCATTATATTTAACAAAAATAAATTTATTTTATAAAAAAAAATAAAAAAAATACGATACAATTACAATATGAAAAGCATAAAAAAATAAAATTATAAATTATAAACACGGTACGGAATAGAGTCAAGACGCGCTACGACATGAAGTGCGTTAATTTTTTAATTCAACTTCAAAAAATGAATATTGTTACATTTAAGGAGAGTTTTTTTATTGCTTTAATTATTACGTATAACACTTATTATGAACTTAATATAAATATAATATTAAATACGATAAAACAAATAAATATTTGTATATGTTGTGCCGCCATAAGTCACGCTTTAGAAACGCTAAAGCTTCACCTTAGCCGCTAAAACGTGTATCATGGACATACCGTCACGTCACGCCTCACGCTATTTATAACCATGACTCTAATATTATTGATATTATTAGTTGGTTAGTGATGATAAAAATTAATTGTGGGTCGAGTGTACGGATTTAAAGGGTTAACCTATTTTTATTGTTGGTATCGAGCTACTTTCTGTGAAATGGTTACCTTGTGAGTTTTAAAATTAATTTTTTTCTTTCTATAGGTACTATTAATCAATTAATCATCGTATTGCCAACGGTTACCTTGTGAGTTTTAAAATTGATTTCTTTCTTTATATTCAAGCTAATTAATCATAAATACTTAAATAGCCATGGTTTAACATATACTTCAAAAAAGAATAATTAAAATATCTATATGAAAACAAATCATATAATTTTATTTAGATTTAAACTTTATAAACACATTTTATGAGTAAGATTTGATAGTCAGATTAATACTCAAAAACTAATAATTTGCACACTTTAAAATTTGATTGGAACAATTCAAACTGTGCATTAAATAGTTGTACTGTTGCTTTAACATATTGTATATTTGCGTGTCTCAATAAAAAAAGTGTGCTAATCAATTTTCATACTTAAAACATCTTACTGAAATATTGAACACCTAACTATTTTTCTTTTATGTCACATGTATTTATTTTTTAATAAATAAATATAAATTCACTTTGGCTTAGGTCTTGTTTGATAGTCTTTAAATTACACGATTTAAAGGTCAAAATTGAATCGATAAGTGGACTATTTGTTTGATGTAACAAAAAACCGTCTGATTAACTCAAACATATACCCAGTCCGTTTTTTTTTTGCCAATCACATGCGAGGACACAATATCTCTGACTGAGTAAATCATCCAACACCCTTCAAACCTCAAGTCGTTCGTCATTATTATCCCACATCGTCCAAGTATGGGATTGGCCGATCCTCTTTCTTCAAGCTAGTTGTTTGGAGTGAGTTATCACTTATACATCTAGCTTATAAACAAAGTGAATCGAGTGTGGAAAGGTTCATATCAAATTGATAAGAGGGCACGGATGTGGTGGCGCCGTGGGGTGCCAAACCCACGGCGTTGGCCGCGCGATGACTCTGACGGGCGACGAAACCCGCGGCACGGGAACCCTACGTGGGTATACCCACGTCGCGTGGTCTGTTTTTTTTAAAAAATTCATTCCCCCCCCCCCCCCCTCGAACGGCTATTTTTTTGAAAAAATTTCATTTCACCCCCCAACGGCTAGTTTTTGAAATTCGAATTATAACGGCTATATTTTTCGATCCGTCAATAAATATAACTCAAAATCAACCATTTCTTACAAACCAAAACACAAACACTCTCTACGAAGAAATATGAATCCCAATCACGTTCCGTCAGTTTTTGAAATCATATGACAAACCCATCAAAGTCTTCAACAAAAGCTTATGGATCATATCTGGAATCAAATTGACCACGGAGATGAAAATGCATATGAATATGAAGAAAACTAAACGGCCGGTCGTATGATTTTTTAATTTTCGTATTTTTTTTTAATTTTTGTATGTTTTTTTAATTTTCGTATGTTTTTTTAATTTTCGTATGTCTTTTTTATTATGTTCGTTTTATTTTAAAAGTATTATAATGTTGGTTATGTTTAATGAAATATTTAAGTTTGTTTAGGGGGTGTTTTGTAAAATTCTGAAAAACTAGAAATCACTTAGAGTGATGACTCCCCTGTTTTTTCATGTGAGTGAGTTTCCCAAATTAGACTCACTTGGAGTGATGACTCCTTGTGCTCTAACAATCTACTTCCATGAATAGTTAGTAATTGGTCAATCCATTTACTATCTTAATTTTTCCTCATGCATATCACCAACCTTCTTCGTTCACGTATAGCCACTGTAAACAAGTATATTGATGCTACATATTGAATTGTGAAGATATAAAGATAATATAGGACGATAGAGGAAATGGGTTTATTTGATTACAACCAATTACTTAGGGTATCCATAGTGTTTAATGAAATACTTTAACTAAAAGTAAGAGCTTAAAAGTATGGCAATGCTTAGACTTGTCGTATTCTTATCGAATTTCTTTTACGCAAAGTGTGTGCTTCTGAAGTACAAATGTGCTCGTATTTATATCACAAAGCTTTGTCACATATATGATTGAATCTAAAAAAAAGGTTTTTTTTTTATTTTAATTTGGAAGCATGCAATTATCAAGGTTATGATATCTTGAACCTCTTCTTGTTATTGTTCTTTTATGGTGAGTATGGTGGTGGTGGTCGTCGTTGGTGAGTATGGGTGTGGTGGGTGTTAGGTGGCGACGGGTGAGGATTCATAGGTTGTTAGTATTGTATTTTGGGAGTTTTTTATGGTGAGTATGGTGGTGGTGGTCGTCGTTGGTGAAGGTGACTGGCAGAAGTAGCTGGTAGAGGTGATTGTATTTATTGTTTTTAGAGAGAGAGAGAGAGAGAGAGAGAGAGAGAGAGAGAGAGAGAGAGAGAGAGAGAGAGAGAGAGAGAGAGAGAGAGAGAGAGAGAGAGAGAGAGAGAGAGAGAGAGAGAGAGAGAGAGAGAGAGAGAGAGAGAGAGAGATGTTTGAATTTATGGTTCTTGTTAATAATATGATATAATGAAAAGATGAAAATGATTTCATAATTAGCAGGTGCATGCGTAATGTAGCGACACATACCTTGTAGTCATACTTTTGGCGAGCGATATTCTTCGATTACATATTTCTTTTGGATAAACTTTTTGGCGGGATATCTTTTATTTTAAAAAGTTCCGAGTTGTTTTAAATTAATATGTACTCGAGATGTAGATTAAGTTTAGTCTACACAGATTTTACATTTTATTATGATCGTATTTATATTTTCATGTGTCTCATATTCTATATTTTTGAATTTTTATGTAAACGAGTATATCTATGTATTTTTCATACAACGCTTAATAATTCATCAACTTTAAATCATACTCCAAATAAATACACTTGCATACCTTTCTCAACTTTTTGTTTAAATCTAAAAAGAAACTTTACATTATCTTCTTACTATAAGTATACATGCAATCTACAAAATCTTTGAAACCTATCAAAAAAATCTTACACTTAATATACCATTTAGGCATTAAACCAAATTTTATCTCTTTCACCCCTAAACCCAACGACATTAGACGCAACCTACCTTTTTCTTTTAAGGTTGTCTGGTTTTTTCCATACACTTTATCAACATTTTTCTTTTGGTTGGAGCTTTCAACTGTTGATATGGTGTCAATGCTAATAGACCATATGATGATGAACATTCTTCTTCTTCATCTGAAGGTATTATTAAGTTAGATTATTTTTTTCTTTTTTGTTGTTGTTTCAAAATGTTTATGAATAAAAAACTGCTTTAACTTGAATATGAACCATATGTATCTACATGTGTAGGGCAATGCAATGAGTCCCTTCATGCTACTCATTATACGCGTTGGCCAAGTCAATTGTGCTATTCTGTCGACCATTCAGAGATCCTCCGTAGATGCCCAACTAGAAGATTTCAAGATTATCGTCAAAGGTCCGTAGCATTGGATTGTCCTCACTATATGCGAACAAGAACTTGTATGGATGGAGAGGATTGCAAGTTCCATCATCCTTTTTGGGTCCCTAAGGGTGGAGTACCTGCACTCAAAGGGGTAAGTCACTTTGTATCCTCGTTTTATGTTAATAAACTTTTCGAGGTAATTAGAGGCATGTGCGGTTACAATGCTTAAGCGAATCCATAAATTCTCTATGACTCAAGATATCGGAGCACGTGTTGCTGCTCATATTTTTAAAAGGATTGAATTTGTTATAGCTAAAAGAGTGCGGACCCAGATAGTATATAGGTTTCTCACTAACTTTTTGTAGACCCTAGTATCTAATAAAGTGATGTTACAATTAATAATAATAATAGTAACATCACTTTGTTATTCAGAAGTCGTGCTCAGTTTGCTCGAGGGTCTTTGTTGGAGATATTTATGGCGACCATGTTGTATTGTTGGTATCAAACATCAGCATAACATTGTGCGTAATACCCTTGTCGACATATGTTTCCGGTCTGGGATTTCAGTTGGTAAAAAAGTGGATACTGGGCTTGGTTGAGGGCGGGACAAACCCTTACGTCCAGATGATATGTGCTCTACTCTTGGAATAGAGGACTTGATGTATGTGTGGATCTGACAGGTTCGTCTCCCTTGACGCAAACTGGGATGATTGATTTTGAACCAGGATGTGTGGTGGTTGAGGCTGCACAACGTAAGCGTGTCAAATACGAGGCTAAGTGTGCAAACATTGGATATGATTTTCTCCCCTTCTCATTCTTTTCTTTTGGGGAACTTGAGAAGGATGCGGTTGACTTACTAAAGCGGATCCGAAGATACTCAATGACTCAGGGTATTGGGTCACGTGGTGCTTGTTATATGTTTAATATGACCGGGTTTACTATTGCTAGAGGAGTGGGAGCCCAAATTGTTTCTATGATTCCCACTAACTTTTTGTAAATCTTATTATTCTAATAAAGTGATGTTTTATAATAAATAAATAATGATAATAATAATAATAATAATAATAATAATAATAATAATAATGAAGTGCTAATAATAGTTATCTCGGCTTCTCACTAATTTTCTATAAATTCTGTTATTTTAATGAAGTGATGTTTATAATAATAAAAAAAAGAAATTAATATTATTAATAATAATAATTTGGGGAGTTTTCTACGTTTGGGGAGTTTGACGTGAAGGTTTTAGACACACTTTCACGTTTTAAGTCTATTTCCATTAGCCACTCAAACAGTGCCAAGAGTGGCGTATTTATCTTTCATAGATTGAGTTTTTGTATTCAGAGGAGTAGGAGCACAACTTGTGTCTAGACTTCCATCCAATTTTATGTAAAATATATTATAGTATTATTAATATAAATAACATTACAATAATAATAAAGTCAAGTATGAGGCTAAGTGTGTGTAGATTTGACAGTCGGCAAAGAAGTTGACATCGGGCTTGGTAGAGGGCATGACAAAGCCTTACGGTCCAACTGATATGTTGATTTACTCATGGGAAAGGGGGCTTGATGTGTGTGTAGATTTGAAAGGGTCCTCTCCTTTGACGCAAACTGGGATGATTGATTTTGTACCCGGTCGTGCAGTGACCGATGCAAAACGTCGTAAACGAGTCAAGTATGAATCTAAGTGTTATGATATTGGTTATGGGTTTCTCCCGTTTTCGTTTTCTTTACTTGGAGAATTAAAGAAGGATGCAGCGACCTTACTGAATCGAATTTGAAAGTTTTTGGTGACTCAAGACATTGGAGCACGTGCTGTTATTCATATATTTAATAGGATTCGCTTTGCTATAGCTAAAGGAGTGGGAGCTTAGATTGTATCTCAGCTTCCCACTAACTTTTTGTAAAATATCTTAGTTTTTAATGAAGTGAAGTTTATAATAAAATAATAATAATA
Organism: Glebionis coronaria; assembly: GCA_025667525.1. NCBI lineage: Eukaryota > Viridiplantae > Streptophyta > Magnoliopsida > Asterales > Asteraceae > Glebionis > Glebionis coronaria. The sequence goes on from JANFOE010000926.1 coordinate 12,827, forward strand.
ATAAAAAGTTGCTTCCGGTATTGTTGCTTCCGAACCTAGAGGGGACGTTGTTCCATTGCTAAAACGGATCCAAAAGTTCTCCATTATTCAGGACATTGGAGCGCGTGTTGCTGTTCATATTTTTAATAGGATCACTTTCGCTATTGCTAAAGGAGTGAGAGCTCAGATAGTATCTCGGCTTCCCACTAATTTCTTGTAAATTCAATTATTCTAATGAAGTGATGTTTAAAATAAAAAAATAAATAATAATAATAATAATATAGTATTATTAATATAAATAACATTATCACTAATTTTTTGTAAATTCTATTATTCTAATGAAGTGAAGTTTAACAATAATAATAATAATAATATTAAAAAACAAATAATAATAATAATAATAATAAATAAATAATAATAATAATAATAAGGCCTGATAAGGCCTTACGTCCGGCAGATATTTTGTTTTATTCTTGGGAGGGGGTAAAGATGTGTGCGTTGATCTGACTGGTTCTTCTCCTTTGACTCGTACGGGGATGAATGACTTTGTTCCTGGTCGAGCTGTGATTGATGCTGCACAACGTAAACGATGCAAGTATTTGGCTAAGTGTGTAGCTCTCGGATATGGGTTTCTTCCTTTCTCCTTTTCTTCTTTAGGGGAGTTACAGGAAGATGCAGTTGCGTTGCTGAAGCGGATCCAGAGATTTTCTAAGGCTCAAGACATTGGAGCGCGCGCTGCTGTACATATTTTCCATAGAATAGGTTTTGCCATTGCTAAAGGAGTGGGAGCGTAGATAGTATCTCGACTCCCATCCAGTTTGTTGTAAATCCCTTTTTGTTTCTAATAAAGTGATGGTTTATTAATAAAAAAAATTAAAAAAATTAAAATAAAAATAATAATAATAATAATATTAAAAATAAATAATAATAATAATATTATTATTATTATTATTATTATTATTATTATTTCTAATAAAGTGATGGTTTATTAATAACAAAGTCATTCATGCCGTATCGTGTGCTGGCATCGTTGGGATTAAGCATCGTCCCAATTTGGTCCGTGATACTCTTGCTGACATATGTTACCGTTCAGGGATATCTGTCGGAAAGGAAGTTAATATTGGATTAGATGGTGGACCTGATAATGTCCTACGTCCGGCATATATTTTGTTTTATTCCTGGGATGGAGGTAAAGATGTGTGTGTTGATCTGACTGGTTCTTCTCCTTTGACTCGTACGGGGATGAATGACTTTGTACCTGGCCAAGCTGTGATTGATGCTGCACAACATAAACGATGCAAGTATTTGGCTAAGTGTGCAGCTCTCGGATATGGGTTTCTTCCTTTATCCTTTTCTTCTTTAGGGGAGTTACAGGAAGATGCAGTTGCATTACTGAAGCGGATTCAGAGATTTTCCAAGGCTCAAGACATTGGAGTGCGCGCTGCTGTACATATTTTTCATAGAATAGGTTTTACCATTGCTAAAGGGGTGGGAGCGCAGATAGTATCTCGACTCCCATCTAATTTGTTGTAAATCCCTTTTTGTTTCTAATAAAAGTGATGGTTTTAAAATTTTTTTAATAAAATAATAATAATAATAATAATAATAATAATAATAATAATAATAATAATAATAATAATAATAATATCAAAGGGAAGATCACACCTCTGACTGGGTTAGGACGGTTCCTATTTCTAGGTTGGGACAAACGATGAACGGTAAGACTTATCGTTGTGTTTTATGTTATCGGTTAGGTATCCCTTTGTTTTCTATGTCGAAGCCTTGTTCATCTTGCTCAAGGGTTTATGTTGGGGATATTTATGGAGACCATGGGGCGGTATCGTGTGCTGGTATATTGATATTAAACATCGTCATAACGTTGTACGCGATACCCTTGTCGACATTTGTTTTCGTTCGGGGATTTCAGTTGCTAAGGAAGTTGATAATGGGCTGGATGAGGGTTGTGACAAAGCATTACGTCTAGCAAATATATTACTTTACTCGTGGGATGGAGGGCTTGATGTTTGTGTGGATGTGACTGGATCTTCGCCTTTGACACAAACCAAGATGGTTGATTTCGTGTCTGGTCTTGCGGTGATTGATGCTGTAAAACGTAAACGTATTAAATATATGGCTAAATGTGCGGCTATTGGTTATGGGTTCCACCATTTTCTTTCTCTTCATTTGGGGAATTAGAGGATGCAGTTTCCTTGCTGAAGCGGATCCGAAAGTTCTCCATGTTTCAGGACATTGGATCACGTGCTTCTGTTCATATATTTAATAGGATTAGTTTTGCTATTGCTAAAGGAGTGGGAGCCCATACAGTATCTCGACTTCCCACTAACTTTTTGTAAATCCTATTATTCTAATGCAGTAATGTTTATAAAAAATAAAATAATAATAATAATAATAATAATAATAATAATAATAATAATTGGAAAGAGATGATGTTATCTTGCTAAAACGGATTCGAAAATTTTTCATGGCTCGAGGTACTAGGGCGCATGCGGCGACTCATATATTTAATAGGATCAACTTCTCTATTGCTAAAGGAGTGAGAAACCAAATACTATCTTGACTTCCAACTAATTTCTTGTAAATCCCCTAATTCTAATGAAATGATGTTTATAATAAAAAAGAATAAAATAATAATAATAATAATAAAATAATAGTTAAACTTAAAAAACCTAAACTCCACGCTTAAAAAACTGTGACATTTCAATCACGTTCAATTTGGGACTTTATTTCAAAACTTTTCAACATTCATAGAATGCAAAATCCGAATGATAAATAGTGCGATATCCAAGTGCGCCTTCTTTATAAACAGTATTTTCAGAAGTCTCACTAGGATGCCTAATTAAGACACTATTGTAAATCAAAGAAAATTGACCAATTTTAAGACGAATCGTACTTTTCTATTTGCGGATAACAGAGTCATAACTTTTTTTTTATCACTTATTTTGTTATGAAAGTACTTAGTTACCTCCGACCAAAACACTTTCATCTATTGACTTTATTTGGTGCGTACATCTTTGAAACACGTACCTAAGCTTTACACAAAACTACCTCTTCATGGGGAGTTCACGGTTGGTTTGAATCCAGTTTTTTAATGGTATAAAAAGGTTGAGTATTTATAAAGGTAAAGTGTTTAAATTAATTTTTTTACAAAAATAATAAACGAGTCGACTGAATGGTTAAATTCCACATGAGTGTGAATTAATTCGCCAAGTAAACTGACTTCACTTAGTCATCGCAACGAGTTTGACCGTCGATCAACCGACTTCGACGACCGCTGCTGTATGAAGCCTTACACTCCAAATAAATACACTTGCACTAATTGATACTCCATTTGTACCTTTCTCATAAACTTTTTTGTTTAAATTTAAAAATAAACCATCCATTATCTCATAACTATAAAGTATACAATGAAATCTTCCAAATCCTTAAACCTATCTAAAAAAATCTTACACTTACTATACCATTTAGGCAATAAAGCAACTTTTGTTATCTCTTTCCACCCTAAACCCAACGACATCTTTCTATAACTCTTTGACTATAATTAAGAAGCAATCTAAGGGTCCGTTTGGTTTGAAGTCGGGTTTTACTTTAGGAGTAGGTTTTTAAAGAGGATGGTTTAGGATAGGGTTTTAGATATAATTTAAATTTATTTTAATAGTAACGGGACCCACAAAATTAAATATATTTTATTCAATAATATATCATTTAATTTGTTATTTTTTTTAGAATAAATATATTATTAAAAAATTAAAAACATAATTGAAGAAACAAACTTGTGGCTGAGCATATCTTAAAAAATATACAGTAGCTTTTGATTTGACACAATTCTCAACCCCCACTCAAATACCACTAGACCACTCGGGGTTAAAATTCTGGCACCAGACCCATGTTGTAGACCAAAGCTGTCGTACCAAACAATTGAATTTGTTTGTCTTTCAGCCCAAACCTCTTAAAAGACAAGTACCAAACGGGCCCTAACTTTTTCTTTTAAGGTTGTCTGGTTTTTTTAGATAAAATTTAATTAGTTTTAATTATGTTTTAGTTATATAAAATTTGTATTTTTTTAAATTTTAGTATATATTGAGCTTTGTTTAATTCCTCACAACATATATTAATCTGACTATTTTTTAAGTTAGTTTTAGCTAATGCATTTGATCCCTTTTGTTTCTAGTTAAATATTTTTTAATCATTTTCTTAACGTATTTAAATGTAAATATTATTGTAATATTTTTTATTTTTTTAAATTAGTATTTGATTAAAAATATTTATATTAAAATTTTTGAACTAGATCGATTTGTTGAGACAAATAGGTCGCAAGAGAAAAAACTGACGTGTTACGATCGCACTAGACCTTGATGTGGGTAGCCTTAGCAGTGGTTGAAAGTTAACGGGGGTAATATAGTCATTGTAAAATAATAATAAACTGAAAGTCTCGTTCCCTTCTAAATAGGGGTGTCATTCGGTTAATTTTTCTTGGTCAACCCGAAAAACGAACCGAATCGAAAACCAAATTTGAATTCGAATAGGCGTTTGGGTTGACCCGAATTTTTCAAAAAAATATATAATTATAGTATATATTTAACAAAAAAAATTATTTCAAGTATAAAAATTACTTTTTTATATTAATATTAGATTTTAATAACTAATTTATAGTATATATTATGATTAAATATATACATATTTGTATAATTTCGGTTTTCGATTCGATTATCAGGTCCGATTGCTAAACCCATACCTAACATGAAAACCATATTTATAGTTCGGTTCGGTCGGTTATAACCCAAAACCCAAATTATATTTTCGGTTTTGTTCTAATTCAAGTTCAGATCGGTTTGATTTTTGGTTTTTGTGAGTCAACCCAAAACCCAAAATTATGGACACCCTACTTCCAAAGCTGCCCAAAATTGGGAGGAAGATTTTGGCTCCAAAATCATTTGAGTTTCCCCCCATTTTTACACTTTGCTTTCTTAATAAAATTCAGAGAACACACCTACCTTTCATTTGCATTCACTTTCATCTCAACTAAGTACATCTTTCTAACCTACCTTTTTCTTTTGGTTTGAGCTGATATGGTTGGACCATATGATGATGAACATTCTTCTTCTTCTTCTTCACCTGAAGAAGGTATTAATAAGTTAGATTTTGTTGTTGTTTCAAAATGTGTCTGAATAATTTATTTACTGCTTTAACTTGAATATGAACTATCGTATCGTAGGGCAATGCAATGAGTCCCTTGATGCTGCCCACTATACTCCCTGGCCAAGTCAATGGTCCTATTCTGCCGACCGTTCTGGGCTCCTCTTCCGTCCAGACCCATCTAGAAGATTTCAAGATTACCGTCTGAGGGCCGCAACTTTGGATTGTCCTCACTATATGCGAACTGGAACTTGTATCGACACCTGCAACTTTAACCATCCCAAGTGGCTCCCTGAGGGTGGACTGCCTGAACTCAAAGGGGTACGAGTTCAAACCCCCATCTACTCTTGTCTAACATCATATTTATCTACTAGCTAGTATGTTTTACTTCATTTCTTTGTGTTTTGTCCCATCTTTCTGTCTTCATAATATTGATGGGTTAGCCAAACCATTAAAGCTTGCTTATATTGGCTCATTTCACGTATTTCTTAATAATATCATCAAGATGTACGTTGTCGCATAATCAAAACTAGGCTTCAACATCAATAATCATAAATCGCTCTGCATTTTGTGCTTTCCTTCTATAGTCATACTTACGCACTTAGTAAGGGCTCATGATATTGAATGGAATTTGTGAATACGGTGATGCTAAATCGCATGAGGGAATGGCTAGCTATGTATACATCCACTTACTTTCGACTTACAGCTTTTAACTTTATATTTCATTCCACCATGCTATGACAAGTTTCTTTCTTGTAAACATATATTGTTGGTTCAAAGTCTACCTTTTAATTCTACTCTTTGGGTTGAATTTCTGTTTTCTTATACGTTCATTCTAATCTCTTTTGCATTCATTATGGTTTTTACTTTATTTGCGCATTATCATTATACTTAGCTACAATTATTGGCAGGTTCCAGTGTTTGAAGAACCCCTTCCGGAGAGACCTGGAAGGGAAATTTGCCCGGTAAGCTCAACTTTGTAATGTTAAAATTAAAACTATATATGTTTATATTTTACCACAGTTAGACAACTTTATCCACCACAAACACTAGCTGTTGAAACACTCTGCAACTGTTTACCTAAGTAGGAAAATTATCATAATTTTGTGCGTCGATTTTAAGTTTGAAGTTCTTTATCCTTTCTCTATGTATGTGATCTGTTTTGTCCACAAGAGCAATTGGGATGGATGGTGCATTGTTTTGGTTAACAAGTAGATGTGCATATGTATAAAGTTAAATGACCCATGTAACTAGCAATAATGTCCACAAGAGCAATTGGGATGGATGAATTGTGATAACCTTAATTAACAAATAGGTGTGCCTATGTATAAATATATTTTGTATTTTCATGATTGATCAGCCATGTAACTAGCAATGTCATGTAGAATTCTTAAGAACTATAGGGGACAGTCATCTTTGGCACTATGAAAAACTCACTGGTCAGATTTCTGACATTTTAGAAAGCGTTATCTAAAAACTAAACCTAAATGATTACTGTAGAACATTAATTATGTGCCCAAATTTAGTTTAGTAGCTATCCAGTGTTTATAGGATGACCTAGGCATAACCTCAATACTTCAAGCAGCTGTAAGGGTCACTAGTTAAAAAACCCGCATACACTTTTTGTAAATAGGCCTTGTTAACAAGGATGTCATTTGTAATAACAAGCACCATAAGATGTTATCCCTTGTGTGTCCATTTAATACTTAAACAAAATTTTGAGGAGAGGGGGTGGGTTTGGTAGTATTGGTGTTTGGTCAATACAGCCGCACAGGATACATCATTTAACTCCATTTTTCTTTAGCGAAAAGTGCTGTTCTTCTTGTTTTAGAACTGGGTTGAGAATCTTTTTTTGTGAACAATGAACACACAATTTACTGCAACTAAATTGATTTTTATGCAGCTTCTCTCGGGACTAAATAAATGCAAGTATGGTCAGTCTTGTCCATTCCATCACCCCAAGGTATAAGTTGCTTCTTTAGTTGGATATGTTGGTTAACTTTTAACGTATGTCAAATCTAATGTGTGTTCATCTTCAGGCTGATGATTCGGAAAATACGGACGATTCTGATTTTCTAAAGAGACCGTTTAAGTCTCTATCTATGGTATGAGTGGCAACTCGCAACTCTTAAGGTATTTGTATATCTTCTTGTATCTAACGTGTTTAGCATGTCAACATGTAAGCAGTTTAAGGATGACGATAAGATATTGGAACATCTACTTCATGTCCAAAGAGAAATTGATGGTTTAGATGATGGCGATGGTGGGCAGATTGGAGGACTTTCGACGCCTTCCTCTTCCCCTGAACTGGAGCTTAACTCTGTAGGCCTCCCTATTAGACCGGTAATAGATTTGTATACATTTTATTGACACATTGACTTGTTTAGTTTACTTGTCCGCGTTTTGTCTAATTACCTATTGTTTACATCATACAGGGAGTACTAGATTGCACATTCTACATGAAAAATGGCAGGTTAGTACATTGACTGGTCTATTTAAATTTCTCCATTAAGCTTTCATAAACTAAAAACAATTACGATATACTGATCGCCGATAATACTAATTTAATTGTGGTACATACTATTTATGATCCAGTTGCAAGTATGGCCTTGATTGTTACAAGAATCATCCAGAGAGAGATGGTAGGTCATGAAGGAACTATATTATTATGCGTTCATTCATGTGTTGATTACTTGAGATCTTGTCATGCAATTTGTCCTTAAGCATATTTATGATTAGTTTGTGATGTTAATGGATCCACCCGGTGCAATTGTAGCCGCTCCAGCCAGTCATATTACCCATGGTCTTGTCAACCCAGCTTTGATTAATCAAACAATGGTAAAGAAAGATGTGTTTTAAGCATATATCAAATGACACCCTCGACTATATCATTTGTCTTTCTTGCTTGCTGTTTCATACTTTGTATTTTATATGTTTCAGCATGGTTCGGACTCGGCCATCTCCAATAATCGACCTCGACCATGTGACGTGCGTATTTAACATTTTATATAATCTCGTTGTCTATCACAAATAAACAACATATATCTTCAGTCTGTTTTGTTCTCTTTTCCTATTTTTGTAAACGAGGCTTCTTCTTATCGTGTTGTAGTATTATATGAGAAAGGGGAAGTGCACGTTCAAGAGATGTAAGTTCTATCATCCGCCTAAGCCATCAGATGCACCGTGAGCAAAAGGAGGCAAGCAGATTCCGTCAAGTGTATCTGCAACTTTTAAGTTGTACTTTGGGTAACTTTCAACAAATCCACGTCAGATGACTGACTGTAAGGGCTAAATATATACTTTCGGCAACTTTTAACTTGCTACCTTTTGAGCTAGTTTTATGTATGAAGTATCTGTGATGATCTAAAATCAAATACCTCTTGTTTGAGGAACAATGACAACCCATCCGTATATGTCCTTAGACTAGTTAGCAGTTCTTTCGCTGTGAAAATAAGACTTGTTAGCTACAGGAAACAGGAGATGATTTCTACACCATAGCAAGTACTTGTGGAAGTCAGTCAGTGAGATTAAGTGAAACTAGACTGAAAGTATAATCGTTAACGGATATGACAGTCAGGTAATTTCTGTGTACAAATCATTTCTACAGTGAACTTCACTTGATCTTTTATGTATTAAAAGAGAAGAGAAATGTTATGTCTGCAGAAATTTTGCAAAAAAAAAAATGTTTTAATGGGAAAAAGTATGAACTGCCCCATTGTTTTGCACCTATTAAGAGTGAGCATAGGTCTAAAACCAAACCAGCCAGCTAGGACCGGATCGAGATCGAAGTGGTTCAAAACGTCGGATTGAAATGGTTCGGTTTGGGTCGGTTTTTCGGTCCGTTCCGGTCCTACTAGGCATAATCGTCGGGTGTTTGGCAAGACCGAGCCAAAACGAATGTGACGATAATCATTGACTGAGGATCGGATTTTTCGGTCCGGTTTTCCGATGTGGTCGAATGCTCACCCTACCCTAGCTGAAATTGAATTCACCGTGAAGATTAACACTGCAATTGGCAATTGAAAGCATATCTGATAGGACTTGGTGATTAACACCAAAGTTTGTAAGGATTACACACTGAAAAGTGAATATACTTTTGGGCGCAGCCAAGATGACGGGTCTGAAACCGAACCAGCCATATTGTTCGTTCCAAAGTTGAACCACCGTACGGTTGGACTAGTTAACCTCTAGGAGTACAGGACTACTAGCTAGTTTGATGCCATGTTCCAAAATAAACCTTAAAAAAAATGGACAGAAGTTTCAAAAGGAGCGTATAAAACATAAGCCAAAACCACATAAGCTCGTTAGAAAACAAAATTAGCTTCATATCGTTGTTACTTGACAGTTAAAACAAGGTAAATTAATCCAAGTAAGTTTTTAAACTGAAATTTAATAATGATTCAACTGCAATTCGTGAAACTTAGGCCGTGTTTGTTTTTGCAAAAATTAGTCTGACCGCCTCTGACATCTGACCAGTCAGACGCGGTCAGACGTTCCGGTTGTTTGTTTTTTTCTCCCGAGTCAGACGTGATAAGATGGTAATCGTCTGACAGAGTCAGAGTCAGTGATCATGTCCGATTACCTCTTAACACATAATTTTCAACACACCCCATTAGTGAACTTAAACATAAACCAACAGGCAACGACCAAACCATCTTGTTATCATGATCTTTAAGCCAAAGGGTACTTGTGTTATACGAAATGAAAGAAGATCAAAGATGCTACTGTTTGAAGCGTCTTTAAAGATGCTACTGAATTTGCCTTGTTTTGTGTGTGGTTAGAAAAGATGAAAGAATAACCGAGTGGTGTGGATCTAATTTAATTATGGATATTTGTTTTGTGTGAGTACACTTGTGTTTCAAAGAAAAAATAAAATATTGCACTTTATATATGACGGCTAATGAGAGTATAAGCAGGGCAACGTGTCAAATTTAGGTTTAGGTTTAGTGTGACTGATGTGAGCTAAGTAGTAGTAATTCCAAGTGAACATTAGGCCAACTGTTAAATAAAAAGTGAATTGAGTGATACACTATGTGTTTTTATCTTGGGCCGAATTCATTACCGATATGTTTGGGCCAAATGTTATATATCTCAAGCGATAAACGTAGCATATTTGTTGACACAAGTAAATTTGATCGTGTGGTTTTGGATATAAAGACTGTTTTTTATTTCAAATGTTCATTTTAAGAAACATTCATGCTATTTATTCAATTCGTCATGTTATTATAGTTTAAAATATACTTTAAAAACGAATAATTAAACCATTTAGATAATTATAAAAAAACAAACAACATTTTTTCAGTCAGATTCAGACATTATGACCACCTCTTACCAATAAGAGGCGGTAGTCAGATTCAGACGTAAAATATCTTAATGAAACAAACACCACCTTAATTTCCAAAAAAAATGCCAGGAATCGAACCCACGTGAGAGGCAAACATAATTTCCACTATGCTACAACCACCTTATATTTAATAGCTCTTTTATTATTTATAATAAAACAGCTTCTTTAACATTCTCCAACAAAAGAAAACTTCAGTTTTGATATAAAACGGGCCAATACATAAGCCGAATCTAGAGTCTGAATAATCAAATATGCTCACAGATAACTTAGTTTTGGAAACATGATCAATATTCTTGTACATGATTGCGAAAAATGGTTCTATTATTGTACTATTTGATGTAATGCAATTAAATATAACATGTGTTAGTGCAGTTATTTAAGTGCGTAAAACATTTTTTATTGCAATCGTACTACATTTATTGTACTGGTTTACAAAATTTTGAAATTAAAAAGTTTCCACAATAGTATTACTTGATGATATAGCATGTCCGAAGTTTTAAAAAGTAAAAGATATACACAAACAAAGGCGGAGCCTCAAAACTTGAGAGCATATTGCGAAGCCTCAAAACCCACTACAATGTTGTAAACATGTCGTACCATCATCGTGTTTCTAATCACTTCTCATCGACCACTCTCCGATAATCCAACCCCGACTCCCCAACACTACTGAAAACACCCTCGTATCAACACGTTAGTCCCCACTGTTATTTTGAAAACCCCATTGCAGTACAAAAAAAAAAAGTAGCTAATATACAAAATACAATCTTAGGCCCCGTTTGCTTCGTCGTAATAAACTGTTTGAATTATTATTAAATAAAAATTTATTATTATATTAATAAATTATTTATATAATAAGATTAATAAAATAATAATGATTACATTAATAATGAAAACAAACAATAGTAAGAATATGGTCACTCAGTATTTAACAAAAATTGTCCCCCTTTTTGAATTATGTTACAGGAGATTGTTAGTCATCTCCTCATCAATGATTGTTACCAACAAGGCGGTCGTCGTGTGGTCATGGTCCTGGACGTGGTCAACTCCAACGAACGTACCTCGGCAACTGAAGCCAAAGTTCCCAATTTTGGCATATGGTTTTAAGAGTTAAGGATCAAAATGTTAACATAGAGGCAGGCAACATCCCAAAAATCCTCAAGTAGAAGAAAGAACGAAATTTGCACATTATCTGGCAAGAGATGAATGTCACCTATTAGAACCGAAAACCTCAATGGTGGAGTGAACATAACAAACACGAACAAGAATCGCAGGCATAGATAACATAACTGACATAGATTGCTATTAATCTTGTAATAATAAATACAGTCGAGTTTCATCATCACATACAACTCAACTAAAGAAAAAAGAAGTAACCAGACAATCACATATCGTGAATCTTAAAGATAATCGACTTTACGATTATCCACCATGCCTGAACGACAGGCTTGGTATAACACACTTACGCATCCATCCATCTTTAGCAATTGTTCTACTTGAGCCAAATTAAGGTAAGCTTCGTAGACCCTAGAGTACCTATCCCGGTTGTAACGAATACGGGACACTTCAATACCAGAAGCTTTGATAAATCTACTCGCCCACTCACTACGGTCATCTCTATCACAGGCAAGAGGTGGTTGTAACCTGATAACGTACTCAATTTTCTTTAAAGGATGAATTCTGCATTTTACTGGGTAAAGTTAACAACTAAAGAAACAAGTATCTAAAAATGATGAATTCAGCATCAGAAAGCAAGCTAGGTTATTGAATTATCCTACATGTGGAAAAGGATACAAAAACAAACATCTTATGAAGAAAAGAAAAAATAAAAGAATATAATAACCTTAGTTCCTCATAGCGCGGGGTATATCGAAAAGGATTCTGTCCTAATTGGTTCAATTTGCTCAATTGGCTCAATTTGCTCAATTTTCTCAATTTGCTCAATTTGCTCATCCTTGCTTGTAAATCTAAGGGTTTCAAAAGATATTTCAGAAGCAAATCAAGCTGTAACGGCGACTCTTAACACTAGGGTTTATAATATCTATATATAAGGGCTTAAATTGGGCCACTTTGGGCTTACTCTACTCATTGTTCTAAACCGAACTAGACACCAATAACTTAAACCAAAACTGTTTTATGGCCCATAACAAAAACTATCACAATATGAGCTGTCATTTGTTACATATTTAGTCATTCATATTGTAATAGAAACTTTAAGTATAAACAAGGGAAAGAGAAACAAAAGTTTAGTCATTTTTAATTTCATTAAGAAAGGAAAATAGAAATTACAGAAAGAAAGGACTGAAGTTTTGCAAGAAATCTTGTGAAATGAGGTGTTAATCTCTATTTTTTTTCCTACTTGTATATTTTATTTTTTAATTGACAAACTAAAACTAAAACTAATAATAAACAAAATCAATTGTTACTACGAATAATCATCGCTTTTCAATTCTATCAAGCTCTTTTTTTATTAAATAGACGAGTACTCACGCATATCGGCAAAAATTATCTAACGACATATAGTTAATAATACATGTAGGGCCGTCCCGTAATATTTTGGGGCCCTGTTCAAAAAAAAAATTTGAGGCCCTTGGATCGCTAAAAGTGTAAGTAAAAATGACGTATCTAATGTACTAGCAAAAGCGTTTTAATGAGTCTATTTTTAATTATAGTAAACAAATTTCTCTAGCTAAAACAACGTAGTACTACGTTTTTTAGTTTTAGCTTTTAGTATAACTCTCTTTTCTCGATAGACCTTTTGCTAAATACTAGCCGGGTACCCGCACAATACGGCGGCGGGTACAAAATGTTTTAATGTGATTTTACTATTATGTTGTTGTGACAAAGTAAAGATCAAATCATAGAAGATTTTTTTCTCAGCACTTAAAACAATATCATTCTTGATGTCTTTATTGTTAATGTCGACAATATTTTTTGTTATTCGGATTCATCTAGTCAACAAATGTTATTCATTTATTCGTCTTTTCTAACAATAACTTCACGAAAGAATGACAATTTTTAGTTAAAATAATTGTAAGCCATAACCATGCAAGATATCCCATATTCAAATAAATATAAGACCCGAATTAAAGATAGTAGCAAAAGTAACAGTTTTAATACATAATTTAGTGTTATATATTTAGGATAACACACTACAATAACCCTTTTTCACTTAGCGCTCGTAGAATATTTGGTGATTCGATGTTGAGCCTCTTTTGGATATTTATCTTCACAAAACATGATTCAAGTGCTAATTCATTTCTCACTCTTTCCATGAGGTAGTGTGACTACCTAATAAACTTTGTCTTAAAACTGACTTTGGATACAAAACCTGACCAATATTATGTCATTTGTTTGTGGTACTTTCTTTCTCAGGCTCTGAATTGAGTTCATTGCTGACTCGCTAAGATGAATACCATGCCAGATTTGATGCATCTTCCCGTACGTCATCTTTTCGTTCTGGAGGGCCTAGTAGCGTATCTATTAAGACTTCTAGAGAGTCGGAAAGTATTGGCGGTATTATTGTAAAATTTGAACTGGATTAACATTTTTCCAGGTGGAAGACATGTTGCATGATTTAGAAAAATCATTGGCACAAGTACTGTGGTAGTGGATTGGGCGAGGGTATGCACTGATGCACCTACGCGTTCGCACCACTCATCCTTAAGTGAGAAACGTTATGTAGCGCCCACTAATTGATGTTTTGCTCATATCCATTAAGGGTATTTCGGTATTTTCCTAAGCTCCCTTCTTTTTATTAGTATTTGTTCAACGTCATCTTTAACCTTCACCTTTATGTTTTATTAGCTCATCTTTCTTTCTCTACTAAAATTTTAAAAACAAGACAACGACAACAAACTCGTCATAAAAAAATATAAATACCAAAACACACAACTAGTTTATATTATCACCATGTAAATAATTATTGGATTTTCAGTAAAAAGATACTATACAATTAAAACATAAGTGGGTGAAATTAACATTTAGTAGCAAAATTATGAATATTAATTGCTATATGTATTTTTATCTAGAAAAAAGAAGTTCCATAAGTTGATGATTCTTTTTCCAATGTTCAAACATAAGCTTCTTATATGATTTGTCGGGATCATCATGTAGATCTAACGGTACCACTTTCAGGCTTGCAACGACCGACTCATCACCATCATGTTGACCTGCTGATGGCGGTTGTTTTTGGTTCGATCGACTCCGGACCGATTCTCGTTCTTGTTAAACCCAGATCTACAAACTAAGATATATGAGCTAGGTGGGAGAGTGGTGGATTGTGGGAATGAACAAAGAACATAGAGAAGGGGAGTTGGGAAAAGACTGAAATACCCTTAATAGATAGAAGAATAACATTAGTTAGTGCGGTCATGAAAAGGGACTAATCTCATTTAAAGACAAGTGGTGCATTTTTTTGGTCAAGGGACAAAACGTGTTGGTCAACGTAAACCACAAAGACGAACGGTGTAATTTATTCTAAAATTTAATGATTTTTTTATGAATTTTATATAAATTTTTTATAAAGTCAATATAATTTTTTTTTTAAATTATATAAAAAGTAAAATATTTATTCGTTAATTGGTTCAACAAAAAAATTCAAGATTTTAAAATATTATGAATTTTTACCAACTAAACAGACGTAAGCATTTTTAATTTTTAGGAATTTAAATTTATTAAAATTAAAAATTCTAGAATTCCATAATATTGAACCAAATAGTGTTGGAAAATGTTTTGCAAAATATGGTTTTTGCAATACTTTGAACATAATTTTATATATGTATATGTTATATATATTCGTAGTACTTAGTAGTTTTGCGTTCTCCTCGAATAGAGCTTCGCAACGAGCTAAAGTATGTCCAATATGGAGATAATATGAATGAGATATCGTGTCTCATAGTGAGTCACGTGAAACACAATATTTGGAAAAATATTTGTTCCACATCGCTTGAAACATGAAGTGAAAACATGTTTATAAGGAAATCTTAGTTTCTATCCTACAATATTCATTTGTGGGTTTTTACTCCCACGCCTACGCGCGCGCAGGGGGGTGTAGAAAGTGGGATTTCTAGGTCAAAACGGGTTCGAAGCTACTGAACTTGTGCACGAGCGCGCGACTTGCGGACACGAATGCAGCTCCGAAAACTGGCTTGGGTGCGGGCAGATTTCGGTATCTTTTTTGCTGCGAATTCGATTTGTTTTTCCAGAAAATTTTGTACATCTATTTTAGGAATAGATACAGAAACAGAATATTTTGTGTTAAAAAGTCAGACAAGAAATCTGTTTTAGTTACAACAGATTTTCCTGACTGTGGTATATATTTTCTTTGAGAACAAGTAAAGTTTTCAGTATAAATATAACCTCTTCTCATTCAGTTAAATACATCAGAAAAAACGCAGCTTTTTCATTACTCCATTATCAGACAGTTTTCCAGCAACTCGTCGATCAGAAACACGCGAGGCTTCCGTGATCTTTCTAGCAAGTTTGTTAAGTCCGGCTGTACAACAGCTTTATACGTTGTACCCTAGGAAACAGACGGCGAATCTGTTTTAAGGGAAGCGTGTTAAACACGTGTCTCGTCTTTGTTTTACTGCTTTTTTCATTACTGTTAATTTCTTTCTGTCATTAAAATTCTGTCAATTTAATTTCTGTTATTTTATTATAAATTCGATTTTATAATAAAAGTGTACATCGTTTCCTACAAACAGCACCTAAAAATTAAAAGTGTAACTTGACTAAACCACAAAAATCATTTTTTCAATTATCTCGACCATCACTACTTAGAATTTAAAACAACACCAACAACCACAACACTTATAAACTACGAGTACTTTATCTTTACTATCTTATAAAGGGTGTATCATTTTGGTTGAAATGTTGAAAATATAGAATGGTTAAAAATGTGGGCCCTACTAAAATACAAAATTTATATACCCTATAAAACTTTTATCCCAATTGTTAAAAAGTTAAATGTTTTCAACATTTCATCTAAACACGAAAAATATTACAACTTCAATGTAAATCTTAAAGCTTTCACCATACGACTCATTCTGAAAATTAAAAGAGGTCGAGTTTTAAAATTATCCTAAAGCCAGATTCATGAATCGATCAACATGTTAAGAACTCATGGAATGTTATAAATGTTTCCATTTCTATTTTAAAAAATTCACTTTGGATTTCAAGAAACATTTACTACAAAATGAGTCATTACGTCGATTATCCGCCGCTAGACATTCCGTCGCTATGCGCACGTACTCGTCTAGTTTAAAAAGAAAAGTACAGGGTGAAATGCTCATTTTTAGAAATTACGAAAATTAACAATTCAACACTTAATCTACAAACTTCAACTCAAGGCTAAATAACATTACTCTTAAGTTTAAAATTAAGACAAAAACATAAAAATAAAGAATAGATCCCAAAGCTGTAATACGTATTAGTCAACACGTCTTCGATATCGCTAGGATCCATTTTTCTGACTTGGCTCACCCTGACCTGCTTGGCTCAACATCTTCACGGTGAATTCAATTTCAGCTAGGTTGAGCGTTATGGATCGTCAACCAGACCAAACCTGATCCTCGGTCAATGATTTTCGGCATATTTAATCTGGCTCGGTCTTATCAAACACTCGTCGAGTATGTCATAATAGGACCACCCGGACCGACCAGACACGATATGGACCATTTTGGTCCGGTCTTGGTCCGATGTTTTGGACCACTTCGGTCTCGATCCGGTCTTACCAAACACCCGTCGATTATGTCTAATAGGACTGGACCGGATCGAAAAACCGACCCGACCGGACCATTTAGGTCCAATGTTTTTGACCACTTTGATCTCGATCCGGTCTTAGCTGGTCTAGTTTTGTTTTAGACGGATGCTCAGTCTTAAGAGCATCTTCAATACATAAAGTCTTAAAAGACTTAATGCATTTAATGCATTCAATGAACACTACAATTAAACACTAAAGCTTTTTACAAAGACTTGAAGTTTACCAAGTGTTTATGAAAAGCTTTACAAAAAGTCATTGATGCAATGCAAAAAAACTCCTTCAAACACTTTTCAAAATAATGAAAAACTTTTGTTCATTTTAACCATTGTGGATGCTCTAATAGGTGCAAAACAGTGGGATAGTTTATACTTTTTCCAATTATACATATCTTTCTTTTTTTCTTTGGATTAAAAAAGATTGTTATAATGGAGTAATGGACCAATAAACTTGCCACATAATTATGTAAAACCTTTTTTTGCAAAATTTCTGCAGACATAAAAGATTTATATTGTTTTTTTTAAGGGAGTGAAACAAAGATTGAGTGAAGTTAGCTTTGAAAATCTTATACGGGTTAGAGATAATGTGTTTTTGTGTTTTGAGATTTTATATTTTACCTCATCACCCGACCATCACGAGTCGAGACAAAATGCCATGAACATTCGGTGGGCTTATTGTAGTCCGATTATATGGCCTTCTAAATCACGAGTCGATGATGGTACGACATGTTTACAATATTGCAGTGGGTTCTGAGGCTTCGCAATATGCTCTCAAGTTTTGAGGCGCCGCCTTTGTTTGTGTATATCTTTGACTTTTTAAAACTTCGGACATGCTATATCATCAAGTAATACTATTGTGGAAACTTTTAAATTTCAAAATATTGAACCAAACAGCACCTAAAAATTAAAAGTGTAACTTGACTAAGCCACAAAAATCATTTGTTCAATTATCTCGACCATCACTAATTAGAATTTAAAACAACACCAACAACCACAACACTTATAAACTACGAGTACTTTATTCAAAAAGAAAAGTACAGGGTGAAATGCTCATTTTTAGAAATTACGAAAATTAACAATTCAACACTTAAGTCTACAAACTTCAACTCAAGGCTAAATAACATTACCCTTAAGTTTAAAAATTAAGACAAAAACATAAAAATAAAGAATAAGATCCCAAAGCAGTAATACGTATTAGTCAACACGTCTTCGATATTGCTAGGATCCATTTTTCTGACTTGGCTCACCCTGACCTGCTTGGCTCAACATCTTCACGGTGAATTCAATTTCAGCTAGGGTGAGCGTTATGGATCGTCAACCGGACCAAACCCGATCCTCGGTCAATGATTTTCGTCACATTCGATCTGGCTCGGTCTTATCAAACACTCGTCGATATGGACCATTTTGGTCCGGTCTTTGTCCGATGTTTTGGACCACTTCGGTCGTCTTACCAAACACCCGTCGATTATGTTTAATAGGACTGGACCGGATCGAAAAACCGACCCGACCGGACCATTTAGGTCCAATGTTTTTGACCACTTTGATCTCGATCCGGTCTTAGCTGTTCTAGTTTTGTTTTAGACGGACGCTCAGTCTTAAGAGCATCTACAATGCATCAAGTCTTAAAAGACTTAATGCATTTAATGAACACAACAATTAAAACACTAAAGCTTTTTACAAAGACTTAAAGTTTACCAAGTGTTTATGAAAAGCTTTACAAAAAGTCATTGATGCAATGCAAAAAACCTCCTTCAAACACTTTTCAAAATGATGAAAAGCTTTTGTTCATTTTAACCATTATAAATGCTCTAATAGGTGCAAAACAGTGAGACAGTTTATACTTCTTCCAATTATACATATCTTTCTTTTTTTCTTTGGATTAAAAAAGATTGTTATAATGGAGTAATGGACCAATAAACTTGATAACATTTGATTATTCAGACTCTACATTCGGCTTATGTATTGGCCCATTTTATATCAAAACTAAAGTTTTCTTTTGTTGGGAGAATGTTAAAGAAGCTGTTTTATTAACAATAATAAAAGAGCTATTAAATATAAGGTGGTTGTAGCATAGTGGTACGTATGTTTGCCTCTCACCTGGCAATTTTTTTGGAAATTAAATTTCAGTTTAAAAACTTATTTGGATTAATTTACCTTGTTTTAACTGTCAAATAAACGATATGAAGCTAATTTTGTTTTCTAACGAGCTTATATGGTTTTAGCTTATGTTTTATACGCTCCTTTTGAAACTTCTGTCCATTTTTTTAAGGTTTATTTTGGAACATGGCATCAAACTAGCTAGTAGTCCTGTACTCCTCCTGCTTGGCTCAACATCTTCACGGTGAATTCAATTTCAGCTAGGGTAGGGTGAGCATTAGACCACGTCGGAAAACCGGACCGAAAAATCCGATCCTCAGTCAATGATTTTCGTCACATTCGATTTGGCTCGGTCTTACCAAACACCCGATTATGTCATAATAGACCTGGACCGAAAAACCAGACCCGAAATGGACCATTTCGGTCCGTCTCGTCCGATATTTTGGACCACTTCGGTCTCGATCCGGTCTTACCAAACACCCGACGATTAAAGCCTCAAAATGCATCATTGGGTATTCGCTGCCGCTTTGCGTGGTTACCATGCTAGTAACCCACAAATGATATCATACTGATATGTAAACATTTTTATTTTTGGGTTAATATTCGGTCTTAAGTTAAATCAAGAATGACTCTAACTATATACATGAATTGGCCGAGAGAGTTATGGCCCATTGGGTTATACAGCCTACAGCCAAGCCAGCTGCTCAGTGTCCACCAACAAACAAGAACAATGCCTAATAGGACCGGAACGGACCGAAAAACCGACCCAAACCAAACCATTTCAATCCGACGTTTTGAACCACTTCGATCTCGATCCGGTCCTATCTGGCTGGTTTGGTTTTAGACCTATGCTCACTCTTAATAGGTGCAAAACAATGGGGCAGTTCATACTTTTTCCCATTAAAACATTTTTTCTTTTTGCAAAATTTCTGCAGACATAACATTTCTCTTCTCTTTTAATACATAAAAGATCAAGTGAAGTTCACTGTAGAAATGATTTGTACACAGAAATTACCTGACTGTCATATCCGTTAACGATTATACTTTCAGTCAAGTTTCACTTAATCTCAATGACGGACTTCCACAAGTACTTGCTATGGTGTAGAAATCATCTCCTGTTTCCTCCTGTAGCTAACAAGTCTTATTTTCACAGCGAAAGAACTGCTAACTAGTCTAAGGACATATACGGATGGGTTGTCATTGTTCCTCAAACAAGAGGTATTTGATATTAGATCATCACAGATACTTCATACATAAAACTGGCTCAAAAGGTAGCAAGTTAAAAGTTGCCGAAAGTATATATTTAGCCCTTACAGTCAGTCATCTGACGTGGATTTGTTGAAAGTTACCCAAAGTACAACTTAAAAGTTGCAGATACACTTGACGGAATCTGCTTGCCTCCTTTTGCTCACGGTGCATCTGATGGCTTAGGCGGATGATAGAACTTACATTTCTTGAACGTGCACTTCCCCTTTCTCATATAATACTACAACACGATAAGAAGAAGCCTCGTTTACAAAAATAGGAAAAGAGACTGAAGATATATGTTGTTTATTTGTGATAGACAACGAGATTATATAAAATGTTAAATACGCACGTCACATGGTCGAGGTCGATTATTGGAGATGGCCGAGTCCGAACCATGCTGAAACATATAAAATACAAAGTATGAATCAGCAAGCAAGAAAGACAAATGATATAGTCGAGGGTGTCATTTCATATATGCTTAAAACAGATCTTTCTTTACCATTGTTTGATTAATCAAAGCTGGGTCGACAAGACCATGGGTAATATGACTGGCTGGAGCGGCTACAATTGCACCTGGTGGATCCATTGCTGCATCAAACATCACAAACTAATCATAAATATGCTTAAGGACAAATTGCATGACAAGATCTCAAGTAATCAACACATGAATGAACGCATAATAATATAGTTCCTTCATGACCTACCATCTCTCTCTGGATGATTCTTGTAACAACCAAGGCCATAGCTGCAACTGGATCATAAATAGTATGTACCATTAGTATTATCGGCGATCAGTATATCGTAATTGTTTCTAGTTTATGAAAGCTTAATGGAGAAATGACGAGTCAATTTTCTAACCTGCCATTTTTCATATAGAATTTGCAATCCATTGCTCCCTGTATGATGTAAACAATAGGTAATTAGACAAAACGCGGACAAGTAAACTAAACAAGTCAACGTGTCAATAAAATGTATGCAAATCTATTACCAGTCTAATAGGGAGGCCTACAGAGTTAAGCAGCAGTTCAGGGGTAGAGGAAGGCGTCGAAAGTGCTCCAATCTGCCCACCATTGCCATTATCTAAATCATCAATTTCTCTTGGGACATGAAGTAGATGTTCCCATTTCTCATCGTCATCCTTAAACTGCTTACATGTTGACATGCTAAACACGTTAGATACAAGAAGATATAGAAATACCTTAAGAGTTGCGAGTTGCCACTCATACCATAGATAGAGACTTAAACGGCCTCTTTAGAAAATCAGAATCGTCCGTATTCTCCGAATCATCAGCCTGAAGATGAACACACATCAGATTTGACATACGTTAAAAGTTAACCAACATATCCAACTAAAGAAGCAACTTATACCTTGGGGTGATGGAATGGACAAGACTGACCATACTTGCATTTATTTAGTCCCGAGAGAAGCTGCATAAAAATCAATTTAGTTGCAGTAAATTGTGTGTTCATTGTTCACAAAAAAAGATTCTCAACCCAGTACTAAAACAAGAAGAACAGCACTTTTCGCTAAAGAAAAATGGAGTTAAATGATGTACCCTGTGCGGCTGTGACCAAACACCAATACTACCAAACCCACCCCCTCTCCTCAAAATTTTGTTTAAGTATTAAATGGACACACAAGGGATAACATCTTATGGTGCTTGTTATTACAAATGACATCCTTGTTAACAAGGCCTATTTACAAAAAGTGTATACGGGTTTTTTAACTAGTGACCCTTACAGCTGCTTGAAGTATTGAAGTTATGCCTAGGTCATCCTATAAACACTGGATAGCTACTAAACTAAATTTGGGCACATAATTAATGTTCTACAGTAATCATTTAGGTTTAGTTTTTAGATAACGCTTTCTAAAATGTCAGAAATCTGACCAGTGAGTTTTTCATAGTGCCAAAGATGACTGTCCCCTATAGTTCTTAAGAATTCTACATGACATTGCTAGTTACATGGCTGATCAATCATGAAAATACAAAATATATTTATACATAGGCACATCTATTTGTTAATTAAGGTTATCACAATTCATCCATCCCAATTGCTCTTGTGGACATTGCTAGTTACATGGGTCATTTAACTTTATAAATATGCACATCTACTTGTTAACCAAAACAATGCATCATCCATCCCAATTGCTCTTTGTGGACAAAACAGATCACATACATAGAGAAAGGATAAAGAACTTCAAACTTAAAATCGACGCACAAAATTATGATAATTTTCCTACTTAAGCCCCTACTTTAACTTAGGTAAACAGTTGCAGAGTGTTTCAACAGCTAGTGTTTGTGGTGGATAAAGTTGTCTAACTGTGGTAAAATATAAACATATATAGTTTTAATTTAAACATTACAAAGTTGAGCTTACCGGGCAAATTTCCCTTCCAGGTCTCTCCGGAAGGGGTTCTTCAAACACTGGAACCTGCCAATAATTGTAGCTAAGTATAATGATAATGCGCAAATAAAGTAAAAACCATAAATGAATGCAATAGAGATTAGAATGAACGTATAAGAAAACAGAAATTCAACCCAAAGAGTAGAATTAAAAGGTAGACTTTGAACCAACAATAATATATGTTTACAAGAAAGAAACTTGTCATAGCATAATTGGTGGAATGAATTATAAAGTTAAAAGCTGTAAGTCGAAAGTAAGTGGATGTATACATAGCTAGCCATTCCCTCATGTGATTTAGCATCACCGTATTCACAAATTCCGTTTAATATCATGAGCCCTTACTAAGTGCGTAAGTATGTATGACTATAGAAGAAAAGCACAAAATTCTACACAATCCCTGATTTATGATTATTGATGTTGAAGCCTAGTTTTGATTATGCGACAACCTACATCTTGATGATATTATTAAGAAATACGTGAAATGAGCCAATATAAGCAAGCTTTAATTGTTTGGCTAACCCATCAATATAATGAAGACAGAAAGATGGGAGAAAACACAAAGAAATGAAATAAAACATACTAGCTAGTAGATAAAAATGATGTTAGACAAGAGTAGATATGGGTTTGAAGTCGTACCCCTTTGAGTTCAGGTAGTCCACCCTCAGGGAGCCACTTAGGATGGTTAAAGTTGCAGGTGTCGATACAAGTCCCAGTTCGCATATAGTAAGGACAATCCAAAGTCGCGGCCCTCAGACGGTAATCTTGAAATCTTCTAGATGGGTCAGGACGGAAGAGGAGCCCAGAACGGTCGGCAGAATAGGACCATTGACTTGGCCAGGGAGTATAGTGGGTAGCATCAAGGGGCTCCTCCTCATTGCATGGACCTACGAAAGAAAGAAGTAATGCATGATTTGTATATTCAAGTTAAAGCAGCTAATAATGATTCCATACACATTTTGAAATTACAACAAAAAAAAGAAAGAATCTAACCTGAAGAAGAAGAAGAAGAAGAAGCATGATCACCCATCTCACTGATTGAATCCGTACGGCCTGCCTTAAAACAAAAAGATTGAAGATGAAGAAGATGTACGGACAATAAAAAAGAGTAGGTTGGTTGGTTGATGGAGGAGTGTAATAAAAGAATCCTGACAACCTTAAATGAAAAAGCTTGCTTACTTGCTTTTTCACTTTGTTCAAGTCAAACAAACAGGGCCCCCCCTCCTACTTACTACTGTACTATGTTTTATTTTTAAACAAAATACACTAGTAGATACTACTAAATGGCGCCTTTTCAAAAAAATATCATATGCTATCGTTTGTTCTAAGTAAGTGGTTGGTATGTGAGTGACGAATACGCATGTGTGTATTATTTGTAAGAGCTCCTCGTATGGTAAACCATGGCTCAAGCCATGGTTAAAACGTCAAGAGGACGACGCCAGAACTTACACCTTCTCTCGTGTTGTCCATCCTTGCGTCGTATTTGCCGGCTCAAAACAGTGGACACGACGCGAGCCCTGAACCGTGGGTCGCGTTATACATCTGCCATGGTTTTTTTTATTTATCTACTAAAAGTGGAACACTATAACACCATAATTATGGCCAGGAACGTGTTTCTACCTTTCGTTTTAATTTATTTTTTACATATGTTATATAACGGTTTAAAAAATTTGTGCACCCGATCATATTTCGTCATGTGTTCGTCCCTGATTATGATGTTAACCATAACATCACTTTTCTAGCGTTATGGCGATTCTGGTGTGATAAAATCATTTGTTGACGTGTCGCCTGCTTTTCCCACAACACCACAACTTACACTCCATGCTCTAAACAGGACGTGTGTGATGCAAAAAAGAACGAATAAACCAAGAGATAGCGACAAGACTAGAAGTACAAAATAAACTCCTTTGATAATTCATAGCGTCATTAGACTTGTTAAAGGTATAAGCTCTATTTGTAGCATGCTAATTAAGTTGGAGGTATATACCTTTGAATTGTTTTGGGGAATTGTTGATATTTCACACTAAATTCATTAGAAAAAGGAAAAAAGAAATCTAAATAATAATGTCTTATTAAGATGTTTGAAAAAAATGTTAATAATCGAGGACATTTTCTTTGACAAAAGGTCTATGCAAAATTGCAATGTTGCATCACAGCAGACTCATAGTGTACATATTGCGTGTATAGAAAATGTGTCAGAAGTGGATGCATCGAATCTCTATCTTAGAGTATTTTGATTCTTTATATATACTAATATTTTTCCAGTCTCAAATTAATTGTACTTAAAAAAACTGTTTTAGAAAAATTACTGTATTTTTTTTTTACTTTTTTACAAAATAACACTTTTACTATTATACAATTAATTAATTTTTGTATATAGTAAATTTTTGATACTATTAGGTGTAATATGATAAACATATTACATTACTTATATATATATATATATATATATATATATATATATATTTGAAAAGTGACTATAATTTTAAAATTTATTTTTTCCTATACCATTTTTAGGCCATTTATGCTTCGATTTCAAATTTTGGCGATGCGAAAAATTTTTCGACCAAAAATTCAAATTTTCGGACCAAAATTCAAATTTTTAGGCCATTTTTAGGTTTTATTTTTGTCAAAATTTTTCACTTTTCAAAATTTTTCCCTATTAGTTTTTGGCTATTTCGGACTTGATTTCAAAATTTGGTAAGACAAATTTTTCAGTTTACCGTTTTGTCGGACTGAGGAATTTTATTGTCGGACTGGGAAAAAATCGGAATTTTCAAAATGGCTATGATCCTCGTGAAATATATTTACAGACTATGTTTATGTCACGTATCGGCTAATCGTTGGTTTTCGGTAAAAATAAATAAATTATGAAAATGATAATCTTGATTCGTATTTCACGAGCATCATTTGCTGGGGCCTCCCACATGTTTGCGTCGGAAGTATTAAAAAAGAAAATATTCTTTCCTTTTTTAATTTCACTGTATGTCATATTTTTTATGTTAATATTTAGGGTTAGGGCTTGGTCATTTTTTATATATATAATTTAGATTTATTAGGGTGAAAAAAATGAGTAACCACGAAGTTTGCGGAAAGTTAGTTTATCGTTACGATTTTTTATAAATGATTTATGTTGGCATTTTGAGTTGTTTTCATCCTCTGATAAAACCTTTACACATAATATGAACATGATATGTTTCATCCGTATGTATACATGGGAGTAGGTTATATAGGTTACATCGAATGAATATGTTGTTCGGTTTTGGGTTGGCGCATTTAACTCGTTTTATCCACAGAATTTGACACATTAAATGTGTTAAACAGGTTAGATGAATTTGTGGGTCGACCCCGTTAACTTGTTTTCAACCCGAATCCGACGTGTATAATAGACGAGTTAGATGAGTCGACCCGAACACGATCTGAAATCTATTTAAGTTCAACCTGAATCTGTTATTTTCATATCGGTTTCAGGTTGGGTTTTGTAACGGGAGGATGTACGATGGCTCACTTTTACTAACAGAGAGATGCAAAGAGAAACATGGGTCATGGACGTGTGACGACCTTTATGAGTAACCACGTGGATGTAGCATGCACTTTACTCTAAAAAACTATAACGAGACTTGTAAGTGAGTCGGTCCTGTAACATTTTTAACATTACGTCCTTATTGCAAGATCTTAAAAATACATCTTCTCTTGTGGTGTTGCTAATTTATATGTGGGTAAACAAACCTAGTGATGTGTTTGAGTCGACTACATAAAACGGTCGTTATCGTCATAAATTTGTCGCTACTTGTATGCATCTTAAGTTCGTCGCTAACTCCGTCTCTATGTGATTAAATCTAGCAATGGACTTGTGAGACATCCATAATTCATCTCTAATTTTATCACTGATTTGTCGCTACTTTCTCGTCGATATCTCAAAGCCAAATTTGTAGCTAGTGTATCTCGAATCTGTCACTGTTAACAGTATTTTTGTGACAAACTTATTTGGTCGCTAATTTTCGTCGTTGTTGTTCAGTATTCTAGTAGTATAATATGTTAGATGGCTTATGTGTCAAGAAAGAGATTACTAGAGAGTTTAGCATTGCTATAACTTCACAGCAAAATGGTGTAGCTGAAAGAAGAAATAGAACACTCATAGAAGCATCTAGAACCATGTTGGCAGATGCTGGTCTACCCATTGCTTTTTGGGCTGAGGCTGTAAGCACAGCATGCTATGTCCAGAATAGAGCCTTGGTCAATAAATCTCACAATAAAACCCTTTATGAACTATTTTGTAATATGAAGCCCAACATAGATTTCTTTAGACCCTTTGGATCTCATGTAGTCATTATGAATACTATTGATAACCTAGGTAAGTTTAATTTAAAGGATGATGAGTGCTATTTTATGGGATACTCTATGAACAGTAGGGGGTATAGGGTTTATAACAAGAAGACTAGGCTTATAACAGAAAATGTGCATGTTAACTTGTTGGAAAGTAAACCTAGTGATCCCAAGACTGCACCTAATTTGCTGCTTGATTTAGAGCCTTTGTCTAGGTCCATGAATTATATGCCTGTAACTAATCCAAAAATCTTGGAAGCACCAATTGTTGACAATGCAGGTATACAAGCCAAAGAGGTGACAGGATCAAATGCCGTTGAACCCATTCCTTCATTCAACATACTTAACATACCAATTTGGAGTGAAGAGTTCATTAAAGCATATGCTGCTGCAAGAGAAGAGGAAAGAAAGCAACAAGTGGAGCCATAACTTGATGAAACAATCAGTGAATCTTTATCCACTGACAAGCCAATTGTATCCGTTGACAACTCTATGCCAGCCGCTAACACACCAGAATCAGCCGCTGACAGCTGGCTTTCATCCTCTGATAAAAACATCCTTTAAGTTGTTGAAGATCCCATACCCAAAGAAGGTGTCAGTGGCTCAAATCCAGCCACTAACAACATGTCTCCTGTTTCAAGTGGGTATGGAAGCAATGATGATGGTGATCTTGGTAACTTGGAGTCTAGTGTTAAAGACAACATACTATTTGGGGGAGGAATTCTTACTTCTGTTGTTAAAAATCATCCTCCTTCTCAAATCCTTGGTGATATTAATACTCCAGTTCAGACTAGAAGGAAAAAGACTCACCAAGGTGGATTCATTGCAAATATTCATAAGAAGGATGATACTACTTTTGTTCAAGAATGTTTGTTTTCCTGTTTTCTATCACAATCAGAACCCAAGAAGATTTTTGATGCTCTTAAAGAAGAAATTTGGGTTGAAGCAATGCAAGATGAGCTTCATCAGGTTGCAATACAGGATGTGTAGAATATTGTAAATCTATGTATAACCTAGAGAGAGAAAAAGACAGAATATGGTAAGAACACACACACTTTTAGAGAGAAAAAGTGAAAGAAACACTTTTTCACTATGTGTAAATTATGTGAACCAACACCCTCTCCAACTAAGTAGAGGGTTTATATACCCAAGCCCATAAGATGGGCTTGGGCTTACAATGGGCCGTCAGCCTCACAAACGTTGTGGGCTTGGCTTGGCCTTGTTTGAATAATAATAATAGAGCTAAACTACGAGCTACGACTTAGACTATTGTTGGAGTGACCGATCCTTTCTAATACGTAAAACGTATTTCCAACAATCTCCCCCTAAGGGAGGTCACTCCAAACAAGGGCGTTGCCCTAGTTACAATAATAAAATAAACCTAGCATACTATGCTTGTCTTGAGCTCGTAGTCTTCGTCTTTCTTTTCTTTTTCTTTTCTGGTGAACATGTTGATGTGATCTTAGATATCAATCTTGAGCATTAATCTCTTGCATTGATCTTGTGCAACCTTCACTTGTGATCTTTGCCTCTTTGTGACTTCACGTCCCATATACTTATATCTTTGTAATTCTTGAAAGCTTCAGAGTTTGATACAACGGAAGACTTGAATTTTAGGCTTTCTTGAATTAGATAAAGTATTAAGTGCATAAAGTATAAGCATGCGGGGACGACTTCTTCTTGGATTCTTCAATGCCACCGTCTTCAAATGTAGTAACATAAGTAGACACGAACGAAATGGCTTTGAACATTTTATTCTAATTCGGTAGCATTTTACCTCCGGTCGGTGAAGACCGTTGGACGATATTAAATATTGTACTTGTGGCAGGTAGATTTAATTAAATATCTCCTTGACAAGATTTCGCGGGTACACCCGTTCTCTTTACTCGACCGTCTAAAGCTGAATGCGAACGTAAAGAGTGAATCATTTGGATAAAATTATCCCCATGATTGAAGCCGTCAATTTCGATTCTTGGAACAAGTTTGATTCATTAAAGAATCGCACCATCGTTTCTTTCCAGTTGTCACGAGCTCGATTCATATTGGATCTTGCAAGTTACCTACCAAGTGCTGTTTGAGGTTAACACTAGAAGGATTTCCATTTGTCACTGTAATACTAAAAAGTATTACTATGAATGTTCTGGCAAGATCACTAAGATATTGCGTAGAGGCCTGGAACGTGTTTAAATTCAGTTAAGAATTAAACCATTGTTGCTTTCCAGTTATCACAAGTTTGATTCTTAAAGAATCGCACAAGTCACCTACCATGAGCTTTTTAATGTTCGCTCAAGAAGCATTTCCATCTTCATTGTAAATACTTGCGTATTACTCAGATGTTCATGCAAGATCATGAAGACTTTGCGTAGGACTCTTAATATCTTTCTTACTTTTTACAGTGTGTGAGGAAGCAAGGAATTATGAAAGTGTGTCCTAATGAGATATTTGATGATCTCAAATGGCTCTAGACTCGATCGTGCATTTTGGATTTTAGTGATCGGAGGCTGGAGAGGAGTGCCACCATTTCAATACCTATTTATTCGGAGTGAACAAATCGATAGATAACATGTTGTCTCTGTGTGATTAAACAAATACCTTTTGAGAGATATCTGAGTTAGCTGGGATGGATTGTGCATTGCATCACTGGGTCCATGATGTCTATTTTCAATATCGAGCATCATTAAAATGATCTCAATAGCATATGTGTTGACTAGGTTTCTGCCTAAGGTTGTAAGGAGGGATTCTTTCTTTAGACCCTTTATCTTTACAATTCCTTTTCATTCTTCAACCCCTTCAATGTTTACCAATACCTCATAACTAGCACCTTGTTGTGATTGTTCCAGTGCTAACTTAATTACTTGGCCGGCATTCAGCTACGTTCACAATCTGTTGATCCCAAACTTAGATCGATTTAGCTTTATGTATACGAGATTAGATCAAATAATACACTTAGAGAAACCTTTGTATATGCTTATGAATCTAAGTGTTATACGGAATCTAACACTTAAACAAGAACACACAATGATATAAACAAACTTTCACTTTGATTATCAATATCAAACTTGCTTACAATGAAAGTAGTTTACGAATGAAAACTTATATGAAACATTAACCTAAAGGTCTTCTTTTATAGACATAAGAAGCCTTGTACAATAATCTACGTATCAGCTATTCTAGGTAAAGATAAATATAGAAAATACATTGTTGTTCCTATCTTTACTAGAACTATTCTAGAATACAATAAACGCGTAGAGTATATCTTCCTATCAGTGCTTGTCTTCAATGTGTCAACGCTTGACTTTATCTTGTCAACGCTTGAGCTGTCAGCGCTTGTTTTGTTCTTGTCAACGCTTGTTCTACTCTTGTCAGCGCTCAAGTGATTTGGCCTTAATTTATTCCCAACAATCCTCCCCTAAACTTGATATCCATTCTTATGATCAAGTTTCTGAATAAGCATTAAGGACTAGGAGGAATCTTACAAACCTTCTCATATTGATAGTGAATAAATCTGATCAAATATTTTGCCACGTCACTTGAATAATCTATTTCCAGCTGAGTGTCCTTCATCTTCTCCAAAATAGCCTTGGATATGAAATACTGACCATCCACAAGTAGATACTCAGCAAACTTTGTAGAACTCAAATGGTAAACACCAGCAGCTGAATATAACCTCCATTGAATACCACTGAGGTCATCTTCAAGATCCTTCCAAATTGCAGGATCTTCATATTTTGGTCCACACATTCTTTTGAATGTGGTCCAAAGTTTTATTCCATTAGCTGAAATTGGTGCTTCAGCCTCATACTTGGTCTCCAGCAACCTCCAAAGGTCCACCAAGTCTTCTCTATCACAACTTGCAAACAAAGATATGAGAGTGGTAAAAGTGTGTACCTCTTTGCCATATCTGCCAATCTTCCAAAACCCACATTCATCTTCTTCATAGCTCACAATTGGGTTCCTGGAATCTAATGGTAACACTTGCACCATATCTGAAGCTTCTAAAGGTGAGAGCTTGAGGCTCTTTCTGATGACAGCTTCACTTGGATATAGTGGATCCATATCTTTGGGAAACTCAAATGAAATTCCCTTCTTCACTGGCCTGGGAACAAACATAGCTTTCTTGAGTTCCATTTCTTCTGCAAGTTCTTCCTTTCTTTCATCTGAAAGAAGTCTGAGAGTGTTTGCTTCCTGCACTCTCACCCAAATGGGATAAGCCCTGCTTTCCAATTCATCAAATGTCAAAGCCTTCAACTTCTGATAAGTCCATCCAACTCCATGACATCTGAGCAACATAAAGTATAGCTCCCTTCTATCCCTTTTCAACTCTGAGAGAATATTACTTGCCTTGTGTTTCAAAATTACCTGGCAATCCTTCTGAACTCTAAGAAGAATCTCCAAACCCCATATTTGATCTGAAATGGTCAAGTCTGGATTCTCCATACATCTTTCTTCCCAAGCATTATACATTTGAACCACCTCTGGCATGTCAAAGTCAACCTGAAATTTCAACTCTCTCAGCTTCTCCTCAGTCAACTCATCACCATACTCAAGTCTTTCTGGTTCTATAATCATCACACTTGAGTCTGAGCTAGCCCCATCACTTCCTTCTTCTGAAATCACAACAAATGGTGACTCCTTTTTATCTTGTTCCATGATTTGTGCAGCTAATCTTCTGTCAAACTCAACTTGAGCTGCATCCTTTGGAACAATCTCTTCTACCATTATACCCTTACCCTTATCTGATGGTGCAATGGTTGGTAAGGTAGATGGTAATACCTGTGTATAAACCTCCTTGATGATAGATGATGACTGGGATACATCACCTTCATGTGCAGGTCTGTCAACGCCCAATTTTGTCCTATCAGCGCTCAAAATATTTCTGTCAGCGTCCAAATTCTCCTTGTCAACGCCCAAATATCCTCCCTCAGCGCCTTTTGTAACCTCTCTCAACATAGCTGTAAATGATAAATTTAAGTTGGTAGGAGAGACTAAGGACGTATCAAAACCTGTTTGTTTCTTCAAAGTTGTAAGGGCCTCAGCAACATCCATTGATTGACCATCATGGCTGCCTTTATCACTCAGATTTATTGGATCTTCCTCCCCTTTGGAAGAATCCTCCATACCCCTCCTTGCACTAGCACTCTCCAAAACAACAATCCTCTCCCTCAATTGCTTGAGTTCAAGGCCTTGTGAGCTGACAACTTGTACTAAGTCTGCATTTTGCTATTGCAAGCTTATGCAGACTGCCGTCAATTCCATAAGAGTCATTGGTTCTAGTCTGCCCTCTTCTAAAATGGGGATTTGACCTCCCAAGTCAGATTCATTGGGCATGGATGAGGACTTAATGATGGTGGGACTGCCTTGGCCAGCATCTAAGCCAGAACCAATAGTCCCAGCCTCATCCAGGTCACCAGCCACACTTGTGGTGGTGGTTCTCTCTGCTACATGGCTAGGACCACCAGAGGAGAACACTCCAGTAGTCATTTGGCGTTTCATCAACCTATATTCAGGGGGTGTGGAAGATGGTGTGGAAGAATGAGTGGATGTGGGTTGGTTAAGGGGTGTTTGGGTTTGTGAAGGTTGTGTGTCAGCGTTGGAAATAGGCACATCAACGCCAATATTTAATGTATCAGCGTTGAAGGATTCTGAGTCAAGTTGCATGTGTTCAAGTGAAGGTAAAGGTTCAGGGATTGGTTCAAGTTGTGGTTGGGGGTCAATTTGTGGTTGGGGGTCTGGTTGGGGTTGTGCTGCTGCAATAACAGCAAGCATAGGTTGGGTTAAAGGTAGGTCACGAGGGGGTGGTGAGTTCATCTTCATAAAAATAGCTTTCTTTTGCTCAGGGATCTTATAAAAATCATTGTGATCCCTTGAGCAGTAACCTTGAACATCAAAAACCATTTGTAGAAAACGGGGATAAGCTAAAGTCATTTTGTTCCCCTTGTTTTTACACATGCCCTCAAAAATCATTTTAGAATAATTAAATTTTTGCCCTGTTGCAATGCACACAATAGCACTTGCAATGGATCTATTGATCTCATTGTGTGCAGTGCATTTGGGACTCAAACATTGAAGGAGGACATGTATGAGGTACTTCCAGGCAGGGGGAAATTCCTGCTTATGATACTTGTTTAGAGTACCTTCATCAGGAAAAGGATATCCCAAAGCCCTAAGCCCTTGTTCTATTTCATTTATAGGAAGAATGGCTATACCATCAGCATCATCAAGATGCAAGGCTTGGCGTACCAAAGCCTCAGTAACCACCCAAGGTCTCCCATGAACAATAGAAGTCAATGTAGTCACTCTATTAACTGTTGAGGAACTAACAGTGTTCCAAAACTGCTTAATATGTGTGACGGGAATGAGTGGTGCATGAGAAAGAGCATACCTTAAGGGGGATGCGTTCAAATACGCCACCATTTGTGTGTATTGGGGAAACAGAGTATCATCAGCTTCAAGATATGCAATCATGTTGTGTTGTGATCTGAACCCCAATTCCAATTCTGATGGTTTAAACTTTGGTGCCATTGATGAAAGCTGTTAAATTTAAGTGAAGAAGATGAAGTTGATAAGAGAAAAATTGTGTTAGACAAGAATTATAGATACCCTGTTTAAAATAGGAGCCAAATTTATAGGAGAAGAAAATGCATGTGATAGGCCCAAAAATAGGCAAGTATTTTCAAAAATCAATCATGAAAATATTGAAAAAGTTATAAGTTTATCTCATGCATTAAATGTAAAGTAACAACTCCCAAAATTACGGCCTAAAAATATGTCAAAAAGTAACAACTAGGTAGGTCCCATTGAGTGTCAACGGTCAAAAATAACCTGTAAAACCCGCATGCTTTTACCAGGAATAGTACCTGTAAGATCGTACGTCCTAGATTAAAACATTCATGTGCTATTATTTAAATATTACATACGTGTATAAACATGATAAGTATCGATTACGTACGAACACATGATAAGTATTTAACAATAATTAATCACGAACGTAATTAAAACATAAAACATTCATGTGCTATTATTTAAATATTACATACGTGTATAAACATGATAAGTATCGATTACGTACGAACACATGATAAGTATTTAACAATAATTAATCACGAACGTAACTAAAACACGAACTAATATTAATTACGTATATAGATATATTTATTATGAAGACGAATAAATATATTATGTCACGATCGATAACTAAAATTAATCACGTAAACTACGTAACACGTAAACGCGAACATTTAACACGATTAATTTTATTACGTGTATTTAATTAACGCGACAAGTAATCACGTAAATAATAATTACGTTTAATCACGGGTAATTATAACTAAGAAACTTACGACATACAAAAGACACGATTATACGTAACCTTTTTAACAAGTCGCGTATTATTTAAAACGTACAAGTGTTTCAAGGGATGTTTTAGACAAGTAGAAAAGAGAAGGACTTGGGCTCAAGGCCCAAGTGTGTATTTTATGCCGTGTAAAACAAAGGGACGGGAGGGAGTAATCTCATTTTTTTAGACAACACCAAATCTTTTATGAAACCCTAAAAAAAGAATAACAAGCCGCCAGTTGGTTTCTCCCTTCTCTTTTCTTCTGTGCCGTGACCAACACCAAGGAAAACAAGGACAATGGTGGCTTTCGTATTAAAGGATCTAGATGTGTATGCTTCGTACAAAAACCCTAACACGAAGGAAAACAAGGTAAACCCTAATTCGATTTATTTTCTTTTCTTTTAATCCGAATTCTTGGGATTTAAAACATATTAAACGAGTATACTAGGGTGGGTTGTGTTTTGGGACGTTGCTGGCTCGTTTGGCACCCAAACCGAGAGTCAAGAGACTCTCGGTGATGAGTTACAGCCACCAGCCGCAACCCTTATTAAGGGTGCTGACTGTTTTGTTCTATCGGGGGCAGCCTCGAACAAGCAGGGGGAACCACTGGCTACGGCCAGTGGTGCTGTTGTTCAGACGGTGGGAACCGAGAGCTTATGCTCTCGGTGGGATAATAATAACAAGCAGGGGAAACATGTAACTGCCAGTGGGAAAACTGGCAGTTAAGGGTGCGTTTGGCAGTGGGTTTAACAGGTTTAAGGGGGGTGTTTGGCTACCAGTTTTAAAAGACATTAAGGGGGCCGTTTGGCTCGGTTTATTTATAAACATAATACGAGTTTTACGTTTAAATTAATAAGACACGAGCTTGGTTTTCAACGCATTTTAATAAAATAATACATGGCTACAGGTTTTCCTTTTTACAAGTAATTAGCCTTAACATGTATATTAATTTTCAATGTAAATAAAATTAATAAAACACGACTTATAATTACAAGATTATTTATTTACGAGTTTAATTAAATTAATTGCCATGTTACTTAATTAATTTAATTATGACTTAGGTTATTATTATTATTAATAATACATGGATTTTAACCTAAGTATTTATTATTTATATTGGACTATAAGTTAATTAATTAATTATTTAACATGCCTTATAATTAATTAATTTACATAACTTGGGTTATTTTAATAATAAATATTAATACACATTTTAACCTAAGTATTATTACCCTTTTATGTAATTAAATCATGTCTATAGTTAATTAAATGCTTTTAACCTATAGTTTATTTAAATTACATGAAATAATTAATAAACTATATATTATAACCTCGTGACTTAGAATATTAATCAGAAAACACTTTAGCTTATATTATTAGCTTAATAATCCAGCTTATTTCTATTTATGGAAACTTTCTATTTTTTTTGAAATTTATTTAATTAAGGCAGCAAATCTATTTATGGAAACTTTCTATTTTTAGAAACTTATCTATTTTAAGCAGTAATTCCATTTTTGGAAACTTCCTATTTTTGGTAACTTTCTATTTTAGGAAACCTGCTATTTTTGGAAAGTTACTTATTATTACACAGTAAGTATAATAATACATGAATTACCAGTAATACTTTATCAGATTAATCAGAGTACAAGGTAAACACAGATAGGGCTTTAAACAGTAAACCATGACCTAAAACATACAAGTAAGCTAAGATGAGACATAAAACCCAGTACGTAATCAGTGATTCGATACTTATACACGTGTGTATTCATGTAGCGTTAGTGATCCAGAAGTAGGAGTCTTTCTTCCTTTCATTCACTGGACTTGAGGTACGGATTCCCGTCCTTTCAGTATGGACATTCTTTCCTTATTAGGATTTCCCCGTATGCAGCCAACTGTTTTCCCCAGTATTTGTTTTATTGTCTTGAACTGCTTATGTTTAATTAGCATAATCTATAGCCATATACAAGCATGACCAATTTCACCTAGTTATGGAGGTACCATAACCATAACATTGGAGGCACCAATGTTATGACTTCCCCACGGCGGAGTGATTGCTCGTGGCGTCCCTTTCAGTTTTGGCCATATTATTATATCATGTGGGGCGTATGGGTGCATCCTCGTTACATGTTTTATTCAGTATTTCATGGTGAATGTGGTGTGTGCCTTGCATCCTTCACAAGGAGTTGATCCCTCTTACCCAGACCAGTATATTAATTAGAGGCATCCCCTCTAATCAGCATGATGAGGTCACCCCTCCAAGTATTCATGCACGTGACCTTTTCATGACCTATATGGGCTATGGTATATATATGTTAAAACAGTTTTCATAAGATAAACATAAGGCTTTTCAAACTATAAAACCAGTTTTCTCAATACTTAACCAGTCTACTCAGAACTTAGTCTTCCGCTGTTACATGTTACATGCTTATCCTATTTCATGCTATATTGTATATCCGTGCACTGAGCGTTTTGCTCAGCCGTTACTTTCCTTTCCATGTCCCAAAACGGCAGGTACCCAAGACTCGAGCATTTGGAGGACATGCATAGGATGGAAGCTGCCATAGACTTCTTCTCCTGTTTCCTTCATATATTTATGCTTGTTTAGTCTTTCATTCAGTTCATTTACTTTGTTATGTTTTGGGCTTATGTTTGGGAACCGATGTTTGATTCCGGTTTTCCCTATGGTCATGTATGTTTTACTACATATTACCTTGCATGCTTTGATGACACGCCATAATTACGCGTGACATTCCCTTTATCAAAATGGGGTGTTACAATTATGGTATCAGAGACAAGGTTTCAACCTGTAGGCTCTAAAACTCGACCTGTGACTAGTGGGTAGTCACCAGGAGCTTCCTAAGCCAACGATTGTTATTCCACGTATTGATGTTTCAGCACGTTGTTGTTTTAACCACTATGTTTTCAGCACCTTTTTGTTTTAGCCATGACGTTTTCAGCACCTTGTTGTTTTCACCATGATGTTTTCACCAGTATCGTCTTACTAATATGGAATGAACAGCCGTCATCCATACTTAGTTACGTGTCATTGTCTATGCATGATGTTCCTCGTGAACTGTGACGATGTGGACTGACCCCAGTAGTTCATAATTTTCACATAAAATTTTTTCTGTTAAGTTTTGACAATGACTTTTAATTATTATGTTTCATGCATTCATTCATTTATATCATATGTCATCTGTTGCAGGAATTTT
Source organism: Glebionis coronaria (assembly GCA_025667525.1). Classification (NCBI taxonomy): domain Eukaryota; kingdom Viridiplantae; phylum Streptophyta; class Magnoliopsida; order Asterales; family Asteraceae; genus Glebionis; species Glebionis coronaria. Next base: position 50,685 of record JANFOE010000926.1, read on the forward strand.
GACTAAGTAATGGTTGGTACAGGACTGGCCCTATTTAATCGCATGTGCTTTTATCGAAACTTTTAACTTTGGGACCGACCCATAGGCGTCCCCTCGCCATGTATTTTGTTTTGGAACCGACCCATAGGCGTTCCCTCGCACATATAAAGGTTTTATAAAACTACATTACGCATTCATGCACTGTTTTTCTTGCATAAAATTTTTCTCATGATTTAAATTGGCATAAAAAAATTTTCATGTCCCATCATAAGTTATTATGTTTTTATGCCAAGTATGCCTTCATACTGTCATGGTTAACTTCAGTTTCATGCTGATTATGTTATACACTTCTTCGTAATAGATGGTTTCATGTTTCCTCATGATAATTCCGTCTTCATGTTGATTATGTTTCACGCCTCTTTTGTTATTTACGTTGTCCTGCAAAACATTGTTAGATTTCTTGAATCATGCTTTCATGATAGTCATGGATGGTTTCCATTGATCATGCTGTCAGGCAAATCATCGTTGAATTTTGTGTAACCACACTTTAGCGTTTATCTATGCAACCAGAATGATGTCTATGCTAATACTGCCAGGTTATCATGATGGTTTTCCTAACCGTTTAACCGGTTTACTTTCCTTAAATCATGACAAATGATCGAGCCCATACCGATCATTTCATGTGCATGCCATGTGTACTCCACGTACCGTATTTCATGTGTATTACATGTACCTTAATCCATGTGTATTCCACTTGCAATACTTCACGAGTATTCGCTAGTCGATTCTAAATCATCTCAGGCGTATATTCACTTGCTGATATTCTACAAGATTTTCGATGCCGCTCATAGCTTGGAGATGTTACTGAAGGTTGATGCTGCTGATGTTGGGAGACACTACGAGATGCTGATGCTGATGCTGTTCACAACCTGGAGATCCTAAAAGACGAAGACAGAGGCGTCAGGGTAAAGCTATTGGATGAGAAGATACTTCACCATCAGACGATTTTATCAATCATTGTCCCTAATTCTTAGTTACATGTCACACGTCATTCGGCTGTCATTTCAGCCATATGAGTGCAAACCGGCACCAGCCGGCCACTCAGCTGAATAGTTACATGAATCACGGTCATGAGAATGACCATCATGGAACTGACAGACAGGACGATAGTAACCACTACTATGACAGCAACTATCCTAGAAATCACAACCGAGGCTCCAGCCGCGGACGTGATCAGGCATACAAAGGATCAGTAGTCCAACCGATCCGCCGAGTCTGGCATAATAACCTAATATTGTGGTTATATTTGTTTCACATCTCGAGACACATGTCAAGACATCAGTCAAGACACATGTCTCACGTATACCTCCTGAAGACACATGTCAAGACACCAGTCAAGACATATGTCATGCTTATTGTTCCAAGAAACGAGTCAAGACACATGACTCACGTCCAACTATGGAACATTTCTAAGGAATTCAGGGTACCCTCCAAGGGTATATCTATGTTGTTGTGCCATGTATTAATCAGGCCACAAGAATTTCAATACCATTATCGGCGCATCAGTGAGAACTGTCACGTTACCGATGTCACTTTCATTTCTTTCACCATAGTTCATATATTCATAACCATGAAGGACGCCTTTCTATTCCCACGCATACGAAGGTTTTCCTTCAGCTTAATGATAAGATCCAAGCTGCTAACGCATTTCCTCGGACAGACACGAGATGAATTTTATCCTATTATGTACTATGAACACCACACCATGCTATGATTCATAATTATGTACAGTAATGTTCAGGCTCATGAATACATTCAGCTTGATTTTCCATCAGGAAAATCTGTACAAATTGTCTATGCTTTTCGAGCACGTGCTTTGTTAGCCATGATTGCTAAAATTTTCTAGCTGTCAGTAACACACGACTACTAAGGTCCTTTTACGCATAACCAACGGATTATTCCAAAATTGTTCCTTACACTCCAGAAGAACCTTCAAGGAGAAGGATGGTACCATGAGATTATGTGTCGACTACCGTCGACTTAAACAAATCACCATTCATGACCGTTATTCTCCTCCACGTATTGACGACATGTCCAATCAACCGTATAATGTTAATCACTTTTCCAAGATCGAACTCACGATCATGCTGCCAACAGTGACGGGTGAAAGAGCAGGACATGTCCATGACTGCTATTCGTGCACGACTCGGTCATGCTAGATTTATGATTTTGGATTAGTCTCATCAATGCTCCAACAGCATTATGGACTTAATAAATTGTGTTTCCATGAACTCCTAAACAAATTCATCAGCATTTTCATTGGGGATAACCTGATTTCATTTAAGCCTAGAGAAGAACAGGAAGACCATATCTGCACTATGTTGCAAATTCTTGACAAGAGAAATTTTACCCTAGAAAATTTTCCAATATCAATCCTGTTTCATTACAGTGACACGCTGAATCACATGGGTTCCTACGGTTAATCTTACCATGAATCTGCTTATGCGTAAAGGAGAGAACCCTACACTACATTAGGTGTTCTAGGAAATCCTACGCTAGGAGAAGTCTGATTCAAAGACTCAGAGTTTCGCAACCTTCTATGTATCAAGTTTCTATGAAGCAGGATACAGCTACGTCCATATCTATGTACCTGAGATACCAACAGGCTAAGATAGGACACCAACAAACTGGGATGTTTCATCATCTGAAATTGTGAACTAAAATGGGACAAGATCTACACGGATTTTGGTTACCAGATTAATGCAAACTTAGAAGAAGCATGATGCTATATGGGTTATTGTCAACAGTTTGATCAAGTCTGCAGAATCCTTACATCCGTACGGATTTCAGAACCAACAGATTGAACGAACATGTTCCAGCCAAGGCTCATCCGATCACTTGGCAATCCCTCAGCTATCGGGTCAGACAAAGATTCGTAATTGTACTCCTAACTTACTTCACGTCTTCATTCTAATTCCACGACTTGCTTTCGCGCTCACGTTCATGACACTATTCACGTTTATGATCGTATTTTGGCTTACGATTTTACGTTCATTTCTTTTCTCATTCTGGGAAGTTTGCAAGAACTGGTGAGACCAAACCCAAGTTTAATATAACTCTCCATCATCATATAGACGTTTCACGTCATATTCCACGTCTCACCTTGTAGCGTTTTGCGTTACCGCCATTATATTCTATGATCACGATATGTCTCACATGTCATGTTCATTCCACGTTCCTCATATCATGATCAAAATATGTTACACGTATCATGGATCACGATATGTTTACTCATACTACACTCGCCATATCTCCACGTAGCACGTTTAAAATTTTTCACGTATCACGTTCAAAATTTTTCACGTACTACGTTTCTTTATGTCTCGCGCATCATTTCTAATTATCAGTTAAGTCAGATTGTCTTGCATCGTAACGTTTCAGTTACCCTAGCACGTTAACTCTTATTTTCCTCGATCCAATTTAGGGGATCTACCTTCCGTTGATAACCAAGAATTTCTTCGTATTCCAAGTCAAGGTCAGGAGGACCAAGATTTATCATTTGTGTCAAGATCTTCTGAAGGAACCGTTCCAAGAGGGAGGCCACTTGGAAACGGACAAGTTCATCCGGACTTTTATCCGTTTTTCTCATCAATTAGATATGTCCTTTCAGTCACGTCACGTTCCATGTCTTTTCAAGACAGGTCACGTTCCACGTTCTTTTGCCAGATCACATGCACGTTCATTATCTCACATACCCTCTCAGTCTGATTCGGGTGTGTTCCGCTTCCAGTTACTTTATCTATAATTCGGGGACGAATTATTCTTTTTAGGGGGGAAGAATTGTAAAACCCGCATGCTTTTACCAGGAATAGTACCTGTAAGATCGTACGTCCTAGATTAAAACATTCATGTGCTATTATTTAAATATTACATACGTGTATAAACATGATAAGTATCGATTACGTACGAACACATGATAAGTATTTAACAATAATTAATCACGAACGTAATTAAAACATAAAACATTCATGTGCTATTATTTAAATATTACATACGTGTATAAACATGATAAGTATCGATTACGTACGAACACATGATAAGTATTTAACAATAATTAATCACGAACGTAATTAAAACACGAACTAATATTAATTACGTATATAGATATATTTATTATGTAGACGAATAAATATATTATGTCACGATCGATAACTAAAATTAATCACGTAAACTACGTAACACGTAAACGCGAACATTTAACACGATTAATATTATTACGTGTATTTAATTAACGCGACAAGTAATCACGTAAATAATAATTACGTTTAATCACGGGTAATTATAACTAAGAAACTTATGACATACAAAAGACACGATTATACGTAACCTTTTTAACAAGTCGCGTATTATTTAAAACGTACAAGTGTTTCAAGGGCTGTTTTAGACAAGTAGAAAAGAGAAGGACTTGGGCTCAAGGCCCAAGTGTGTATTTTATGCCGTGTAAAACAAAGGGACGGGAGGGAGTAATCTCATTTTTTTAGACAACACCAAATCTTTTATGAAACCCTAAAAAAAGAATAACAAGCCGCCAATTGGTTTCTCCCTTCTCTTTTCTTCTGTGCCGTGACCAACACCAAGGAAAACAAGGACAATGGTGGCATTCGTATTAAAGGATCTAGATGTGTATGCTTCGTACAAAAACCCTAACACGAAGGAAAACAAGGTAAACCCTAATTCGATTTATTTTCTTTTCTTTTAATCCGAATTCTTGGGATTTAAAACATATTAAACGAGTATACTAGGGTGGGTTGTGTTTTGGGACGTTGCTGGCTCGTTTGGCACCCAAACCGAGAGTCAAGAGACTCTCGGTGATGAGTTACAGCCACCAGCCGCAACCCTTATTAAGGGTGATGGCTGTTTTGTTCTGTCGGGGGCAGCCTCGAACAAGCAGGGGGAACCACTGGCTACGGCCAGTGGTGCTGTTGTTCAGACGGTGGGAACCGAGAGCTTATGCTCTCGGTGGGATAATAATAACAAGCAGGGGAAACATGTAACTGCCAGTGGGAAAACTGGCAGTTAAGGGTGCGTTTGGCAGTGGGTTTAACAGGTTTAAGGGGGGGTGTTTGGCTACTAGTTTTAAAAGACATTAAGGGGGCCGTTTGGCTCGGTTTATTTATAAACATAATACGAGTTTTACGTTTAAATTAATAAGACACGAGCTTGGTTTTCAACGCATTTTAATAAAATAATACATGGTTACGGGTTTTCCTTTTTACAAGTAATTAGCCTTAACATGTATATTAATTTTCAAGGTAAATAAAATTAATAAAACACGACTTATAATTACAAGATTATTTATTTACGAGTTTAATTAAATTAATTGCCATGTTACTTAATTAATTTAATTATGACTTAGGTTATTATTATTATTAATAATACATGGATTTTAACCTAAGTATTTATTATTTATATTGGACTATAAGTTAATTAATTAATTATTTAACATGTCTTATAATTAATTAATTTACATAACTTGGGTTATTTTAATAATAAATATTAATACACGTTTTAACCTAAGTATTATTACCCTTTTATGTAATTAAATCATGTCTATAGTTAATTAAATGCTTTTAACCTATAGTTTATTTAAATTACATGAAATAATTAATAAACTATATATTATAACCTCATGACTTAGAATATTAATCAGAAAACACTTTAGCTTATATTATTAGCTTAATAATCCAGCTTATTTCTATTTATGGAAACTTTCTATTTTTTTTGAAATTTATTTAATTAAGGCAGCAAATCTATTTATGGAAACTTTCTATTTTTAGAAACTTATCTATTTTAAGCAGTAATTCCATTTTTGTAAACTTTCTATTTTTGGTAACTTTCTATTTTAGGAAACCTGCTATTTTTGGAAAGTTACTTATTATTACACAGTAAGTATAATAATACATGAATTACCAGTAATACTTTATCAGATTAATCAGAGTACAAGGTAAACACAGATAGGGCTTTAAATAGTAAACCATGACCTAAAACATACAAGTAAGCTAAGATGAGACATAAAACCCAGTACGTAATCAGTGATTCGATACTTATACACGTGTGTATTCATGTAGCGTTAGTGATCCAGAAGTAGGAGTCTTTCTTCCGTTCATTCACTGGACTTGAGGTACGGATTCCCGTCCTTTCAGTATGGACATTCTTTCCTTATTAGGATTTCCCCGTATGCAGCCAACTGTTTTCCCCAGTATTTGTTTTATTGTTTTGAACTGCTTATGTTTAATTAGCATAATCTATAGCCATATACAAGCATGACCAGTTTCACCTAGTTATGGAGGTACCATAACCATAACATTGGAGGCACCAATGTTATGACTTTCCCACGGCGGAGTGATTGCTCGTGGCGTCCCTTTCAGTTTTGGCCATATTATTATATCATGTGGGGCGTATGGGTGCATCCTAGTTACATGTTTTATTCAGTATTTCATGGTGAATGTGGTGTGTGCCTTGCATCCTTCACAAGGAGTTGATCCCTCATACCCAGACCAGTATATTAATTAGAGGCATCCCCTCTAATCAGCATGATGAGGTCACCCCTCCAAGTATTCATGCACGTGACCTTTTCATGACCTATATGGGCTATGGTATATATATGTTAAAACAGTTTTCATAAGATAAACATAAGGCTTTTCAAACTATAAAACCAGTTTTCTCAATACTTAACCAGTCTACTCAGAACTTAGTCTTCCGCTGTTACATGTTACATGCTTATCCTATTTCATGCTATATTGTATATCCGTGCACTGAGCGTTTTGCTCAGCCGTTACTTTCCTTTCCATGTCCCAAAACGGCAGGTACCCAAGACTCGAGCATTTGGAGGACATGCATAGGATGGAAGCTGCCATAGACTTCTTCTCCTGTTTCCTTCATATATTTATGCTTGTTTAGTCTTTCATTCAGCTCATTTACTTTGTTATGTTTTGGGCTTATGTTTGGGAACCGATGTTTGATTCCGGTTTTCCCTATGGTCATGTATGTTTTATTACATATTACCTTGCATGCTTTGATGACACGCCATAATTACGCGTGACATTCCCTTTATCAAAATGGGGTGTTACATAACCTATCAACGCCCAACGGCTGTAATCCTGTCAACGTTTGCCTATAGCCATGTCAGCGTCTAATTTGGTCTCAACAATGCTTGGAAAATTCTTGACAGCGTCCAAAAATAAAAATGTTTTAAAAATGAAAAATGACCTTAACAAGTAATTTATCCTAGAGAAGATAACCAAAAGCTGATAATTATTATAAGGCGGCAAGCACTGTCCAGTTATGCACACTTGCATAAGCAAGATAGACATAACAGTCCTCTAGTGTCCCTTGCTAACCAAAACTCTTAACAACCAAGTTACCTTACAAAATTCCTTGTTACTCCCAGGTAAATCCCATAACAAAATCATTCCCAAGTCTCCCAACAGATCACAACCAATTCTAGGCCAAAAATGTCTTGGTAGCATGCATAGTATATCAACTTTGCATGCTACAGTGCCTCATGATTTAGTAAAACTAACTCATACTCACCTGTGGACACAATCTAGAATTGTGATAAGAGTATCATATGGATACCCAAATATCCTAAAGGTTCCTAAAACCTCCCCTTAAACTATGATACAAAAGTTTTCTAAAATCATGCATGAACATAAAAAATTTATGTCAAGATAGGAATGAAACATTCCAACCATCGTCCATAAATAAAAACTTGTCCAAATGCTTCTCCATAGATCCATAAGCAACTCTGTATCCAATGGTATACTGCTAACACCATCTGCACGTTTAGATTGAAAACCACAAAACTAACATTGTTGCTGACAACGCCCCGATAACACATGACAGCGTTGAGGGAAGCTTTGTCAGCGTTAGACAATTATATTGCTGACAACGTTGCAAAAACACTTATCAGCATTCAAGCAACCTTTGTCAGTGTTAGAAAAATATAGTGGAAAATCTAAATCATCAATAAGACCAATAACAATGCATCATCCTGTACATACTTTTAAAAAAAGACTCCAAAACACATATTATGTGAGATTGACCATTCCAATACTTGTTACCAAGTATTGAAATCTCCCAGCATCAAAAGGTTTAGTTAGTAAATCTGACACATTTTCCTCAGTGTCAACCATATCTGGTTGTATTAAACCTTTCTCAAAGCAATCTCTTATAAAATGGTGTCTAATTTCTATGTGTTTAGTTTTAGAATGATGTACAGGATTCTTAATGATGCATAAAGTGCTGTTATTGTCAACAAATATCTTAGTATGCATGAAATTGTACCCATAGTCCAACAGTTGGTTCTGAATCCACAACACTTGGCCACAACAGGCAGCTGCAGCCACATACTCAGCTTCAGTTGTAGAATTAGCCACCACTGTTTGTTTCTTGCATTGCCAAGATATCAACCTGCTCCCAAGAAACTGACATCCACCAGTTGTGGATTTCCTATCAAATTTATCACCTCCATAATCACTATCTGAATATGCAATCAGCTCCAATGGTGCATCCTTTGGGTACCACAAACCAAGACCAGGATAGCATCTTAGGTACCTAAAGATCCTCTTCACAGCATAAAGGTGACATTCTTTGGGAGTCACTTGATGGCGTGCACAAGCACACACAGCAAACATGATGTCAGGTCTGGAGGCAGTAAGATACATCAATGATCCAATCATGGATCTATAGTGCCTGACATCAACATCTTTCCCATCTCCAATCTTTCCCCAAGGGTGTTCTCTATCCATAGGAGTAGTAGCCCTCTTTTCATGTGGAGAAAAGCCAAACTTCTTCAAGATTTCAGCCACATATTTGTCCTGGGAGATGAAGATACCATCCTCTTTCTGCTGAACTTGTAAACCAAGAAAGAAGTTCATCTCCCCCATAGCACTCATCTTGAATTTGTTTGTCATAAGCTTGGAGAAATCCTCACTCATCTTTGGATCAGTAGACCCAAAAATGATATCATCAACATAGACCTGCACAAGCAACACATCCTTGCCTTTCTTCTTTGTAAATAGTGTCTGATCTATGGTGCCCCTCTTGAATCCACTGTCCACCAAATAGGTAGAAAAAGTACCATACCATGCTCTAGGGGCTTGATGAAGGCCATACATAGCCTTTTTGACTCTATACACTTTATCTAGATGCTCTGGATCCTCAAAACCAGGAGGTTGCATTACATATACTTCCTCAACAATGGTGCCATAGAGAAAGGCACTCTTGACATCCATTTGATAGACAGTGAAGCCCATGCAGGATGCATAGGCTAGAAAAATCCTTATAGCTTCAATCCTTGCAACTGGTGCAAATACTTCCTCATAGTCTATCCCCTCCTCTTGTGTATAACCTTGAGCCACTAACCTTGCCTTGTTTCTGACCACAATGCCTCTTTCATCTCTTTTGTTCCTGAGAACCCATCTTGTCCCTATAGGTCTGACATATCTAGGACAATCAACCAGCTCCCAAACATCCTGAATTGCAAATTGGTGAAGCTCATCCTGCATTGCTTCCACCCAACTTGGTTCTTTGAGAGCATCAAATATTTTCTTGGGTTCCTCTTGTGACAGAAAACAGGCAAACAAACATGCTTGCACAAGAGGGGTATCAACCTTCTTGTGTATATTGGCAATAAACCCACCAAGACCTTGATGAGATCTTCTAGTCTGAACTGGAGTCATAACATCACCAATGATCTGGGAAGGGGGGTGATTCTTCATTATGGAAGTGAGAACTCCTCCTTCAAAAAGTCTGGTGTCCTCAACCTCACGCTCCATGTTGCCAATATCTTCTTCATCAGACTCTCTTACATCAACATGAGGATGAACCTCTTCATATATATTGGAAGGTTCACCTTGTTCAAAATTGGAAGAGAAAAGATGTTCAGTATTGTTGTCAACGCCTGAATCTTGTTTGTCAGCGCTTGGGCTAACAACGCTTGAAGTATGGTTGTCAATGTCTGAACCATCAACGTCTGAATTGGTCTTGTCAGCGCTAGATTTGCCTTTGTCAGCGCCTGAAGGACCATGCATGTTTGTATCTGGTGGTACTTGGAAACCACCATTATCTTGTCCAGCAGCAGCAGCAGCAGCAGCAAAAGCATCTGTCCAAATGGGATTGGTAACATATTCTAGGATAGGAGATGTCTTTTCTGCTTGTGATCCAACCTTTTCATGAACCTGAGTACCTGAAACATCAACAACTTGTTCCTCCATAACATTTGAAGTTACCTTCACAATGTCTGGATTAGTGACAGGCATATAATTTAAAGTTCTAGATAAAGGTTCCAAGTCAAACAACCAATTAGGACCACTTTCAGGATCACTAGGCTTATTCTCTAAAAACCTAACATGTACTCTTTCAAGTATACATTTGTCCTCTTTAAGATAAACCCTATATCCTTTGCTCTGCACTGAATACCCCATGAAGTAACCCTCATCACCTTTTGCACTAAATTTCCCTAAGGCATCACTAGTGTCTAACACTACTACATGACAACCAAAAGGTCTGAGAAAACCAATATTAGGTTTTCTACCCCCAAAGTAACTCATAAGGAGTTTTGTTCTGAATTTTGTTAACCAATGCTCTATTTTGCACATAGCAAGCTGTATTAACAGCCTCAGCCCAAAAGGCTATAGGAAAGTGAGCATCAGCCAACATTGTTCTGGCTGCTTCAATTAGGGTTCTATTTTTCCTCTCAGCAACCCTATTTTGTTGTGGGGTTCTAGCAATGATAAATTGCCTAGTAATTCCTTTCCTGGCACAAAAATCATCTAGCTTCTTATTCCTAAATTCTCCACCATTATCACTCCTAAGAATTTTAACCTCATTGCCAGACCTCTTCTCAATCTGAGTGATAAAATCAATTAGAACATCAGCTGTGTCACTCTTCATAGCTAGAAAGAATGTCCAAGTAAACCTAGAAAAGTCATCTGTGACAACAAAGCAATATGACTTACCATTCAAACTTTCTATATTAGTTGGACTAAAGAGGTCCATGTGAAGCATATGAAGAGGTCTAGAACTAGTATGCACCTGTTTGGACTTGAATGAGACCTTGTGCTGCTTGCCTTTAAGACATGCAACACAAGAGTGGTCATTGTGGAAGGCCTTTTCAGGCAAACCATCAACTAAACCAAGTCTCACAAGCCTATTAATATTTTTAAAATTTATGTGCCCTAGTCTTCTGTGCCACAAATTACTCTCATCTACTGAGGCCTTAGCATAAAAACAAGACATATTATTATTCATTTTAATCCCATTTAAATTCACATTATATATGTCCTTATGCCTAGGTGTTCTATACTCAATATATTTCTCATCATGGATCTTAAAATCCTTGCTTAACACCAAACACTCAGTATCAGTAAAAAGAACTTTATTTTGTTATCACAAACTTGTGATACACTAAACAGGTTGTAATCAAGTTCTTTTACCATGAAGACGTTCTCAAAACGCAGATTCTTGGTGAGAAGGGTTCCTTTGCCTGTGATAGTACCATATCCGCCTCCAAAGTAAACCTTATCACCATCCTTAATGGGAGTGAAGTTCGTCAGATAGTCTTCCTTCCCTGTCATGTGCCTTGAGCATCCACTATCCCAATATCCATAATCATTGACCTGTCGTTAAATGCCCTGCACATAAAGAAAACCAATTAGTTTTCTTTGGGAACCCAAGTCTTAAAAGACTTGGATTTATCTGGTTGTTCAATAAGAACAGACTTAGTTCTCACAACAACCCCATTCTCATCCTTCTTAGGATGAAATACCCAGTTAACCCCAATAGGTTTTGTAATGACCTTTGAAATGTAATTAAATCTATTGCAAGTCATTGAAATCCCATTATCATTAGGGTTTTGATCTTTCTTGGGTCTCCATGTTAAGCTTGAAGAAGCTTTAGACCTCTTACCTTGTGGTTGCAAATATTTAGGTCTAGTCACGTTTCTGTCAGCGTTAGAATTTGTCCTGTCAACGCTGAAATTACCCTTGTCAGCGTTGAACCTAGGGTTTGCTACAGAAACCCATTGCCTATTTGACCAGGTGTTTGTCTTTTGAAATGGTCTTTGTCCATGAGTGTTAGACCCTCTAGTGAAGAATGGGGCAGGTCTAATCACTCTGCACACAAGGTTTGAGTCTGACAACGTTTGAGTTCCTAACAACGTTGACTTTGTTCCTGTCAGCGCTGAAATTGTTCCTGTCAGCGCTGGCTTTGGGAGCGTTGACACACTTGTATGCCAAGTGTGAAAAGCTACCACAAGTGTAACAAGCTTTTCTAGACACAACCTTAGGTCTAGAAGAGAAGAAGCCTGTTCCATGATTGCTAACTTGGCTCTTGGGAGACCTAGTATTCCTATACATCTCTGCATATTTAATGGTAGGTCTTCTAACAGTGTTTGAGCCTAGGTCAACAGCTTTACCAGTGATTGGGTTAGTAACCTTAATGGGTGTTGACTCATTTGGACTTTCACATAGCAAGCCACCCTTGACAAATAAAGTAAGGTTAGCCTTCTTCCACTCATTCAGGTCAGTCAATTTTTGTTGATAATCTTCAACTAGAGTGACAACTCTTGGTGGAGGAATGAATTTCCTCCTCTTGGAGCTCTGGCAAACCAGACCAAGATAGGTCCTTTTGTTGGACACCATAGAAGTCACCAGCTGGTGGTGGAACTAAAGAGTAATCATTCATCCCAATCCCAGTCATGTCCTTAGGATCCCTTTGTTTAGTACACAGTCTCCTAGGGTTTGGGTGGCTCTATCAAATCTTTGAATTTTAAGGCCAACATTATCTTTATTCTTAATGGCCTCATCTAACTTAGCCTGTAATTCACCATTAACCCTTTCCATGATGTTTCTAATATCCATACTAGCCTCCAACTCATGTTTTAAGATATTGATTTTATCTTTTAAGTCAAATTCCATTTTCTTGTATTCAGAAACGGTTTTCTCAGTTTCAGTAAGAGCTAGTTGGTAATTAGACAATTTACATCTTTCAGTACTCATATCATCTAATAATCTTAACACCTCTTTGTTAAGTCTTTCAGTATTTAACCTACAACCTTTGCTACAAAAAGCGTCATCATATACCTCATTATCAGATGAAGAGTAGGAGTGTGCCATGAGAGCATATTCAACATGCTCTTCTTCTTCAATATCAGCAACCAAAGCTTTATCCTCTTCAACATTCTTAGCCAGATAGCTCCAATCCCATCCCATACCATCAATTCCTTGAACTGCAACCATGGCTTTGGAATCCTGAGCTTTAACAACCTGACTTGAGGGTTTACCAGCATCAGATCTTCTAGGAGATCTGCATTCCCTCATGAAGTGCCCTATACGATGACAGTTGTAGCATTCAACTTTGGATTTATCAAATCCAGCTGTGTCTTTTGCATTGAAGGTCATCTTCATCTTAAACCTTCTGTTCCACCTATTTGCTCTTATACTAGCAAGAGCCATGTTTCACTTAATGTCCATCTCTTCCAAGTGCTCATCACTTATCTGCTCAAGGTCCTCATATGTAATCACTGAACCATTGGGCAAAGAAGCAATGTAAGCACAAACAGTATCCAAATCCAAACCAGCAGGTTTAACTCTTGAGAAGTCATTCTTGTATGTGTCAGCGTCTGAATAGGAGACGTTGACAGGACTTGTTCCAGCGCTGACATATGATGATCCAGTAACTGGATGCATGTAAGAGTCCCTCTGATTAAATTGACCTTCACTATGAGAGAAGAAGGCCATGTTACTGTTGGTAGACTCGCTTCCATGCTCTAAAAGAGTTTCATCTTCCAACAGCCTTAGTTTGTTGTAGATGTCATCAAACGAGGAGCTCTTGTAAGTATTGTTGGCAAGAATAGATCTTGCTTCAATCTTCCATGCCTCACCAAGACTTTTAAGAAAGGTAGCATTAATGTCAACATCACCAACTTGTGTCCCCATGAAGGACAACTTGCTTGTAATGTCAAGCAGTCTGCTTCTCACACTACTCAATTTCTCATTGGGTTGAGCTTTGAAGACAGCAAAATCATGCATGAGTTGCTTATTCTTTTCTTCCTTAGTGTCTGCATTACCACCATATGCAACTTCAAGATCTGCCCAAAGATCCCTAGCAGATTCATAGCCTCTATATGTGTGCTGGTTTTCTTGTCCCAAAGAGACTTTCAGAATATTTAGGGCTTTCATGTCAACCCTTCTCTTTGCTATGTCATCAGCAGCCACAGCTCTACCATCTCCAGGTTTTTCTCTCTTATCCTCTTCAGAACATCCAGCAACAGCTGTTCTTTGAGCAATGGCATTAAAAATCTTTTGAGCCTTATTGAATGTGTTTCCATATTCAATAATCTCCCAGAGTGTGTAGTCATAGATCCCCAGATATTGTTCAAAGTTGAACTTCCACAAGTCAAAGTTGGTTGCATCAAGCATGGGAATCTTGATGTTTGGTAAAGATGAGGAAGAGGAGGTTATTGCTTCAGACATGATGTTGTTAGGGTTTCTGAGAAAATTAGGGTTTTGGTGATTTTTAGGGTTCTGGTGTTCTTTAAGATCAAAAGTTCCTCAACAAGCTCTGATACCACTTGTTGATCCCAAACTTAGATCGATTTAGCTTTATGTATACGAGATTAGATCAAGTAATACACTTAGAGAAACCTTTGTATATGCTTATGAATCTAAGTGTTATGCGGAATCTAACACTTAAACAAGAACACACAATGATATAAACAAACTTTCACTTTGATTATCAATATCAAACTTGCTTACAATGAAAGTAGTTTACGAATGAAAACTTATATGAAACATTAACCTAAAGGTCTTCTTTTATAGACATAAGAAGCCTTGTACAATAATCTACGTATCAGCTATTCTAGGTAAAGATAAATATAGAAAATACATTGTTGTTCCTATCTTTACTAGAACTATTCTAGAATACAATAAACGCGTAGAGTATATCTTCCTATCAGTGCTTGTCTTCAATGTGTCAACGCTTGACTTTATCTTGTCAACGCTTGAGCTGTCAGCGCTTGTTTTGTTATTGTCAACGCTTGTTCTACTCTTGTCAGCGCTCAAGTGATCTGGCCTTAATTTATTCCCAACACAATCTTTCTCCATCTTTCCTAAGGACTAATATTTCTAGCTGTGGAATGTCCTTGGGAAGATTCCTCGGTTTTGGAAGAATCATTGGACTTAACCTATCCTACCATCCTTATGTCACCATAATCTTCATCGTCGTGAAATAAATGGGTTTAGGGTAAGTATATGTCATCATGAAATCCATTTTGGTATAGCAAATCCATTTTGCTCCCCCTTAACATATGCCACGATATTTGAAAACATTTCGCACATGTCGGGATGAGCTATCACGTTAAGTCAAACCATTTGTGATTAATCATTTCCCATATTAAATCACATTTTCTCCCCCATATTAAAAAATATTAACCTAATCGATGTTTTTAATATCAATTAATTTAATGAAGTTTTAACAAAGTTTTGGGAAGAAAAATGAAAGCCTGTTTTATCTTCATGATACCGAATGTTGAGATATGATACCAATTAGTAAAATGATCACAAATTCACCATATTAGAATAAATTGACAAGGTTGGACCTGATTGATGAGAACATCATATGATAAGATCAAATGGTTCTTGTCGGCAAATGTTGGTCGCCTTGTCACGTCTGAAGTCATCTCATGACACCACATGTACGATTGGTATTGTTGTCTTGACACCAATTTGTGAACTTGGCATGCTCGGCATCGAAGATTCTGAATGCTTGAAAATTGCTCCCCCTCAATTGTTGACCCGGGCTCTATCGAAAGAGTTGTAGTCGTCGTTTGAGTAGTTACATCGTCGAGTATGTAGATACCAATAGTAGATAGCTATGGTTGTAGAGATGATAACTTCATAAAAACAAGATTTCTCTTGTTTTAACAAATAAATGCACTGATGCGTACATATATCCGTGTTAGATTGTGTTATAAAGTAAACACAATCCCTTACATGGATATAAGGTAAACCATGCCCGAGAAAATTAATTCCCGTTGTGAGCCAAAGTTTTCAGAAGAAATACTTGACTTTAATATGTAAAGCGGGCTGCAGTCTGAAATAACTACAAGCCATATAGGCATGTTTTATGAAACATTTACAACTTTTTGTACGAACTCTATTTATGGCGCCGTGTCAATATTAATCGACATTTCTAAGGCCGTAAATATTATCGTACCAAAAGATATGCCTTTGAAAAATAGAGTAAAAATATTTTTGGATTTTTTTGAATTTTTCATTTTTTATGGTTTTTGTATGGTTTAATATTTTTGTATTTTGCTTTTATGGATAAAAATATAAACAATATATACAGATGATCACCAAGGATACGGAGAATAGTTTACCACCACTATTCTTTCGCTTCATCTGTCAGTTCCTTTAGAGTCTCGGGCGAGAAAGTTATCAATCCTAGCTTGTCGGCCAAAAGTTCCATTCGAGCGCGATATAAAGCCTTCGTGAAAATATCCGCCAATTGATACTCAGATCGGACAAAGTAAAGCTCGATCACTCCATTTTCCACTTGCTACTTGATGAAGTGGTAGCGAATGTCAATATGCTTCGACCGAGAGAATTGAACGTTGTTGCAGCATAAGGCAATTGCACTTTTGTTGTCGCAGTACATCGGAATTTTGTTGAAACCTAGACCATAGTCAGTTAATTGCGATCTCATCCAAAGAATTTGAGCACAACAACCGGACATAGATATGTATTCTGCTTCCGTACTTGAAATTGCAACACTTTTCTGCCTTTTAGATGCCCAACTGATTAGTCGATCTCCTAGTAGTTGCAAAGTTCCACTCGTGCTACGCCTTGTATCTTGACATCTCGCGTGGTCTGCATCTGCATATGCCATTAGTGCAACAGAGGAGTCCTTCGAATACAAAAGTCCCCGATTAATGGTTCCTTTAAGATATCGAAAGATCCGTTTAACAGTAGCTAAGTGTAACTCAGTAGGCCGAGTTTGATACCGAGCACACATACATATAGCAAACTGAATATCAGGTCGACTAGCTGTGATATACAGAAGGGTACCGATCATTCCACGAAAAAGTGTCGGATCAACAGCAACTCCATGTGGATCTACATCAAGCTTAGTTCGTTCCACCATTGAAGTATCCACGGGGTCGCAAGATTCCATCTTATATTTCTTAAGAGATTCAAGGGCATACTTGGATTGATTGATAAAGATGCCTCTGGGACTCTGAGATATCTGAAGTCCTAAGAAAAATGATACCTTGTCCATCATTGACATCTTAAACTTGGAAGACATGAGTGTCCCAAACTCATCGGATAAGGTTTGGGTCGAGGCAGCAAATATAATATCATCAACATATATTTATACGATAATCATATCTTTACCTCGTTTATGAATAAACAGCGTGGGATCCGCCTTGCCTTTAGCGAAGCCTTGCGTAATGAGGAATTATGACACTAGATCATACCACGTGCGTGGAGCTTGCTTCAACCCATAAAGAGCCTTCTTCAGCTTGTACACGTGATTAAGATATTTAGAGTTCACAAAACCATCCGGTTGTTGAACATAGACCTCTTCCTTGATTTCACCATTAAGAAATGCCGTCTTCACATCCATCTGATAGACGATTGTTGGAAATACGTTTTACGTATTAGAAAGGATCGGTCACTCCAGTAATAGTCCATGTAATAGCTCGTAGTTTAGTTTATTTTCATGTATTAAACAAAGCCCAAACCGAGCCCATGATATGTATGGGCCGGCGGCCCAATGTAAACCCAAGCCCATCTCATGGGCTTGGGTATATAAACCCTCTCCTTTGATGGAGAGGGTGGTGGTTTCATTTTTAATACACATAGTTCTTACATTTTCTCTCTCTAGAAGTGTGAAATCATCTATCTTTCTCTCTCTAAAACATAAGCAAGGTTTACATATCCTACAAATGGTATCAGAGCCATGGGATGATTGTTTGGTTTTTGTGTTTGTGTTCTTGATTCTCTCGCCCATTTTGATCCAAAATCACACGAACCAAATTTTTTGTGTTTTTATGAGTTAATCTTGATATACTTCATCTAGTTACTTGTTATAGTGATTTGGTATTGTTATTTGGGTTAAAAACACAAAGTTTTTGGTTGTTTGATTCATTTTTAGGCTTAGAATCTCGAATTTGTTGTGTTATTGTACTGTCCGAGAAAAGTGGGATTCATAGTACGATCTGTGTATTGTGATCATAAACCTGGGCTTTCTACTTGCGATCCGATAGCACGATCACATAATACGATCACTCGTTAGATCACGAGTACGATCACAAGTACGATCACACGTTGCGATCACGAGTACGATCATACGTTGCGATCACTAGTACGATCACTAGCTGTGATCACCAGTACAATCACTTGCTGCGATCATCGGGTATGATCACGAGTACGATCAAGGAGTACGATCGTTGGGTACGATCAAGGAGTACGATCGTTGGGTGCGATCAAGGAGTATGATCGTTGGGTGCGATCAAGGAGTACGATCGCTGAGTACGATCATAGTGAGTGCGATCACCAGTACGATCTGAGTACGATCATAGTGAGTACGATCTGAGTACGATCCCCACTGCGATCAAGTGTTGCGATCCAACATTTTTTAAAAACGTGTTTTTGAAAATTTTAATCGTGTGTAATTTTGACTTGGATTTTTTGGTTTATCGAGGACATAATTTTAGGAGATTTCAACATTATTTCTCGGATTTAAAACACAACAACAAATACATTTACTTTTTTTAATTGACCGATCAACTTTGTAAATCTTAACTTATAGAAATGGAGTACACATCTCTCACGGATAAGTCAATCCTCTCGGGTACGGATAATCGTCCACCAATGTTAGTGAAGTCTATGTATGAGGATTGGGCTTCCCGAATGGAACTTTATATGTTGAACAAGGAGAATGGACATCTAATTTGGGCATCGGTGCTCAATGGACCATTTGTATATGGTACTGTGACGGAAGGTGTTGTTACTCGTCCTCGCACTACGGGTGAATTAACTGGAGATGCTAAGATACAAGACAAGTGTGATAAACAAGCTACAAATATCATTCTACAAGCCTTTCCTCCAGATGTCTACAAACTCGTCAGTAAACATAAAGTTGCCAAAGAGTTATGGGATAGAATTCGTGTTCTAATGCAAGGCACTTCGTTAACTAAACAAGAACGAGAGTGTAAACTTTATGATACTTTTGATAAGTTTGCCTATGTGCTAGTGGAGACTCTCAATGATTACTATCTGAGATTTACCCTATTGTTAAATGAGCTCAATATATATGGCATGGCAATTCCTATGTTTCAATTGAACACCAAGTATTTGAACACCCTTCCTTCAGAATGGAAAAAGTACGTGACGGATGTTAATTTGGCTAAGGACTTGCATAACACCAATGTGGATCAACTTCAAGCTTTTCTTCAACAACACAAATGCCATGTGATCGAGGCTCGGTTTTCTACACCTCAAGTTCATGATCCACTTGCCATGTATGCTTCTCAACAAAACATGGCTTATACTTATCAATAACCATCATACTTGCAGCAGCCACCACCATACACCTATCAACAACCACATCAACCATCTTATCAACCACTAACAATGCCACAACAAGCATTTCAACAAAGTGTTCATCAACAATCTTTTCCACAGAAACCACCACATCAGACATCACCATCACAAGCCAACACTTCTCCAATGGGCTATACTCCTCAGCAAGGATATTTTCCGATTGAAGCACAACCAGCACAAGCCTTCTACTCCAATGAACTTCCACCAATCCAAGTACCGGTCTTTACTCCAAATGATACGCCAACTGATGTTCTAAACCATCTCACTGCCTACTTGTCAAAACTTGTTGCAACTAGAGGATTCCCACCAACAAACAATCAGCTCCGCACCTCTTCAAATCCTCAACGACAAGCCACTGTTCAAGATGGTCAAGTGACGGTGCAACCTATTCAAGGAAGGCAAACTTCATATGGACCTCCTACAAGGACTGTGAATGCCCAAGTTGTGAATTCTCAAGCTAATGGAAATGGAAGCCCTATTGGTCCTCAAAAGGTTGTGACTTGCTACAATTGCCGAGGACAATGTCATATGGCTAGGGAATGCACTCAGCCAAAAAGAAGAAGGGATGCAACATGGTTTCGTGATAAGATGGTTGATGCTCAGTCTAAGGGAAAGATTTTGGATTCAGAAGAGCTAGCATTTCTTGCAGACCCAGGGGCAGCAGATAATGAAGGAATTGCAGTCGTTTCCACTTCTAATGCAACATATCAAGCGGAGGATCTTGATGCATATGATTCGGATTGTGATGACATTCACTCAGCCTCAGCTGCTCTCGTTGCTAATCTTTCTTACTACGGTTCTGATGTCGTCAGTGAGGTACCCACCACAACCAATCTTGGTAATGATGATAACCCACATCAAGTTGGGCATGAAAATCACAACCTCGAACAGCATTAGGTAACTAGTAACTCAAATGATGTGGTACCCAATCCTACACATTTGAGTGAACCTCAACCAAATGCTACGACGGGTATGGAATCTTATGCTCAACATGATTTGGTCATGGTGCCTAAACATATTATTGATCAAATGCATATGGCTCTCAGACAATCCGTAGATACGAATTCCACCCTAATAGTTGAGCTTGCGTTGCATAAAGAAAAGGTCAAAACTTTTGAAATGGTCCCTCAAGCAGAGAAAATAACATGTTTTGAATTTGACCAATTTCGTTTTGAAAAGATTGAACACTTGAAAGAAATAGAATCATTAAAAGCTAATCTTTCCAAATAATTAAAAGCAAAAGAGTCGGTTGTCAATGATTTTCAGAAACTTAAAATGGATTTCAAAACTCTTGAGTCTAAAAAGTTTGAATCGGAAATTAATGCTACCAAACTTCTTAAATTCAAAGAACAACAGCTTTTAAAACAATACGCTTCCACATAAAAGGTTCATCTTTTAACTAAATCGTTTAAAGAACTCGAACTTAAGTGTCTTCAAGATTTACCACCTAATCCCGGTTATGCAAAACAAGCTCAGGAATATATTCCGTGTCTTTATGATATGACCCTAATTGGTAAATCGAAAGAAGCACCTTTTGTTCGTAGTACTGAAGGGACACAGTCACTTACGGAAGAAACTCATTCTAAAATGTTTTCAAAATTCCATAAGCTTGATTATGATATGTATAATAAAGATCAATTTTCTAAAAAGACACGAATTCGCTTACAAAAGGAATTAGCTGAATTGACAGTTCTTGTGCCCCAAAGTTTATCAAATGAAAACCCTCCTAGTACGTCTCCTACACTTGTCAAAATGGATTTAACGAAGTTAATTCCACCGGTAAGTAAGGTGTCATATAGCTTAAATGTTGTGCACCAACACTTGGCCGATTTTGACAAGGTCATTTTAGAACGTACGACGGCTTCGGCCATAATGGAAGGTGAATGGAACTTTGAGCACACTAGAGCTGCGTTCCGAGACGAAATTGTTCCGTTTGTAAAGAATGTCAAAGCTTGTCTTAGTACTATCGATCAAGATTTGCTTTTGGAAATAGAAGAAGTTAGACGTGTTTTCAATGAAATGGATGATGCTTATGAAAACAGTTTACTTGAAATAGAACGAGTTTCACGCCAAAATGATCAGCTTCTGAAGCAAGTGATGTCTCATGATATAGTTTCCGTCTGTGTGAATAAAAGTGTTGATAATGATTCTATTGTGAATAATGTTGAATCTGTGGATAATGTGGTAGATAGTACTTGTCACAAATCTGACGCTGAATTTTTAAAGCTTCAAGATTCTTATACTTTGCTTTCAAAAAAAATTGATGAGATCCAAAAACATTGTATTTCGCTTGAATGCAAGCAACAATTTATTCAAGAGATCTTTGAAACTTCATTCGAAGGTGTTAATATAGATGAGGCAAATTTTCAAAAGAATTTTCGATTGACTTTACAATCAAAACAGCGTCAGCCAAGTGACAAGGTTGCTAAATCATTGCCGATAGACATAGAGAAATCTAAAGAGCTTAACTGTGTGAACGTACTTGAGGCCGCTGAAAATTTTAAACTTGATCTAGATAATCGAGTTTCCAAGATTTTGTCCAAAGTTGATAACTTCAAACATAAAAATACACAACTCTTCGATTCAGTAAAGCCTGCATGTGCTAATACCACTGCACAGAATCAATCATTGATTGAACAATTGAATCGAAAGTCGGTGGAAACATCTGATTTGAGGGAAAAAATTTGTGATAAAAATCTGGCTTTGACTGAGTTAAAGGAAACACTTCGTACCCTAAAAGGTAAGAATGTTGTGGATAACGCAACCACTGTCTCAGCACCATCCTCTAGTGCAATCAAAAGGAACCTTATTGCCGTCACACAACTTAACAAGGGCCCTAGGACTAAACCATCTCAAACTTTGGTCACTAGAGATAAGGCGGAATCAAAACCAGCTTCTAATATTCCTGTGTTGCCTTCTACAGGAGTAATCACCACTACTAAGGCTCAAAGATCTAAGCTTAAAAGAAACAAGAAGAATGATAGGATCTTGCCCCCATCTAGTAGTCAAGTGAAAAAGAAAGTAGAAGCCCATCCTAGAAATGTTATTTCTATTTTGAATAAAAAGAATCATGTAGCTAAACCTAAAGGCTCTGCGGTTGTGCAGCATTCTAAGCCTACTGTGAATTCTAATTTGAAATGTTGGAATTGCAATGAATGTATGTTTTCTAGTCGTCATGATTCTTGCCTTATTGACCATGTGAATGAGATGAATGCCCGGAAAAATGGATTAGAATGGAAACCGACTGGGAAAGTGTTAACCCAAGTTGGTTGGATGTGGCGCCCCACTGGTAGAACTTTCACTATAGTAGGAAATACTTGCCCTTTAACTAGGATCACTCCTACTAAAGCGAAGAAAGCGTGCCCTTTAACTAGGAGTACCAAGGCTATCAAAACACAAGCGTGTCCTTTAACTAGGAACACCAACACTACCGTAGGAACTAAGTGCCCTTTAAATAGGTCTACTCCGACTGTAGTGCCCTCTAATAATCTAAAACCTCAGAAAGTTAGAACAGTAAAACCTGTTAGTGATAAAACTCACATTAGAAAACGCAGGAAATCTAAGGGTCACAAAAATGTTAGCACTTCTGATAATATTATATCTGTATCTGCTAACACTCCGGAACCAATAGTTTCCAATGCATTGTCTATTGTTGTTGTTGAAAATAGGTGGTCCAAATTGTTCTCTGGTATTTGGACTGTGGTTGCTCTAAACATATGACCGGAGATCGCTCTCAGCTCAGAAATTTCGTCAGCAAGTTTCTTGGTATGGTTCGATTTGGAAATGATCATATTGCAAAGATAATGGGTTATGGTGAATATCATATTGGGAATGTTATAATTTCAAGAGTGTATTACGTGGAAGGTCTCGGTCACAACTTATTTTTTGTGGGATAATTTTGTGATGCAAACCTAGAAGTTGCTTTTCGAGAGCATACTTGCTTCATTCGTAATTTAGAAGGGGTTGATTTATTGAAAGGTACTCGAGGGAATAATTTTTACACTTTGTCTCTACAAGACATGTTGGCCGCTTCTCCAGTATGTCTTCTCTCCAAAGCATCAAAGACTAAGTCATGGTTATGGCATCGACGGTTATCTCATCTTAACTTTGACGCTATTAATCATTTGGTGAAAAACGAACTTGTTCGTGGTCTTCCTAAACTTACATTTCACAAGGATCGTTTGTGTTCCGCGTGTACAATGGGGAAGAGCACTAAGAAATCATACAAACCCAAGACTGAAGACACCAACCAAGAGAAACTTTATTTGTTGCATATGGATCTTTGTGGGCCAATGCGTGTTAAAAGTCTCAGTGGTAAAAAGTACATCCTCGTCATTGTCGATGATTACTCTCGGTTTACATGGGTGAAATTTATTAAAACAAAAAATTAGGCACCTAAATTCATCATCGGATTTCTCAAGATGATTCAAGTGCGTCTCAACACTACAGTCTGACGCATTCGTACAGATAATGGAATTGAATTTGTGAATCAAATCTTGCGTGATTATTATGAAGAAGTTGGAATATCTCATGATTTATTCGTTGCTCGCACTCCACAACAAAACAGTGTCGTTGAAAGGCGAAATCGCACACTTATGGAAGCTTCTCGAACGATGTTAATTTACGCAAAGGCTCCATTGTTTCTATGGGCAGAAGCATTATCTACCACAGTTTTCACCCAAAACCGGTCACTAATTCGTAAATGCCATGGTAAAACACCTTATGAGCTTCTCCATGGAAAAGTACCAGATTTATTATATCTTCATGTAGAAAAGCTAAATGCTATCCGGTGGTCTAATGTGGTGGTAAGTGGTGGTGGAAGCCATTGATGGCCTAGAGAGAGAGAAAGAGAGGTTGAGAGTAAAAATGTGTGTGTTCCTCAAATGAACAAAATACAATCAACACCCCTCCTTGGAAGCTAAGGAGGGGTATATATAGTCACGCACTTTACAAAGAGCCTAGTCTAGTCTAAATGTGCGTGACTATGATAACTAACGGGAATTCTTAAATGTCGTCACATAAAGTGAGTTTCCAACAATCTTCCCCCATGGGACGACGTGTAGAATTCCTTACAATATTCTACCTATCAAGTACAAAATAATTAAGAACAAGAGCTTTCTTGAAGCATCCAATGCTGATGAAGTCTTCTGAGGCCTTCGTCTTCAAAACGACTCATCTTTAACTTGTAGTAGAAATACTGTAACGGCACGAGCTAAGTAACCCATACACTTCTGGTTAAGGAGAAGCTTCTGAATTAGCTTCCCCCTAATTCATGCCACGTAAACTTGATGTAGAAGCATTTTGAATAGCTTCCCCCAAGTAGATCAACAACTTTTCATCTCACGCTTGAATAATTCTTCTGAATTTTTCTTCCCCCTCAGAATTCAAGTTATGCATACCAGAAATAATCAAGACACTTCTTCCCCCACATAGTTGAAGAAGGTAAATCAATCCCAATTATGAAGCTCAAATACTGAAGTGGACACTTTATCCCATTCATGAAGTTGACATCGTAACACCAGAGTCAATCAAGTCCCGGAAATGCACACGTCTTCTTCCGGAGATGCACCAGAGTCAATTAAGTCCCGGGAATGCATATAGGATAATGATGATGTTTAATTGCAACAATCAAACAATTAAACCTCGAATCAGTAGTGTACCGTTTGGAGATTGATTGATAACGACACGAGTTAAAACACTGATTTTCTCTGCGGCTATGACAAATGTCATCCCGGAATATCTTCAAATCAAAAGAAGGTATGAAGTTCATCACGTGTACTCGTTGTGCGTTCAATGTGTCTGCTTCTTCCCCCTTGATGGTTTCGAAATTCGGAACCATCAATAAATTGTACGCACGTGAACCTGAAATCTCGTGAGAATAATAAATAAGCTGAATTATATACTTTGTGAGAATCAACTGTTGATCGAAAATCTCTTCTCATAAACTCTCCATGTCCACCTTTACCATACCACATGAAAGCAATTTGAAGTGACCACTGAAAGAATGAACCGGATACATCAAACGTGAAGCTGAATAAAAATCCTTCGATCTTGTGACTTAAGCTTGCACTATTGTTGAATGAAGAACGGTGGAGAAATCTCTAAGTACTCAATGCATCACTGAAGAAGTCTATAAGCACAACACCTCTTGAAATTATCCACGTCGACTACGCGCGTGACACTGAGTACAACAATGTAACCCCTTTAAGTGATAGTTATCCGAGTCATCAACCATCCACCCCGAACCCGGAAACCAGATAACCAAGTCTTCATTCTAGGATTAAGCACGAGCAAGTTATCTAGTAAAAGATAAAATAAATACACGCCTTCGAAAAATCCGTCTTCAACGTCACGTAATTAATACCCGATCAAACAAAATCTGAAGCCACTAAAAAATCGCCCATTCTTTCTTGGTCTCGTCAAAATAAATTCTCGTCACAATTGTCACTTCATTTTTCGCGTCACATTTCTCGTCACCCAATCGGTGTCAAGAAAAAATTAAAGAACCCCAAATGCAACAAAAAAACTACAAATTCAAAAAAGGAATTTGTTTGTTTGAGCATCTATACTCCTTAACAATGTCTCGACACTTTTTGTCTCGACCCGAAGTCACAATGAATTAAAACGTAATACACAACAAATTTATTTAAAAAAAATTTTAAAAAAAATTTGTGTGTATGTGTTATGAAAAACACACGGTTTAAAACATTCCATTTAGCCAAAATTCAACCAAAAACGAGTGTCCAATAAAAATACATAAGCCCAGCCCATTCATGGAAGATTAAGACATGTCGGCCCATCATCAATCATTCACAACCCGGTCCAAGAGTGTGAGTTAAATAACTCTTACCCAACCCTAAATTCACGTGAATCCTAAACACATAGAACACACCGCCCCCTAATCTCTCTCACCTAACTTAAATCCGCTCCCTTCACCAGATCATCTCCCACCTCCCTCGTTTTCTCCGCCCCTCCACCAGAACACCCATCCTTCACCATCAAACTAATATCATCAAATCTTAACCATCTCATCAACCTTCATCCTCGAGTTTCACTCATATAATACACAAACTCATGTGCTTACCACAAAACTAATCCCATGAATCCTTTATGAAGACCAGAAACCCATAGAAGACACAAAGATCATTTCAAATTGGTCTCGGGTAAGTTGTTTTGACATAAAACCGAATCCAAGAGTGATTATAACAATATTGTTATACATCAATCTTGTACATTCGGATATTTACTTTAAA
This sequence comes from Glebionis coronaria, assembly GCA_025667525.1. Lineage (NCBI taxonomy): Eukaryota > Viridiplantae > Streptophyta > Magnoliopsida > Asterales > Asteraceae > Glebionis > Glebionis coronaria. The sequence goes on from JANFOE010000926.1 coordinate 77,590, forward strand.
GGATTTTGAGATTTAATTGTGAATAGACGAACCGAATACGAACTAAACGCAATTGTTTAAGTTCAGATTTCTGATGATTCGAATATCAAAGGGGTTTTGACCATAGATCGATGATGATGAATATTTCGTGTGAAAGGATCTTTAAGGATCATGACATGCATGTTACACGAAAACAATGAATCTGAGATCAGTTACTTTTCAGTTTGTTTGAGTCTAGATGGGGATTAGGAGACGAAGGGTTAGGTTAGATTATCAGTTGGATTTGAGGTGATAAAAGGCTGAAAGTCGAGTCAACTCAGTGAGTTACCTGAGTCAACTCGGTAATGACCGAGTTGACTCGGTTTGAGATGGGTTCAGTCCTGGTCAAGTTATGTTCGGTTTGGTCACATATCTCATCGCAGTCTTGGTCAAAGTATAGGTCTCGGGTCAAGTGTAAAACGAGTCAAGCTGCAAGACATTGTATCGCAATAACCTTTTTGTAAACAAAAAATGCATCGCAATATCTTTTATAAAATCCATCGCAATGTTGAGAACAAATGGACAGCATGACGTCATGTCAAGGCCATTGCGACAGGTCAGCCACCCATCGCAATGTGACTCATCGGAATGAGTCCCATCGCAATGGGTATGGCCAACCCATCGGAATGTGTGAAAAAAAACACCCTCCATCGCAATACATGCGATCGTACCAAGAAGATAAATCCAAAAATGGTCCTTGTTCCGTTTTTTCAGGGATCTTGTTTCTGGGCAGATTTTCTGGCAAATATGGGTTTTTCACCATCATCTTAAAAAATATAACCCAGAATATAGATATAAAAAAAAGATTCTGCAAGATACGAACGACATAATCAACAACTTGACCATGATAAGTTGACAATAGTTTGACCAGTGATATCAGGAAAAAACATGTGACAGTTTGTATCGGTTGGACAAAAATAATAATTTGACACATGATAACCAACTGTTTGGACAAGAAAATAAGCATGACGTGACAAAATTTTTTGACAAAAATGGACAGAATTAATATAAACCGAGACACAAGAAAAAAGATTAGACCACCAAAATCGAAAATGTAAACACGATCCAAGGATGGAACCGTGGCTCTGATGCCAAATGTAGAAATGCTAAATATGATCCGGTGGTCTAATGTGGTGGTAAGTGGTGGTGGAAGCCATTGATGGCTTAGAGAGAGAGAAAGAGAGGTTGAGAGTAAAAATGTGTGTGTTCCTCAAATGAACAAAATACAATCAACACCCCTCCTTGGAAGCTAAGGAGGGGTATATATAGTCACGCACTTTACAAAGAGCCTAGTCTAGTCTAAATGTGCGTGACTATGATAACTAACGGGAATTCTTAAATGTCGTCACATAAAGTGAGTTTCCAACACTTCATGTATTTGGTTCTCTCTGTTATCCAAATAATGATGGTGACAATTTGGGAAAACTTCAACCAAAGGCTGATATTCGTATTTTTATTGGTTATGCACCCATAAAGAAGGCATACCGAATCTACAACCGTAATTCTCGAAAGATCCTCGAAACTATGAATGTTGATTTTGATGAGCTGACAGGAATGGCTTCTGAGCAAAGCAGCTCTGAACTCACACTTCATGAAATGGGACCCAGTAACATTACACCACTGATTGTGGTAAATTACACCTCTTAGGAAAAAGGCGTAAAAGTGGTAAGTATCAAACAAATGACTTTAGAAAAAATCAAGTGTTAATGACCCTTAATGGTGTGAAAGTTCGTTTCCCAAGGAGGTATATGTGTGTGACTAAGATGTTTAAGATTTGTGATTAATATTTGGTTTAAAAGGAGATGAGAAAAGAAAATGACGAAGACGTAAAAATAAAAATTAACAAAAAATCACTACAAAAGTTAAAACGTAGAACCTTAAAAACCACAAAAATAAAAATAAATTCTAAAAATTACCAAAAATTCACCAAAAATCAAAAATAATAAACTAAGAGTTTACCAATGATCAAAACTTTTTCAAACCTTTTAAATAATTAAATATTCAATTTTTAAATGCTAATTAAAGCCCTAAAAATCAAATAAATTATCAAAAAGCTCAAATAAAGATTTTTCAATTGGTAAACCTCTAAATTGACCTAAAATGATTAAAAACTATTTTTAGAAATTTTAAAACTAATAAAAACTATTTAAAATGATTTAAAACTATTAAAACTTAAAATAATTATAAAAATTAATCTATAGTGATAAAATTATTCTAAAAGTTGCTAAATTCCTATTTTAATGTAATTAACCTAAGAAAAATGTAAAAACTTGGAAAAAGTGAAATTTTAAAAATAATAATAAAATAATAATAAAATAATAATAAAATAATAATAAAATAAAATTAAAAATCTAAAAATTATAAAAAATTCTAAAAACTTGCAAACTAGTTTATTTTAACCTAAATAATCAGAAAATCAAAGTGAAATTACCAAAATACCCCTAATGAGCCCTCAAATGGGCCAAATCCAAATTCAGTCAACACAAATGGGCTTTTGGGCCCAAAATGTCAAACTTGGCCCAATTGACTTGGAAAAGCCCTATCTGACTTAAAATTCAATTCTAAGAACAAAACTCTAAAGGCCCAAAAGCTGAATATGAGCTTATCACAACTTATTAAACACAAAGCTTATTCTTATTGGGCTTTTCAGCCCATTAAGCCATAAGCTAATGCCATAAGCTCTAATTTGACACACAACCCTCTTTTAGGATGCTTAAGAGATCTGTCAAAAGAAATTTCCAAAAAGCACACTCAATAAGCCAGAAAATAGAAAAGCAAAAATCCACAAAACGACAAAATAGTCGTTTTTGAGAAATAATGCACCTCAGGACTTGATTCAACTTGCAAAAGCTTTCAAATGGACTCAATAAGCAATATCATTCAACAAAAATCCAATAAACACAACCAATAAGCCAGAATAAGCACAAATGAACTTATGTAAAAGTCAAAGGAGTTGGTTTTCTAGTCAAACCTAAAAGTCAACCACCCAAATGCTCCAGTATGAACAAATGGGTCAAAATATGAGCACCTATTACAAAAACAAAGTTGTTGCTGGTTGGAATAAGCTATTATAGCTTATTGATAAGCTGACACCAAATTTGCACTATCAGTGGTAACTAGCAGGGGAAAGGAGTTCCCACTGCTTTGACTATTTGACCAAGCTTGTATGAGAGTTCTGGTTTGATTCAATTGGAAACAAAGGCACCCTTGTGATCAGTGAATCACAAGGAGTCAATAGCAACAATAAAATCACAAAATGGTTCACACAATAAGCCACAATAAGCCAAACAGTTACCAGATATGCACCAGATAGGGAAATAAGCAGTTAAGCACTTAATAAGCAGATTTAGCCACAATAAGCCAACCAAACTTAACAGGATGCATACACAAGCTATATAAACTAAGAACAAACACAAAGCAACAAGAATCAAACACTGAATCAAAGAAATCAACAAGATCAAAGCACTAGAAGTTACTGATGAACAATGAACATATGTAGAAACAAGTTTGCTGATATACTTGACACTTGTCCAATTTCAAGCCTCAAATCCTTCTTCCATGGTGTGATTAACTATGATTTAGCACTTGTTAGCCCTAGCCTAAGCCTAGATCTAGGTGTCCTCAAAATCCTAGCCAATTTTACCAAGTTTTTAAGATTTTATAGCCAATTAATGAATCTATGTGATCAGAACCTCAAAACCTACAAACAGATGAACACAAGCACCTAAAGAACAGATACCAAAACTTGCTTACACAAAACAAACACTTACCAAACCACAAATCCAACTTATGCAGTAATCCCAAACACCCTTTTAAAACCTGTTTTCACAAATTTTCAAAGGCTTATGAAGATTCAACCCACAAATCAGATCAATAACACCTCATTAACATCAAACCAAGCCAAATCAACAATATTCAACCATAATAACACAGATTCAAGCATAAATCCACAATAATCACAAATAATCAGAAACTTAAAGAGAAAATGAAAAGGGAAGAAGATGCAAACCTCCAAGACCTACATCCAGGCCTTGGATTGTTTGAGCTGAGGTACTAGCAAAACAAGTACCAGCTTCCAAGCTGCTAAGAAGAACAAACCACAAGATGAGATCAAAAATAATGCCAACTTCTGATTTTTGATGCACAAGCTTTATCACTTAAAACCTTGCCTCAAAAACCTTCAAACAAGATAATGGAACTCAGATTTTAGCTTCTCAAACACCAAACTTTTATAAATAACAGATTAGAACTCAAAATTTTAAGAAATTCAAACTTTATTTCATAAAAAGGAATTACAAAGATTAAAAGCTAAAATCTGGAACAAAGCTCTCTCACAGGTTGAGGAGTCTTTATATAGCCAAATGCCAAGGCTAGCACTATTCACAAACCCTAGATGTGAAATTCCCTAAATGCCCTAAGTCCTTGAGTGCGTTTGTTGTTGATGAGCTGTCCAAAGTGATCTTGGACGTTCATTTCAGCTTTGATATGAAGCAATGATCCTTGGTTGTTGATTTGGACACGTAGGATAACTTGGGGGTTAAGTTGCATTCTGATTGGTTGAGAGGGAATTGGGGTGGGGTCCATGGTGAGTGGAAGTGAGGGTTTTATGTGTGGGATGAGATTCTGCATGTGTGAATCACACGTGGGTGTGGGTAATTTTGATTTACCCCTTGTTTTAAGTGAAGGTAAAACTGGGTGGATGAAGGTGAATAGTAAGTTGTTTGATCCGAAATTGGGGGATTGTTATGTGTTTGGCGCATTTTTGGGCGTTTGAATGTTTCAATAGCACAACTTTAGCCCTTATTCTTTCTTTCTCTTGTCTTTTGTGTTTAAAAACCCATCAGCGTCCATTTCCTTTGTATCAACGTTTCACAACTTGTCATTTTTGGCACAAACTTTCCAAAAAGGTTATCAAGGGTTAATTTTGACACTTTTGCATATTTCAAGGGCTGATTTTGGACATTCTTGATCTTCAGAGGTCTTCAATGTATCTTTGGCTTGATGAGGGACCATATTTAACAATTTGAAATTGTTGAGGGAGTAATCTTGCCATTTCTTCAAAGTTGAGGGACCTTTTGTGTAATTTTGACAAACTTAAAGGACTAAACTTGCAATTATTAATATACAATGGTTTTAAGTGTCAATTTTTCAATGATTGAGGATCAATCTTGTTTGTCTTCAAGTCTTCAAGGGTATTTGTTGAAATTTCCATGATTAGGGCCCGGTTCTTTGTACGGCTTCGTTTCTCGTGTCCGTTTTTCCTTGTAACTTGTGATCTTTTGTCTTTTTCACGATATCCATACCTAAAATACACAAGTAAACAAACACAAGCATATATATGGTATTTTATGACATTTTTATGCATTTAAAGCCCGAAAAGAACGATGAGATCATGTATAAATGCCATCTCATCACTCCCCATACTAAGCCATTGCCGTACCCTCACGCAATGCTAGAATAAAGTATCTAAGCATCACCAAAGTTCAATTTTATTAACCTTTATTGAAAAGTAAAAGACTTGCAACATACTACGAAGATGTGTAAAGACATAATGTATGATTTTCATCACAAAAGTGACTTTTAGGGTCAAAGAATAGAAACAAGTAAATGTCCCTTAGAGTAAACTTCGTCATCCTTGATTGTCATACATTCCATGCTAAGTGCAAAAACGAGATCATTGTTGGTACAAGTCACAATGCTAACACTACTCGTACGTCCAAATTGTGTAATACTTTTTCTCCCCGCAATCCTAGTTATTATAAAAGGAAATGGGTTACTAGCATTTTTTATCTATTTGTCATGGATCACAAGTGATTCATATTGACTTATTTGAGTAGTTATTAGTCCGAAAGCAAAGTAGCACGATTTGATCAATAGTTAGCCGACGGATAAAATCTTTTAAAACGGCTTCTCGTGTATCTCCTTAAGTTCATATCTTGGCATAACTCGTTTCACGATTTGAGACCTTTCTCGGACCGATATTTGGCATGTACTTCATACTTCAAATATTTGGAAGACGTTCTTGAAATTATGGTCTTCTCTTCATATATTTGGAATTTCTTCACTTGACGTTTTTGAGAGATTCTTCATATTGGACCACGACTTCATCATTTTTCTTCAATCTTTACTTTGGATTTTGATATACAACGATCCGCCTCCTTTTCGGACTTGGATATATTTATCCTCATACCTTGTTAGGGTCTTTTTGGATAGACTTTCTCCATGATCTTTAGGGGAGTAATTGCTTCTCGTCGTGTGTCTCAATCCTTCATATTGATTCAGGAATAATGATACTTCACATCATCTTTGGATCTTTAGCAAAAATAGATCTCCTCATGCCTTGTTAGGGCCTTTTTGGATAATCGCCAATCTTCGCGTCCCGCTTCAATAAGTTATGCCTTGGCTATGAACTCTATTCAACCCCGAGCAACTTTTAAACGATCTTGCGCTAGAGGCTAAGTAACCTTTCAAATCGTACGACCTTACTTATTGCAATTATGATTTATTCCTAATGCATTGATCTTATGGGAAGAAAAAGCCACAATTAAAAACATATGAGTTTTTGAAAGAACACTTTCATGTTCTACGTTTAGCATGATCACTTGTCTAACTCTATCATTTCTCGTTCTTCACTATATAAAGACCTCTAATTAAAGAGACTCGTGAATACTTAGCCATGCAAGTCAAAATTAAGCCAAATTTGGATTAGCTTTCATTAAGACTATATCAAATCAAATTTTTGGGTTTTCAAGCCACCTATAGGATCTTGCACTTTCTTGGACTTTTTCAAGCTTAGAGAATGCGTTTTATAGTTCCCTTGATAAGTGACTTTCTAGAATCAATTATAGGAACTTGCGAAAAGTTCTTGTTCTTAACCCGTATGAATTAAGACTTTCGCGTTTTAAAGCTCCCTAAATAAAAGTCTAGCAAAACTTGAATTGAGCGGGTTAAGGAATGTAAATGGCTCCAAATGCCCATCAAGTCAAAAATTAACTCTTATTCTACCCATCAGAAAATATACATTCGTGCCTTAAAAACACTTATGAAAAACTAAGAAAAATTTTAAAATTTGGCCATTTTTAGCCTTATTAGCAAAACAAAACATTGAAAGTTGGAAAGCGTGAGGGCGTAGCAAAGCAAGTACCTATTCACCCCCCCGCCATACTAAAAGTAAACATTGTCCTCAATGTTTCGAGTCTAAAGGTGGAGCACCCCCATATTAGAGACGAAGAGTCGAATGCTTAGGATCTAGCATGGAAAGGGTGATCAACAATATATCTAAAGCCGTTTATTAAGTATGCTAAAAGATAATTGTTAGAACAATAAAGGATATGTCATGGAATCATGAAAAACTTCTTCAAACGAACGATGGAGGCTCACGTAAACGAACACGAGAGTCTTCAATCGTAGATAATGATGATCTAGATAACACAATCACAAACAACCACGAGACAACGAGTTGAAAAGGGTACAAGTCCCCTTATTAGTGAATAGTGAGTATAAAAGATAAGCATGGGATCTCCCCCACGAGGCACCTTGTTTTTGATTACCGAGTCATGAGCTCGACTCGATCCCCTCAATGCTAATTATCATTGGGGAAGGTGACTTGGTCGAGGGCAACCATTGAAGGAATTTCCCCACCAAAGTAGTGCTTAAGCCTATGTCCATTCACCTTGAAATTAGGACCATCATCTTGAGCTAGCTCAATGGTCCCATAAGGAAACACTTGTGTAATGGTGAACGGACCCGACCAACGAGATTTCAATTTCTCTGAAAATATCTTAAGACGAGAGTTAAAAAGCAACACTTGATCACCAACGTTAAAAACCCGGTTTTTAATCTTTGAATCATGAAACTTTTTAGTCTTTTCTTTAAAAATTAATGAATTTTCATAAGCATTATCCCTTAATTCATCCAATCCATTCAATTGTATTTTCCGGTGATCTCCCGCGGTCTTCAAGTCAAAGTTTGCATGCTTAAGGGCCCAATATGCCTTGTGCTCCAACTCAATGGGCAAATGACAATTCTTCCCATAGACTAACTTATAAGGAGTGCAACCAATAGGTGTCTTATAAGCGGTCCTAAAGGCCCATAAAGCGTCATCGAGTTTGTCGGACCATGAAGCACGGTTTTCTCCAATTGACCTCTCTAAAATCCTTTTCAAAGCTCGGTTCGAAACCTCGACTTGCCCACTCGTTTGCGGGTGATAAGTCGTAGAAAGACGATGAGTAACTCCATATTTCTTTAGAACCTTTTCGAATTGGTCATTACAAAAATGGGTTCCACGATCGCTTATAATATCACGAGGGGTTCCGAACCGAGAGAATAGTTGCTTCAAGAACTTCACTACCACACGAGCATCATTAGTAGGCAAAGCCTTAGCTTCCACCCACTTAGAAAGGTAGTCCATCGCGACGAGGATATATTTGTTGCCATGAGACGATGGGAACGGCCCCATAAAGTCTATTCCCCATATGTCGAAAATCTCACACACTTGAATTATGTTTTGTGGCTTTTCATCACGTTGAGACGATTTTCCTTGACGTTGGCACGAATCACACGACTTCACAAGTGCGTGTGCATCACGATAGATAGAAGGCCAAAAGAAACCGGCATCGAACACTTTCTTAGCCGTGAGATTAGCACCGTGGTGACCACCCGTGGGTCCCTCGTGACAAGCTCTAAGGATATTAGAAGCTTCGGCACCAAACACACAACGTCGAACGAGTTGATCCGCATAAATCTGAAAGAGATAAGGGTCGTCCCAAAAATAGAACTTGACGTCACGAAAGAATTTTCGTTTTTGTTGTGTCGTCATACCCTTGATTATGAAATTGCCCGCATGGTAATTTGCAATGTCGGCAAACCATGGGGTGGTGTCTTTAGAATTCACTACACCGAGAGTCTCAAGAGGAAATGTTTCGGTAATTTCCTTGTTCTCGAAAACATCTTTGTGAGGATCTTCTAGACGAGAGAGATGATCGGCCGCTAGATTCTCGGCTCCTTTTTTGTCAAGCACGGTGACATCAAATTCTTAGAGGAGGAGCATCCAACGAAGCAATCTCGGCTTAGCATCTTGCTTAGCTAAGAGATACTTGATAGCCGAATGGTCGGTATACATAATGCTTTTAGTCAAGACGAGATAAGGTCAGAATTTCTCAAAAGCATAGACCACGGCAAGGAATTCCTTTTCCGTTGTGGTGTACTTTAATTGAGCCTCGGTCATCGTCTTACTAGCATAGTGGATAGGACGGAAATGCTTGTCATAACGTTTCCCTAAGACGGCCCCTATAGCATAATCACTTGCATCGCACATGATTTCAAAGGGTAATTCCCAATTAGGAGCAACAAGAATGGGAGCTTCGGTAAGTTTCCTTTTGAGAGTTTCGAAAGCCTTAACACAATCCTCATTGAAGTTAAAAGGAGCATCCTTCTCGAGAAGGTGTGTCATAGGACGAGAGATTTTCGAAAAGTCCTTGATGAAACGACGATAAAAGCCCGCGTGGCCTAGGAAACTCCTAACTCCCTTAACGGTTTTGGGATGAGGTAACTTGGCGATGACGTCTACCTTAGCTTTATCGACCTCAATCCCTGCCTTCGACACCTTATGTCCTAAGACGATTCCTTGTTTACACATGAAATGACATTTTTCCCAATTAAGCACAAGATTGGTTTCTTCACAACGTTTCAACATTTGCTCGAGATTAGATAAACATGACGTGAACGAATTACCAAACACCGAGAAGTCATCCATAAACACTTCCATCGACTTCTCGATCATATCGTGAAAAATTGCCATCATACACCGTTGAAACGTACCGGGTGCATTACAAAGTCCGAAAGGCATCCTACGATAAACGGACGTTCCATAAGGACACGTAAACATAGTCTTCTCTTGATCACGAGGGACGATAGGGATTTGAAAGTAACCGGAAAAACCATCTAAAAAGCAATAGAATTCATTTCCCGCAAGTCGCTCCAACATTTGATCCATGAAGGGCAAAGGAAAGTGGTCTTTACGAGTGGCGTCATTTAACTTTCGGTAGTCAATACACACCCTCCAACCGGTCACAACACGAGTGGGAATTAACTCGTTGTTTTCATTAGGCACAACGGTCATTCCTCCCTTTTTAGGGACACAATGGATAGGGCTCACCCATGGGCTATCGGATATAGGATAAATCATTCCCGCGTCAAGGAGTTTAAGGACCTCCTTTTTAATGACATCGTGAATTTTGGGATTCACCCTTCTTTGACTTTGAATTGCGGGTTTGTAGTCCTCCTCCATTAAAATCTTGTGAGTACAAAATTTTGGGTCAATACCCTTAATGTCGGATATTTTCCACGCAATTGCCCCTTTGTGAGCCTTAAGAACTTTCAAGAGCTCGGTTTTTTCGTCATTAGCAAGACCTTTTGCAATAATAACCGGCAACTTGTCATCACCTTCCAAGAATGCGTATTCAAGGTGAGAAGGAAGATCTTTCAATTCAAGGATAGGTGGTTCCTCGATTGAAGATTTTGGTTCAACACTCATAACTTCCATCGGCGAAAGAAATGGTGGAATAGAAGTATCATCACTAATCAACACCTCATCTTCATTGTCGATTTCATTTGAAACGAGATCGCCTCCTTGGAATGGAGTGAGATTTGGTGTGGAATTAGCAAGAATTGGATCCAAAATAGTGGGATTGCCACTTGACGAGCTATCGGAAAAACCTAACACTTCTTGTGAAAACTCATCGCAAACCACATCAACGATGTCAATGTGATTGATGGTAGCGATTGCATAAACATGAGAAGGTTTCGAGTTTTGAGTAGCGTTTATAACAAGTTCCTCTTCGTTGAATCTCAAAGTGATAGTTCTTGCATGAACATCGATAAACGATCTCGAAGTATCTAAAAATGAACGGCCTAAAATTAGAGGAACTTGAGGATCCGCGGGGATGTCAACTACTATAAAATCAACGGGATAGTAGAACTTCCCCACTTTCACGAAAACATCTTCGGCTACTCCACATGCCATAATCGTAGAATGATCGGCCATCTCGATGGACATGTTCGAAGGAATGAGAGCCGGAAGCGAAAGCGATTTCCAAATGGAAAATGGCATCAAGTTAATGCTCGCACCAAGATCGGCCAAGGCGAGGCATTCTTTCATATCTTGTATGTCACAAGGAATGAGAAACTTTCCGGGATCACCAACTTTCTCCGGTATGCGGTTAAGATAAACCGAAGAACAATTAGCAAGCTTTGAAAGCTTTTCCTTATCGCTCATCATACTTTTAAAAGTGGAAGCGAAACGAGGCATATATAACAACGCGTCGGCTAAACTCACATCAAAATGCACTTGTTGAAACATTTTTATAAAAAGCTCGATTTGTTGTTTGTTACGTTCTTGCAACTTCTCTTTGTTTCGTCTCGAAGGGTAGGGTAAAGGTGGTGTGGGTTGGACATTAGGCAACGGCCTTGGAAACTCGGGTTCCACAATTGGTATTGGTTCAACCGTAGGTGTGGTTTGAGCGGTACTTCGTGGGATTGTAATGTGCTCCTTTTCGACCATCACCTCGGGTTATTTCTCGATTTCCTTCTCCGTAGAAGTACTTGGACGAGAGATTGGTTCCTTGAAAGTTTTACCACTTCGTGTAGTAATAACCTTCATTTCTCCCTTCGGGTTTGCAATGGTATCACTAGGAAGACCACCCGAGGAAGAGGGTTTACACATGATTGCTTCTAACATCTTAGCCATTCGGTCCTCAAATTTTGATTGCCTAGCATCCGCTTTTAATAATTCTTGCTTAATCTCATGTTGTCCTAATTCCATCTTTTGTTGATTTTGTTGAAGACGTTGGACATTTCCTTCCATTTTGTTTGCATGAGTTTTAAGTTCATTAGCAAGTTCATTTTTTAGCTCGTTTTTCAACTCGGATCTTAAGCTAATCATCTCACGTTGCATGTTATCAAATTTAGCATCATTTGCTTTAGCATAATCCAAAAATTCTCCTTGCAAATTTTTAGTGTGAGCATTTTGAAAACCTTGTGTAGTGTTTTGAAAATCACGGTTTTGGTTTTGATTAGAAATTTGTCCATTCCCATTTTGATAATTCCCTTTGTTGTAATTGCGTGTATTGCCTTTGTAATTACCTTGGTTGTTGTTTTGATAATTGTTAACATTTTGATTTGGTGGACCTTGATTTGGGCGGGAACCTTGACCGTTTTGGTTGTAAGTTCCCGTTGCTACATAAGCACTCGAAGTGTTACCATCCGCGGTAATGCACTCGGAAAGATCATGAGCTCCTCCACAAGATAAACAACTCTTAGCAACCGCTTTAACCGAAGCGGAATTGGAAGCTTCTTGAGCCTTCCAATGGGACATAAGATTAGCAAATCTATCAAAAAACCGATTTTCCTCATTAGCTTCATCATGTAAGGCATTAATGCTACGAGACGATTGTGACGAAGATGACGAACCCATATTGGCAACACTCGGTGTGTTACGAGGGTTATAAACCTTAGATCTATTTTCAATGATTTGTAAAGCCTCATTTTTCGTCTTGCACAAAAAATTACCACCCGCGGCGGCATTCAAATAATCTCGTTCATGATCATTAAGCCCATTATAAAAAGTATCCACTTGATGCAATTCCGTAAAATCATGGTGTGGACATTCATGTAACATTTCTTTAAAGCGTTCCCATGCCATTGAAAAACTTTCATTATTTCTTTGCACAAATCGTGAAATCTCATTTTTCAAGTGTGTTGTTTTAGATGGTGGAAAAAACTTGTTCACAAACTTAGAAACGAGATCGGCCCATGTCAAAATTGAATTTGGCGGTTCTTTCTCGAGCCAAATTTTTGCGGGTCCATCCAACGAGTATGGAAACAACATCATCTTAATGGCGTCATGTGGAACATCCTTAAACTTGCTAGTGGCGGTGAGACGGTTGAAATTCCTAATATGGTAATGCGGGTTGTCTTTCTCGTGACCTCTAAACTTATTTGCTTGCAACATCAACATTAAACCTGTCTTAATTTCGAAATTCTCCGCAAGGATGGCGGGAATCACAATAGCCTCTCCAAAACCCTCGGTGGGTGCTTGTAGCAACTCCATCATAGTACGATTAGCCATGACGACTTCTTGTTCTACAATAGGTTCAACAATTGGAGGTTCTTCAACAATCAACGTCTCTTGATTGGCTTGCTTTTGAAGTCGTTTACGAGCTCGTTTTGCTTGATTACGAGTGATCATAAACTTCACGAAGAATGGGAGGTGAGCAAAGAAGATTCTTTTTGGGTGTTTTGTGAATTTTCAATTTTTTTGTGTTTTTGATGATATTTAATTTTTTTGGATTTTGGTGTATCTTCGTAGACAACAATCTACAAAATCTCTCCTCGAATCAAACTCTTGATTAAAGAAGCCTCAAAGGAATGAAAACGATCACGTGGAGTGAACGCCTTCGAATGACTTTAGAACTTTGGTGAAAACCAAATTGTTCAAGAGGGTTTAATCACAAAGAAACCAAGCAAATATATTATACGTAATAATACTTTGGGCGGCAAAACCCTCGATTAGCCTTCAATTTCAAAATACTCACAAGCAAGCGGGGAAACGAGGCGGCGCGAAGCACTTAAGAGCCTTTTTCCTTAGGTATATTTTATAATACCCGCCTTATACCCACCTTATAGTTTGTATCTTTCAAAATCGAGCTTCACGAAAGTATTTATTTATTTTTGCCTTTTTCTTGTTGTTTGAGATTCGAATACAATAATTGAGTGATGAAATCCCAATTAAGGTTGTGTTTTCACACTTTTGGAGATATTGTAAATTTATTGTGATACTTAATACAATATAGTAATAATATTTGTACAAGAAAAACCAAGAAAACCGATAATACGTATTAGTAGAGTTCTACTAATACAAATACTATTTGGTTAATATTAAAAACAACAATGCAAATTAATCACGACACACCTCCCTGGTAGCGGCGCCAAAGTGATTGTGGTAAATTACACCTCTTAGGAAAAAGGCGTAAAAGTGGTAAGTATCAAACAAATGACTTTAGGAAAAATCAAGTGTTAATGACCCTTAATGGTGTGAAAGTTCGTTTCCCAAGGAGGTATATGTGTGTGACTAAGATGTTTAAGATTTGTGATTAATATTTGGTTTAGAAGGGGATGAGAAAAGAAAATGGCGAAGACGTAAAAATAAAAATTAACAAAAAATCACTACTAGAAAGTTAAAACGTAGAACCTTAAAAACCACAAAAATAAAAATAAATTCTAAAAATTACAAAAAATTCACCAAAAATCAAAAATAATAAACTAAGAGTTTACCAATGATCAAAACTTTTTCAAACCTTTTAAATAATTAAATATTCAATTTTTAAATGCTAATTAAAGCCCTAAAAATCAAATAAATTATCAAAAAGCCCAAATAAAGATTTTTTAATTGGTAAACCTCTAAAATGACCTAAAATGATTAAAAACTATTTTTAGAAATTTTAAAACTAATAAAAACTATTTAAAATGATTTAAAAACTATTAAAACTTAAAATAATTATAAAAATTAATCTATAGTGATAAAATTATTCTAAAAGTTGCTAAATTCCTATTTTAATGTAATTAACCTAAGAAAAATGTAAAAAGTTGGAAAAAGTGAAATTTTAAAAATAATAATAAAATAATAATAAAATAAAATTAAAAATCTAAAAACTATAAAAAAATTCTAAAAACTTGCAAACTAGTTTATTTTAACCTAAATAATCAGAAAATCAAAGTGAAATTACCAAAATACCCCTAATGGGCCCTCAAATGGGCCAAATCCAAATTCAGTCAACACAAATGGGCTTTTGGGCCCAAAAAGTCAAACTTGGCCCAATTGACTTGGAAAAGCCCTATCTAACTTAAAATTCAATTCTAAGAACAAAACTCTAAAGGCCCAAAAGCTGAATACGAGCTTATCACAGCTTATTAAACACAAAGCTTATTCTTATTGGGCTTTTAAGCCCATTAAGCCATAAGCTAATGCCATAAGCTCTAATTTGACACACAACCCTCTTTTAGGATGCTTAAGAGATCTGTCAAAAGAAATTTCCAAAAAGCACACTCAATAAGCCAGAAAATAGAAAAGCAAAAATCCATAAAACGACAAAATAGTCGTTTTTGAGAAATAATGCACCTCAGGACTTGATTCAACTTGCAAAAGCTTTCAAATGGACTCAATAAGAAATATCATTCAACAAAAATCCAATATGCACAACCAATAAGCCAGAATAAGCACAAATGAACTTATGTAAAAGTCAAAGGAGTTGGTTTTCTCGTCAAACCTAAAAGTCAACCACCCAAATGCTCCAGTATGAACAAATGGGTCAAAATATGAGCACCTATTACAAAAACAAAGTTGTTGCTGGTTGGAATAAGCTATTATAGCCTATTGATAAGCTGACACAAAATTTGCACTATCAGTGGTAACTAGCAGGGGAAAGGAGTTCCCACTGCTTTGACTATTTGACCAAGCTTGTATGAGAGTTTTGGTTTGATTCAATTGGAAACAAAGGCACCCTTGTGATCAGTGAATCACAAGGAGTCAATAGCAACAATAAAATCACAAAATGGTTCACACAATAAGCCACAATAAGCCAAACAGTTACCAGATATGCACCAGATAGGGAAATAAGCAGTTAAGCACTTAATAAGCAGATTTAGCCACAATAAGCCAACCAAATTTAACAGGATGCATACACAAGCTATATAAACTAAGAACAAACACAAAGCAACAAGAATCAAACACTGAATCAAAGAAATCAACAAGATCAAAGCACTAGAAGTTACTGATGAACAATGAACATATGTAGAAACAAGTTTGCTGATATACTTGACACTTGATCCAATTTCAAGCCTCAAATCCTTCTTCCCTGGTGTGATTAACTATGATTTAGCACTTGTTAGCCCTAGCCTAAGCCTAGATCTAGGTGTCCTCAAAATCCTAGCCAATTTTACCAAGTTTTTAAGATTTTATAGCCAATTAATGAATCTATGTGATCAAAACCTCAAAACCTGCAAACAGATGAACACAGGCACCTAAAGAACAGATACCAACACTTGCTTACACAAAACAAACACTTAGCAAACCACAAATCCAACTTATGCAGTAATCCAAAACACCCTTTTAAAACCTGTTTTCACAAATTTTCAAAGGCTTATGAAGATTCAACCCACAAATCAGATCAATAACACCTCATTAACATCAAACCAAGCCAAATCAACAATATTCAACCACAATAACATAGATTCAAGAATAAATCCACAATAATGACAAATAATCAGAAACTTAAAGAGAAAATGAAAAGGGAAGAAGATGCAAACCTCCAAGACCTACATCCAGGCCTTGGATTGTTTGAGCTAAGGTACTAGCAAAACAAGTACCAGCTTCCAAGCTGCTAAGAAGAACAAACCACAAGGTGAGATAAAAAATAATGCCAACTTCTGATTTTTGATGCACAAGCTTTATCACTTAAAACCTTGCCTCAAAAACCTTCAAACAAGATAATGGAACTCAGATTTTAGCTTCTCAAACACCAAACTTTTATAAATAACAGATTAGAACTCAAAATTTTAAGAAATTCAAACTTTATTTCATAAAAAGGAATTACAAAGATTAAAAGCTAAAATCTGGAACAAAGCTCTCTCACAGGTTGAGAAGTCTTTATATAGGCAAATGCCAAGGCTATCACTATTCACAAACCCTAGATGTGAAATTCCCTAAATGCCCTAAGTCCTTGAGTGCGTTTGTTGTTGATGAGCTGTCCAAAGTGATCTTGGACGTTCATTTCAGCTTTGATATGAAGCAATGATCCTTGGTTGTTGATTTGGACACGTAGGATAACTTGGGGGTTAAGTTGCATTCTGATTGGTTGAGAGGGAATTGGGGTGGGGTCCATGGTGAGTGGAAGTGAGGGTTTTATGTGTGGGATGAGATTTTGCATGTGTGAATCACACGTGGGCGTGGGTAATTTTGATTTACCCCTTGTTTTAAGTGAAGGTAAAACTGGGTGGATGAAGGTGAATAGTAAGTTGTTTGATCCGAAATTGGGGGATTGTTATGTGTTTGGCGCATTTTTGGGCGTTTGAATGTTTCAATAGCACAACTTTAGCCCTTATTCTTTCTTTCTCTTGTCTTTTGTGTTTAAAAACCCATCAGCGTCCATTTCCTTTGTATCAACGTTTCACAACTTATCATTTTTGGCACAAACTTTCCAAAAAGGTTATCAAGGGTTAATTTTGACACTTTTGCATATTTCAAGGGCTGATTTTGGACATTCTTGATCTTCAGAGGTCTTCAATGTATCTTTGGCTTGATGAGGGACCATATTTGACAATTTGAAATTGTTGAGGGACTAATCTTGCCATTTCTTCAAAGTTGAGGGACCTTTTGTGTAATTTTGACAAACTTAAAGGACCAAACTTGTAATTATTAATATACAAGGGTTTTAAGTGTCAATTCTTCAATGAATGAGGATCAATCTTGTTTGTCTTCAAGTCTTCAAGGGTATTTGTTTAAATTTCCATGATTAGGGACCCGGTTCTTTGTACGGCTTCGTTTCTCGTGTCCGTTTTTCCTTGTAACTTGTGATCTTTTGTCTTTTTCACGATATCCATACCTAAAATATACAAGTAAACAAACACAAGCATATATAACGTATTTTATGACATTTTTATGCATTTAAAGCCCAAAAAGAACGATGAGATCATGTATAAATGCCATCTCATCAACCACCTTCTAGGAATGAATGGGATACGTTGTTTCAACCGTTCTTTGATGAATTATTTACTCCTCCAAGTATTGTTGCTCCAGAACCTGAGGTAATAGCTCCGGTAACGAAGTTGTCACTCCAACAACCGAAGCACAAAAAGACACATCTACACCTACAATTGGTCAAGATATGCCTTCAACGAGTAATTCTCAACCAACAAATGTTTCAACTACCCATGTCATGCCTATTGATGATGAAGAGGATGATGATGATCACGACTTGGAATTCGCTCAAATGCGTGAACTTCCATTCTTTGGTGTACCAATTCCCGACCATAATCAAGCCGGGTCGTCCACCTCAGAGGGAGCTCCTACTACGGTTTACTCCAATCCACGGATTCGTGAACATGATAGCAAGTGGACAAAGGATCATCCTATAGATTCTATCATTGGTGACCCTAATCGTCCGGTATCCACACGAAGTCAGTTACAAGAAAATGCAATGTTTTGTCATTTTGATGCTTTTCTCGTTGAAGTTGAACCTAAGACATGGCAAGAAGCTTTTACTCAATCTTGTTAGATAGAAGCTATGTAAGAAGAACTTTATGAATTTATACGTCTTGAAGTATGGGAACTTGTCCCATTCCCAGATCAAGTGCAGTTACTCACTTTGAAATGGGTTTACAAGGTGAAACTCGATGAGTTAGGCGGAATATTGAAGAACAAAGCTCGACTAGTAACTCGTGGATACAAGCAATTATTGGGCATCGACTTTATGGAATCCTTTGCACCTGTTGCCCGTTTGGAACCTATTAGACTATTCCTCGCTTATGCAGCCCATATGAATATGATCGTCTATCAAATGGATGTGAAGACGACATTTCTTAATGGTGAAATCAAGGAAGAGGTCTATGTTTAACAGCCGGATGGTTTTGTGAATCCTAATTATCCTAATCATGTGTACAAGCTTAAGAAGGCTCTCTATGGGTTGAAGCAAGCTCCACGCGCATGGTATGATCTACTGTCACAATTCCTCATTACGCAAGGCTTCGCTAAAGGCAAGGTGGATCCCACGCTATTCATTCAGAAACGAGGTAAAGATATGATTATGGTACAAATATATGTTAATGATATTATATTTGCAACCTCGACCCAAACCTTATCCGACGAGTTTGGGAAACTCATGTGTTCCAAGTTTAAGATGTCAATGATGGGCAAGGTATCATTCTTCTTAGGACTTCAGATATCTCAGAGTCCCAGAGGCATCTTTATCAATCAATCCAAGTATGCCCTTGAATCGCTAAAGAAGTATAAGATGGAATCTTGCGACCCAGTGGATACTCCAATGGTGGAACGAACTAAGCTTGATGCAGATCCACATGGAGTTGCCGTTGATCCGACACTTTATCGTGGAATGATCGGTACCCTTCTGTATATCACAACTAGTCGACCTGATCTTCAGTTTGCTATATGCATGGGTGCTCGGTATCAAACTAGGCCTACTGAGTTACACTTAGCTACTGTTAAACGGATCTTTCGATATCTTAAAGGAACCGTTAATCGGGGACTTTGGTATTCGAAGTACTCTTCGATTGCACTTATGGCATATGCAGATGCGGACCACGCGGGTTGTCAAGATACAAGGCGTAGCATGAGTGGAACTTTGCAACTACTAGGAGATCGACTAATCAGTTGGGCATCGAAAAGGCAGAAAAGTGCTACAGTTTCAAGTATGGAAGCAGAATACATAGCTATGTCTGGTTACTGTGCTCAAATTCTTTGGATGAGATCGCAATTAACCGACTATGGTCTAGGTTTCAACAATATTCTGATGTACTGAGACAACAAGAGTGCAATTGCCTTATGCTGCAACAATGTTCAATTCTCCTAGTCGAAGCATATTGAAATTTGCTACCACTTTATCAAGGAGCAAGTGGAAAATGGAGTGATAGAGCTTTACTTTGTCCGATCTGAGTATCAGTTGGCGGATATTTTCACGAAGGCTTTAGATCGCGCTCGAATGGAATTTTTGGCCGACAAGCTAGGAATGAGAACTTTCTCGCCCGAGACTCTAAAGGAACTGGCAGATGAAGCGAAAGAATAGTGGTGGTAAACTATTCTCCGAATTCTCAGTGATCATCTGTAGATATTGTTTATATTTTTACCCACAAAAGCAAAATACAAAAATATAAAACCATATAAAAACCATAAAAATTGAAAAATTCATAAAAATCCAAAAATATTTTTACTTTATTTTTCAAAGGCATGTCTTTTGGTACGATAATATTTACGGCCTTAGAAATGTTGATTAATATTGACACGGCGCCATAAATAGATTTCGAACAAAAGTTGTAAATATTTCATAAAACATGTCCAAATGGCTTGTAGTTATTTTAGACTGCAACCCGGTTTTCACATTAAAGTCAAGTATTTCTTATGAAAGCTGTGGCTCACAACGGGAATTAATTTTCTCGGGCAAGGTTTACTTTAAAACCTTGTAAGGGATCAAGTTTACTATATAACTTGGTCTAACACAAATATATGTACGCTTCAGTGCATTTATTTGTTAAAACAAGAGAAGTCTTGTTTTTATGAAGCTATCATCTCTACAACCATAGCTATCTACAATTGGTATCTATATACTCGACGATGTGACTACTCAAACGACGACTACAGCTCTTTCAATAGACCACGGGTCAACAATTGAGGGGGAGCAATTGTCAAGCATTCAAAATCTTCGATGCTGAAAGTGCCAAGCTCACTAATTGGTGTCATGACAACCATACCAATCGTATATGTGGTGTCAAGAGATGACTTCAGACGTGACGAGGCGACCAACATATGCTGACAAGAACCATTTGATCTTATCATATGATGTTCTCATCAATCAGGTCCAACCTTGTCAATTTTTTTCTAAAATGGTGAATATGTGATCATGTTACAAATCGGTATCATACCTCATACATTTGATATCATGAAGATAAAATGGACTAGCATTTTTCTTCCCAAAACCTTTGTTAAAACTTCATTAAATCAATTGATATTAAAAACATGGATTGGGTTAATATTTTTAATATGGGGGAGAAAATGTGATTTAATATGGGAAGTTATCACAAATGGTTTGAATTAACGTGATGGCTCATCCCGACATATGCGAAATGTGTTCGAATATCGTGACATATGTTAAGGGGGAGCAAAACGGATTTGCATATCAAAATGGATTTTCATGGTGACATGTACTTACCCAAAACCTATTTATTTCACGAAGATGAAGATTGTGGTGAGATAAGGATGGTAGGATAGGTTAAGTCCAATGATTCCTCTAGAACCGGGGGAATCTTCCCAAGGACATTCCATGGCTAGAAATAGTAGTCCTTAGGAAAGATGGAGAAAGATTGTGAACGTAGCTGAATGCCGACCAAGTACTTAAGTTAGCACTGGAACAATCACAACAATGTGCTAGTTATGACGTATTGGTAAGCATTCAAGGGGTTGAAGAATGAAAAATAATTGTAAAGATAAAGGGTGTAAAGAAAGAAGCCCTCCTTACAACTTAGGCAGAAACCGGGTCAACACATATGCTATTGAGATCATTTTAATGATGATCGATATTGAAGATAGACATCATGGACCCAATGATGCATTGCACAACCCATCCCAGCTAACTCCGATATCTCTTAAAAGGTATTTGTTTTATTCAGACGGAGACAACGCATTATCTATTGATTTATTCACTCCGAATAAATTGGTTTTGAAATGGTGGCACTCCTCTCCAGCCTCCGATCACTAAAATCCAAAATGAACGATCGAGTCTAGAGCCATTTGAGATCATCAAATATCTCATTAGGACACACTTCCATATTTCCCTGCGTCTTCACACACTGTGAAAAGTAAGAAAGTTATTAAGAGTCCTACGCAAAATCTTCATGATCTTGCTTGAACATCCGAGTAATACGAAAGTACTTACAATGAAGATGGAAATCCTTCTTGAGCGAATATCAAAAAGCTCATGGTAGGTGACTTGTGCGATTCTTTATGAATCAAACTTGTGATAACTGGAAAGCAACAGTTGTTTAATTCTTAACTGAATTTAAACACGTTCCAGGCCTCTACACAATATCTTAGTGATCTTGTCAGAACACTCAGAATGACACTCTATAGTGTTCACAGTGATGAGTGGAAATCCTTTTAGTGTTAACCTTAAACAACACTTGGTAGGTAACTTGCAAGATTCAATATGAATCAAGCTAGTGACAACTGGAAGCAACGATGGTGCGATTATTTAATGAATCAAACTTGTGCCAGGAATCAGAATTGATGGCTTCAATCATGCGGATAATTTTATCCAAATGATTCACTCTTTACGTTCACAGTCAGATTTGGACGGTCGAGTAAAGAGAACGGGTTTACCCGCCAAATCTTGTCAAGGAGATTTTTAATTAAATCTACCTGCAACAAGTACGATATTTTATATCGTCCAACGGTCTTCACCGACCAGAGGTAAAATGCTATCGAATTAGAATGAAATGTTCAAAGCCATTTTGTTCGTGTCTACTTATGTTGCGGCATTTGAAGACGGTGGCGTTGCGGGATCCAAGAAGAAGTCGTCCCCGCATGCTTATACTTTATGCACTTAATACCTCGTCTAATTCAAGAAAGTCTAAAAGTTAAGTCTTCCGCTGTATCGAACTCTGAAGCTTTCAAGAATTACAAAGGTATAAGTATGTGGGACATGAAGTCATGAAGAGGCGGATATCACGAATGATGCACAAGATCAAGGCAAGAGATTAATGCTAAAGATTGATTTTCAAAGATCACACAAGCATGCTCACCAGAAAAGAAAAAGAAAAGAAAGACGAAGACTACGAGCTCAAGACAAGCATAGTATGCTAGGTTTATTTTACTATTGTAACTCGGGTAACGCCCTTGATTGGAGGGACCTCCCTTAGGGGGAGATTGTTGGAAATACGTTTTACATATTAGAAAGGATCGGTCACTCCAATAATAGTCCATGTAATAGCTCGTAGTTTAGTTTATTTTCATGTATTAAACAAAGCCCAAACCGAGCCCATGAGATGTATGGGTCGGCGGCCCAATGTAAACCCAAGCCCATCTCATGGGCTTG
This sequence comes from Glebionis coronaria, assembly GCA_025667525.1. Taxonomy (NCBI): domain Eukaryota; kingdom Viridiplantae; phylum Streptophyta; class Magnoliopsida; order Asterales; family Asteraceae; genus Glebionis; species Glebionis coronaria. The sequence continues at coordinate 100,482 of JANFOE010000926.1, forward strand.
GGTATATAAACCCTCTCCTTTGATGGAGAGGGTGGTGGTTTCATTTTCAATACACATAGTTCTTACATTTTCTCTCTCTAGAAGTGTGAAATCATCTATCTTTCTCTCTCTAAAACATAAGCAAGATGTACATATCCTACAATGATCATATTCATGTGGTCTGCATAAGCAGGGAATAGTCTAATAGCTTCCAACCGGGCAACATGTGCAAAGGATTCCATAAAGTCGATGCCTAATAATTGCTTGTATCCACGAGCTATTAGTCGAGCTTTGTTCTTCAATATGTCGCCTAACTCGTCGAGTTTCACCTTATAAACCCATTTCAAAGTGAGTAATTGCACTTGATCCAGGCATGGGACAAGTTCCCATACTTCAAGACGTACAAATTCATTAAGTTCTTCCTGCATGACTTCTATCCAACAAGATTGGGTAAATGCTTGTTGCCACGTCTTGGGTTCAACTTCACTGACAAAAGCATCAAAATGACAGAACATTTCACTTTCTTATAACTGACTTCGTGTGGATACCGGACGATTAGGGTCACTAATAATACAATCTATAGGATGATCCTTTGTCCACTTGCTGTCATGTTCACGAATCCGTAGATTAGAGTAGACCGTAGTAGGAGCTTCCTCTAAGGTGGACGACCCAGCTTGATTATGGTCGGGAATAGGTACACCAAATAATGGAAGTTCACGCATTTGAGCGAATTCCAAGTCGTGATCATCATCATCCTCTTCATCATCAATAGGCATGACATGGGTAGTTGATTCGGGTGTTGGTTGAGAATTACTTGTTGAAGGTATATCTTGACCAATAGTAGGTGACGTATCTGATTGTGCTTCGGTTTCTAGAGCTACAACTTCGGTAACCGGAGATATGACCTTAGGTTCTGGAGCAACAATACTTGGAGGAGTAAAGAATTCATCAAAGAATGGTTGAAACAACGTATCCCATTCATTCCTAGAAGGTGGTGTAAATGATGATGAAGAAGGGTTATTTGGGACAAGACCAGACCTAATATTACTGGGTCCCATTTCATGAAGTGTGGGTTCAGAGCTGCTTTGCTCAGAAGCCATTGCTGTCAGCTCATCAAAATCAACATTCATAGTTTCGAGGATCTTACGAGAAGTACGATTGTAGATTCGGTATGCCTTCTTTGTGGGTGCATAACCAATGAAAATACGAATATCAGCCTTGGGTTGAAGTTTTCCCAAATTGTCTCCATCATTATTTGGATAGCAAAGAGAGCCAAATACACGAAGATATGATAAATCTGGTACTTTTCCATGTAGAAGCTCATAAGGTGTTTTACCATGACATTTATGAATTAGTGACCGGTTTTGGGTGAAAACTGCGGTAGATAATGCTTCTTCCCATAGAAACAATGAAGCCTTTGCGTAAATTAACATCGTTCGAGCAGCTTCCATAAGTGTGCGATTTCGCCTTTCAACGACACTGTTTTGTTGTAGAGTACGAACAACGAATAAATCATGAGATATTCCAACTTCTTCATAATATTCACGCAAGATTTGATTCACAAATTTAGTTCCATTATCTGTACGAATGCATCAGACAGTAGTGTTGAGACGCACTTGAGTCATATTGAGAAATCCGATGATGAATTTAGGTGCCTCATTTTTTGTTGTAAGAAATTCCACCTATGTAAACCGAGAGTAATCATCGACAAGAAGAAGATGTACCTTTTACCACTAAGACTTTCAACACGCATTGGCCCACAAAGATCCATATGCAATAAATAAAGTTTATCTTGGTTGGTGTCTTCAGTCTTAGGTTTGTATGATTTCTTAGTGCTTTTCCCCATTGTACACGCGGAACACAAATGGTCCTTGTGAAATGTAAGTTTAGGAAGACCACGAACAAGTTCGTTTTTCGCCAAATGATTAATAGCGTGAAAGTTAAGATGAGATAACCGTCGATGCCATAACCATGACTTAGTCTTTGATGCTTTGGAGAGAAGACATACGGGAGAAGCGACCATCATATCTTGTAGAGACAAAGTGTATAAATTATTCCCTCGAGTACCTTTCAATAAATCAACCCCTTCCAAATTACGAATGAAGCAGGTATGCTCTCGAAAAGCAACTTCTAGGTTTGCATCACAAAATTGTCCCACAGAAAATAAATTGTGACAGAGACCTTCCACATAATAAACACTTGAAATTATAACATTCCCAATATGATATTCACCGTAACCCATTATCTTTGTAATATGATCATTTCCAAATCAAACCGTACCAAGAAACTTGCTAACAAAATTTTTGAGCTGAGAGCGATCTCCGGTCATATGCTTGGAGCAACCAGAGTCGAAATACCAGAGAACAATTTGGACCACCAGTTTTCACCAACAACAGTAGACAATGCATTGGAAACTATTGGTTCCGGAGTGTTAGCAGATACAGATATAATATTATCATAATTGCTAACATTTGTGTTATCCTTAGATTTCCTGCGTTTTCTAACGTGAGTTTTACCATTAACAGGTTTTATTGTTCCAACTTTCTGAGGTTTTAGATTATTAGTGGGCACTACAGTGGGAGTAGAATTATTTAAAGGGGACTTGGTTCCTACAGTAGTGTCGGTGTTCCTAGTTAAAGGACACACTTGTGTTTTGGTAGCCTTGGTAATCCTAGTTAAAGGGCACGCTTTCTTAGCTTTAGTGGGAGGGATCCTAGTTAAAGGGCACGCATTTCCTACTATAGTTAAAGTTCTACTAGTGGGGCGCCACATCCAACCAAATTGGGTTAACACTTTCCCAGTCGGTTTTCATTCTAAACCATTTTTCCGGGCATTCATCTCATTCACATGGTCAATAAGGCAAGAATCATGACGACTAGAAAAATACATTCATTGCAATTCCAACATTTCAAATTAGAATTCATAGTAGGCTTAGAACGCTGCACAACCGTAGAGCCTTTAGGTTTAGCTACACGATTCTTTTTATTCAAAACAGAAATAACATTCCTAGGGTGGGCTTCTACTTTCTTCTTCACTTGACTACTAGATGGGGGCAAGATCCTATCATTCTTCTTGTTTCTTTTAAGCTTAGATCTTTGAGCCTTAGTAGTGGTGCTAACTCCTGTAGAAGGCAACACGAGAATATTAGAAGTTGGTTTTGATTTTGCCTTACCTTTAGTGACCAATGTTTGAGATGGTTTAGTCCTAGGGCCCTTGTTAAGTGGTGTGACGGCGATGAGGTTCTTTTTTATTGCACTAGAGGACGATGCTGTGACAGTGGCTGCATTATCCACAACATTCTTACCTTTTAGGGTACGAAGTGTTTCCTTTAACTCAGCCATAGCCAAATTTTTATCACAAATTTGTTCCCTAAAATCAGATATTTTCACCGACTTTTGATTCAATCGTTCAATAAATGATTGATTATGTGCAGTGGTATTAGCACATGCGGGCTTTACTGAATCAAAATGAGTTGTGTATTTTTCTGTATTAAGTTATCAACTTTGGACAAAATCTTGGAAACTCGATTATCTAGATCAAGTTTAATATTCTCAGCAGCCTCAAGTACGTTTACACAGTTAATCTCCTTAGATTTCTTTATGTTTATCGGCAATGATTTAGCAACCTTGTCACTTGGCTGACGCTGTTTTGATTGTAAATTCAATCGAAAATTCTTTTGAAAATTTGAATCATCTATATTAACACCTTCGAATGACGTTTCAAATATCTCTTAAATAAATTGTTGCTTACATTCAAGCGAAATACAATGTTCTTGAATCTCATCAAAACATTTTGAAAACGAAAAATAAGAATCTTGAAGCGTTAAAAATTCAGCGTCGGATTTGTGACAAGTACTATCTACCACATTATCCACAGATTCAACCTCATGCACAATAGAATCATTATCAACACTTTTATTTGCACAGAAGGAAACAATATCATGAGACATCACTTGCTTCAGAAGCTGATCATTTTGGCGTGAAATTCGTTCAATTTCAAGTAAACTGTTTTCATATGCATCATCCATTTCATTGAAAACACGTCTAACTTCTTCTATTTCCAAAAGCAAATCTTGATCAATATTGCTAAGACAAGCTTTAATATTGTTTACAAATGGAACAATTTCGTCTCGAAACGCAGCTCTAGTGTGCTCAAAATTATATTCACCTTCCGTTATGGCCGTATCCGTCATACGTTCTGTAATGACCTTGTCAAAATCGGCAAAGTGTTGGTGCACCGCATTTAAGCTATCTGACACCTTACTTACCGGTGGAATTAACTTAGTTAAATCCTTTTCGACAAGTGTAGGAGACGTACTAGGAAGGTTTTCCGTTGACAAACTTTGGGACACAAAAGTTGATAATTGAGCTAATTCCTTTTGTAAGTGAATACGGGTCTTTTTTAACAAATTGATCTTTATTATGCTTATCATAATCAAGCTTATAGAATTTTGAAAGCATTTTAGATCGAGTTTCTTCCGCAAGTGACATTGTCTCCTCAGTACTACGAACATCAGGTGCTTCTTTCGATTTGCCAATCATGGACACATCATAAAGACAAGGAATATATTCCTGAGCTTGTTTTGCATAACCAGGATTAGGTGGTAAATCTTGAAGACGCTTAAGTTCGAGTTCTTTAAACGATTTAGTTAAAAGATGAACCTTTTATGTGGAAGCGAGTTGTGTTAAAAGCTGCTGTTCCATAAATTTAAGAAGTTTGGTAGCATTAATTTCCGATTCAAACTTTTTAGACTCGAGAGTTTCAAAATCTATTTTAAGTTTCTGAAAATCATTTACAACCGACTCTTTTTCTTTTAATTTATTGGAAAGATTAGCTTTTAATGATTCTATTTCTTTTAAGTGTTCAATCTTTTCAAAATGAAATTGGTCAAATTCAGAATAAGTTATTTTTTTAGCTTGAGGGACCATTTCAAAAGTTTTTACCTTTTCCTTATACAGCGCAAGCTCAGCAGTTAGGTTGGCATTCGTATCTACGGTTTGTCGAACAGCCACGTTCATGTTATCAATAATATGTTTAGGCACCATTACCAAATCACGTTGATCATAAGATTCCATACCCAGCGTAGCATTTGGTTGAGTTCACTCAAATGTGTTGGATTGGATACCACATCATTTGAGTTACTAGTTCCCGAATGTTGTTCGAGGTTGTTGATGAGACTGCTTTTATACATAGTCTCATCGTCCAAATTGGGCTTAAAATACATTAAATATCATTAAAAATGCCAAATATATGCTCGTGTTTGTTGCTTGTGTATTTTAGGTACGGATATTGAGGGAATGACAAAAAGATCACAAGAATCAATCAAAAACGAACACGGGAAACGAAGCCGCATAATGAACCGGACCCGAATCATGAATTCCAAAGAAGTCCTTGAAGTTTTGAAGATTGGCAACTTTGGTCCCTCTACTTTGGAAGATTTGTCATATTATACCCTTGTGAACACTCAAATTACACATTGGGTCCCTAATATTTCAAGCATATACATCATTAGCCCTTGAAGAATGCCTTTTTACATGAATAGTCCTTGTTTAAAAGTTTGAAAGTATCTTGGGCCAATTTTAGCAAGTAGATGAAACTTGTTTTACAAAGGAAATGAGTTTTTAGCTATTATATACAAGTTGAATGAAGTATGGAAGACTAGGGGCTGTTTTTGCCCAGACAACCAAAACCCCACCCACCAATACCTCTCTTCCACGTCACCCACTTCACCACTATCCACCAATCACAATCTACCACCCATCCACGTCTGATCTCCACTTAAAAACTAAAATTAATATTAATTAACTTTTAAACCCAGTTTTTTATTATTGATTTTAGAGGGAAACGAGTACTATTTCACTAACTCACCTCCTAATCCCCAATTCCCAGTTATAAACCCTAATCCCCAATCTCAACCAAAACAAAGGGGAAATGTTTGAGAGTTTCCAGATCACTGATTAACGACCCATTAAACCCAACCCCACTCTCACTTTTGTCCCCACTCAACCCATGTGCTACCCAAGAGATTCCCCTGCTCACGTCCCTTTCCACAAAACCCCATGAGGGGACATGATCAACGCCCCAAATGATTTTACTTGTCTCCTACTCCAAATGGACGTCCAAGATCAAACATCATAGATGTACAATAGCAGGAAGTCACGGGCAATGTTTTTGACCAAGTTTGAAGATTCAAAGCTATGGGCAATTGAGGAATTTCATATAGATTAGGGTTTAGTTTTTATGAATTCTAGATCCTTCTACTGAGTAGTATAAAGAGCAGTCAAATATTGTGACTTGCCTTTGTTCTAGATTTGCTCAAATTCTGTAATTCCTTTTTAGTATAAATAAAAGTTGGTTTTTTTTTATGAAAATGTAATTCCTTTTTATTACATAAAAGTTGGTGTTTATATTGAAGCAATATGAGTTCCATGTTCATTTGATATAACATTTTGTGTTTTGAGTTTTCAAAAAGAAAGGTTTTAAGTTTTCAGAAATTCAAAAATCCAAAGAAGTGAAAGTGGATTTGGATCCTTGGTTTTCTGAAGTTGTTATCTTGGTTAAAAACGTGTTCAAAAGATTTCCAAGTTGGTTTAAGTACCTTTTTCAGAAAAATACTTTTTAGTCTTTAAATAATATAAGTGAGTTATTTGTTCAATAAAATAATATTTTAGACATTTTGTTAATTATATTTAATTTTATGGCTTTAATTAGCATTTAAAATTGAATATTTAATTAATAAAAGGTTTTAAAATATTTTTGTTGAATTTTTATTCTTATTTATATTATTTTAGACTTAGTTTTAACTTTTAATTAATTTTTAGGTTTATTTTTTTTTAATTTGGTGCTTTTTACGGTTTTACGTGAACGACCCTTTTCGTCTTAGTGTAATCCGTCATCGCAACCGTCATTCTCTTCTTACCCCATTTCTATTTTCTTTTCTCATAACAATAAAATCACAAAGATAATCATTTCATTACACAACGCACTAGCCTCCTTGGGAAACGAACTTGAACTTATTTGGTCATTAGTGCTTGGTTTACCTAAACCGACACTTAATACTTGCCCTATTTACCTCCTTTTCCTAAAGGTGTGTAAAACCACTACATCATTTTTGGCGCCGCTGCCGAGGAGGTGTGTTGTGTTTTGACTTGAACAATTGTTGTTTTTATATAGCCATAATAAGTATTTTTATTAGTAGCACTCTACTAATACGTATTATCGGTTTTTCGTTTTTTTTGTGAATACTATTACTATATTGTATACGTAGAACAATAAATACACAAGTACTCCAAATACGTGAGAAATCACAACCTTGACTTGGGAGGTCATTACCCAATCATTGTATTCGAATCTCAAACCAAAGAAAAAAGGCAAAAATAGATAAATACTTTCGAGAAGCTCGATTTTGAAAATACAAACTATAAGGTGGGTATAAGGCGGATATTATACAATATATCCTAAGGAAAAAGGCTCTTAAGTGCTTCGCGCCGCCTCGTTTCCCCCGCTTGCTTGTGAGTATTTGATTTTGAGAGCTAATCGAGGGTTTTGCCGCCCAAAGTATTATTAAGTATCATATATATTTTCTTGGTTTTATTTGATTAAACCCTCTTGAACGTTTTGGTGTTCACCAACGTTCTAAAGTCATCGAAGGCGTTCACTTCACGTGATCGTTTTCATTCCTTGAGGCTTCTTTAATCAAGAGATTTGATTAAGGAGGAGATTTGTAGATTTTTGTCTACTTAATACATTTCCAAAATCCAAAAAAAGTAAAAACAATCAAAAACACAAAAAATTTGAAAATCCACAAAACACCAAAAAGAATCTTCTTTGCTCATCCCCACGTTGTACGTGACGTTTATGCTTACTCGTAATCAAGCAAGACGTGCACGTAAACGACAAAACAAAAAGGAGTCAACACCTACTCCTAATCTTTCTAGTGAAGAGACTCCAAGTGAGGAACCTATTGTAGAACAAGAAGCTATCATGGCTAATCGTACTATGATGGAGTTGCTTCAAGCACCCACCGAGGGTTTTGGAGAGGCCATTGTGATTCCCGCCATCCTTGCGGAGAACTTCGAGATCAAGACGGGTTTAATGTCTATGCTTCAAGCCAACAGGTTTCGCGGACACGAGAAAGACAACCCACATTATCACATTAGGCAATTTAATCGTCTCACCGCGACAAGCAAGTTTAAGGATGTACCACACGATGCCATTAATATGATGTTGTTTCCATATTCATTAGATGGACCCGCCAAGATATGGCTCGAGAAAGAACCCCCAAATTAGATTTTGACGTGGGGTGATCTCGTTTCGAAATTTGTGAATCAATTTTTTCCACCATCTGAAACAACACATTTGAAAAACGAGATTTCACGTTTTACACAAAGATCTAATGAAAGTTTTTCAATGGCTTGGGAAAGGTCTAAAGAAATGTTACATGAATGTCCACACCATGATTTTTCCGAATTGCATCAAATTGACACTTTTTATAATGGGCTTAATGATCATGAACGAGATTACTTAAATGCCGCCGCGGGTGGTAATTTTTTGTGCAAAACGACCGATGAGGATTTTAAAATCATTGAGAATAGGTCTAAGGTTTATAGCCCTCGTAACACACCGAGTGTTGCCAATTTAGGTTCGTCTTTGTCTCGTAGCATTAATGCCTTGCAAGATGAAGCAAATGAGGAGAATCGGTTTTTCGATAGGTTTTCGACTCTTATGACTCATTGGAAAGCACAAGATGCTTTGAATTCCGCATCGGTTAAGGCGGTTGCCAAGATTTGTATTTCGTGTGGTGGAGCTCATGATTTTTCCGAGTGCATTACCGCGGATGGTAACACTTCGAATGCTTATGTAGCCACGGGAACTTATAACCAAAACGGTCAAGGTTCCCGCCAAAATCAAGCTCCACAAAATCAAAATGCTAACAACTATCGAAACAACAATCAAAGTGGTGCTTATCAAGGAAATCAACGTAACTACAACAAGGGTAATTATCAAAGTGGAAATGGGCAAATTTCAAACCAAAACCAAAACCGTGATTTTCAAACTACCACACAAGGTTTTCAAAATGATCACACCAAAAATCTTCAAGGAGAATTTTTGAATTATGCTAAAGCAAACGATGCTAAGTTTGATAATATGCAACGTGAAATGGTTAGCTTAAGATCCGAGTTGAAAAACGATCTTAAAAACGAACTTGCTAATGAACTTAAGACTCATGCTAATAAAATGGAAGGAAATGTTCAACGTCTCCAACAAAATCAACAAAAAATGGAGCAAGGTCAACATGAGATTAAGCAAGAGTTGTTAAAAGCGGATGTTAGGCAATCTAAGTTTGAAGACCGAATGGGAAAATGTTTGAAGCTATCATGTGTAAACCTTCTTCTTCGGGTGGTCTTCCTTGTGATACCATCGTGAACCCGAAAGGAGAATTGAAGGTTATTATTACTCGTAGTGGTAAAACTTTCAAAGAACCCATTTCTCGTCCAAGTACTTCTACGGAGAAGGAAAAAGAGAAAGAACCCGAGGTGGTGGTAGAAAAGGAGCAAATTCCAAGCCCACGAAGTACCGCTCAAACCACACCTACGGTTGAACCAATACCAATAGTGGAACCCGAGATTCCAAGGCCTTTGCCTATGCCCCAACCCACACCACCCTTACCTTACCCTTCAAGACGAAACAAGGAAAAGGCACAAGAATGAAATAATTATCAATTTGAACTTTTTATGAAAATGTTTCGTGACTTGCATTTTAATATAAGTTTTGCCGACGCCTTGGTCATGATGCCTCGATTTGCCGTGAAATTTAAAAGTATTTTGAATAACAAAGAGAAATTTCAAAAGTCGTCTAGTTGTTCATCGGTTTTTCTTAGCCGCATACCTTAAAAAGTCGGTGATCCCGGTAAATTTTTAATCCCATGTGCAATACAAGATATGGAGGAATGCTACGCCTTGGCCGATCTTGGTGCTAGTATAAATTTGATGCCTCTTGAGATTTTTAAGTCGCTCAATCTTCCAAATCTCACTCCTTCAAGAATGTCAATCGAGATGGCCGATCATTCTACGATTCTAGCTTGTGGAGTAGCCGAGGACGTCTTCGTGAAAGTTGGAAAGTTCTACTATCCCGTGTACTTTATTGTTGTTGACATTCCCATCGATCCTAAAGTTCCTCTAATTTTAGGTCGATCATTTTTGGATACCTCGAGAGCACTTATCGATGTGCATGCTAGGAAAATCACTCTTCGTTTCAATGAGGAAGAACTCGTCATAAATGCAACTCAAAACTCCACACTTTCTCATGTGTATTCTATCACGTCTTTGAACAATGTTAATCCCATCAAAAACATTTGCAAAAGGATTTCAAAGAGAGTTTTAGGAGTTGATGATAAAAACGATTTTCCGTCCCCTCCGCCGGTGGAGGTTAAGAGTGTTAAGCCTACGATTCCAATCACGAATGATTCTTCGGATGATGAATATGTTGACCCCGATGCGGAAGTTTTCTTTGTTGACAAACGTTTTGAGAACTTACCACCACCTAAACCAAAACGGTTTTCAAATGTGAGAATTTTTAGTGTGACTAACATTGCTTTAGAAACACCAAATATTTTTGACATAATTAAGTCAGGTTTTCATAAGGAGAGTTTAAAAGATGAAAAAGGGAAAGATTTTAAATTGGATTTAAAAGATTTTTCTACAATGCTAACTCCGTCATCACCTCGTGTTTTGAGTGCTACAATCTCGTCTTCTCCTTTTGACGATGCTTTGTGTGGACTTAGTGTGGGGGAAGCCCCTTATGTTCCCTTCCCTTTCTCCACCGAGGACGAGATATTTGATCCCGGAATTGCTTATAAAGGGAAATCTCGGTCTTCCACCGATGCAATAAATAGAATATCTTTCTATTTGATTGGTGTGAGTCTACCTCGAGTAGCTCATGGTTTTTATGACTTACCCATTGTCCCACCCTTCTATTTCTTTTCTTCTATTTTCTTGAAACCCTTTGGGTTTGTGTTGGCACAAGATGAAGTGGCGTTGATTTGTTTTTCCAATGAAAACGAGAACGCCATCTTCGATCCCGGTATTTTGCACCATCTAAGGACTTAGTCCTTAATACCGGTTGTTTTTTGGCCTTGTTTATCATGTATGCCCCACTAAAAATTGACCATACCATGATAATCCCTAAATGATCATATTTATAAGGGATTCAAGTCGAGCTTTTGACTCGGTTATCAAAAACAAGGTGCCTTGTGGGGGATACCCATGCTTATCCATGTACATATTATTGCTTTCTAATTAGTTTAATGTGAGGGGATTTGTGCCCTTCCAACCTTTGTTCCGTGGGTGTTTGTGAATTGTGGTTTTTAGATCATGATCTTCACGATTGGAGCCTCTCGTGTTCGTTTTATGGGAGCACTCGATCGTTGCTTTGAAGACTTTCTCAATATCCAAATGATATATCCTTTGATGTTCTAACCTTAGGTTTTTAGCACACTTCATAAACGGCTATTAATTTAACGGTTACACCCTTTCCATGCTAGATTAGGCATTCGACTACGTCTCTAGTATGGGGGTGTTTGTACCCCTAGACTCGAAACATTGAGGACAATGTTTAACTTTAGTATGGGGGAGAGGTGAATAGATACTTGCCTTGCCAAACCTTCACGCTTTCCAAAGTTTATCTTTTTGTTTATCGTTTTGTTGCAAAATAAGGCTAAAAATGGCCAAATTTTAAAAATTTTCTCATGTTTTATAAGTGTTTGAAGACACGAATGTAGGTTTTCCGATGGCGAGAATAAGAGTAATTTTTGACTCGACCGTGCGTGTTGAGCACTTAGCTTTGATTCCTTAACTTCACATTAGGCTAAGTCTCTTAAATGAGGACGAGAAATGATAGGGTTAATTATAAGTTACTATGCTAAACGTAGAGTACTCGTATTCTTTCAAAAACTCATGTGCTCTCGTTGTTTGCTTATTCTCCCTTCGCATGTAAATATTTTTTGCTTAATAAATATTGACTTAGCGGTTTAGTTGGGATTGTTGGGTTTCTAGTCTTTTCTAGTAGCTTCCGTGTAATTAAATTAGGAAGACATTAAGGTATCGCCAGCGTCACGGTTTTGAAGTATTGGCACCCAAATAATCAAAAGCTTCACCCAATAATAAGATTTCAAGTGCTCACCTAAATCTAGCAAACAATTTGAAGCCTCACAAGGCCGAAAAATCTACGCAAAACTGAAAGTGAATCAAGCCTTAATCTTCGAAGCTTTAAAGATCCAAAATTCGCCTTAGCGTGAGGATATACGTCTTTGGCTAATAAAATCACCGATGAGGCGGATAATAAAAGGTAAGGCAAGACCGAAGTCATAATAAAAGCTTCATGGCGAAGTTGAATAAAAGATGGAGGTAAACCAAAGATAATAAGGCCCTTCCGTTAGGGGGCGTATAAAAGTCTTGGTAATAAGTCTCATGTTCAAAACTGTTATAAAACCATGTCTATCATCCTTCTTGTTGACTTAATTTTTTGACATCGTTGTCTATTAGGAGGGGTTATTGATTTGATGGTCTGGGTTACACCGTTAGGACTCTATTTTTAGACCTAAATCTCTATTATCGCATAAGTCAAACAATGTATCCTCGTGAAACATTCAAGACAAAATAAAATATAAGAGATACAACCTAGGAATAATGGGAGGATAAGTACGTGATTAGGGCATATGAGTAGTGTTAGCATTACTAACTTATAATGACAATGATCTCGTTGCACGCTTGGCATGGAATTGGGATGAAAATCGAGGACGATGAAATTATTTCTAACGAAGCATTCACGTGTTCTTATTCTATGAACCTAAACGTCCCATTTTGCGATAAAAATCATACATTATGTCTAAAACACAAGTAGTAGTAATAGTAGTAGTGTAGCTAGTTTATCATTCAATAAAGTTAATAAAAATGAATTTTGGAGATGCTACGATACTTTATTCTAGCATTGCGTGAGGGCACGGCAATGGTTTAGTATGGGGGAGTGATGAGACTGCTTTTATACATAGTCTCTCGTCCAAATTGGGCTTAAAATACATTAAATATCATTAAAAATGCCAAATATATGCTCGTGTTTGTTGCTTGTGTATTTTAGGTACGGATATTGAGGGAATGACAAAAAGATCACAAGAATCAATCAAAAACGAACACGGGAAACGAAGCCACACAATGAACCGGACCCGAATCATGAATTTCCAAAGAAGTCCTTGAACTTTTGAAGATTGGCAACTTTGGTCCCTCTACTTTGGAAGATTTGTCATATTATACCCTTGTGAACACTCAAATTACACATTGGGTCCCTAATATTTCAAGCATATACATCATTAGCCCTTGAAGAATGCCCTTTTTACATGAATAGTCCTTGTTTAAAAGTTTGAAAGTATCTTGGGCCAATTTCAGCAAGTTGATGAAACTTGTTTTACAAAGGAAATTAGTTTTTAGCTATTATATACAAGTTGAATGAAGTATGGAAGACTAGGGGCTGTTTTTGCCCAGACAACCAAAACCCCACCCACCAATACCTCTCTTCCACGTCACCCACTTCACCACTATCCAGCAATCACAATCTACCACCCATCCACGTCTGATCTCCACTTAAAAATTAAAATTAATATTAATTAACTTTTAAACCCAGTTTTTTATTATTGATTTTAGAGGGAAACGAGTACTGTTTCACTAACTCACCTCCTAATCCCCAATTCCCAGTTATAAACCCTAATCCCCAATCTCAACCAAAACAAAGGGGAAATGTTTGAGAGTTTCCAGATCACTGATTAACGACCCATTAAACCCAACCCCACTCTCACTTTTGTCCCCACTCAACCCATCTGCTACCCATGAGATTCCCCTGCTCACGTCCCTTTCCACAAAACCCCATGAGGGGACATGATCAACGCCCCAAATGATTTTACTTGTCTCCTACTCCAAATGGACGTCCAAGATCAAACATCACAGCTGTACAATAGTAGGAAGTCACGGGCAATGTTTTTGACCAAGTTTGAAGATTCAAAGCTAAGGGCAATTGAGGAATTTCATATAGATTAGGGTTTAGTTTTTATGAATTCTAGATCCTTCTACTGAGTAGTATAAAGAGCAGTCAAATATTGTGACTTGCCTTTGTTCCAGATTTGCTCAAATTCTATAATTCCTTTTTAGTATAAATAAAAGTTGGTTTTTTATGAAAATGTAATTCCTTTTTATTATATAAAAGTTGGTGTTTATATTGAAGCTTTCTGAGTTCCATGTTCATTTGATATGACATTTTGTGTTTTGAGTTTTCAAAAAGAAAGGTTTTAAGTTTTCAGAAATTCAAAAATCCAAAGAAGTGAAATTGGATTTGGATCCTTGGTTTTCTAAAGTTGTTATCTTGGTTAAAAACGTGTTCAAAAGATTTCCAAGTTGGTTTAAGTACCTTTTTCAGAAATCAGTTTTATAAGATTTTCTCAAAATCTTTCACTCTTTTTTTCTCTGTTAACAGTTACTGTAGCAAAAGCTACAAGCCAAAAGCTTGTAGCCTTTGCTACTTAGAGGTTGTTCTTTGTTAGCTTTGTTTGTGCAGGTTTCAAAAAGAAGCAAGCAAGATCATTTCCTTCCATTTCATTTGTCAAGATTTTGAAGACATTTTATGCCTTGGGTCCTTCTTGGACTCCAACAACAGGCACTCTCTACTGTCCATAAGCTCACAAGCTCCTAAAACCACAAGGAAAAGGCATCAGCTAGGTTAGGCTTGAACCTTCCTTGGATCTTATAAGTTTGATGTGTGTATGTGAAGTTTTGTGGAATTTTTGGTGATTATCTATTTTTACATGCTTATTGGTATTGTTCATACTTACATGTTAAATCTTAGTGATATTATGCATGCTCAATTAGTTTGTATTAGGTTTTGAGTAGGATTTGAAAGATTTGGTGTGTTAATTTTTGATTTCAGAAATTAAGGGACTGTTTGGGACAAGGGATTTAGCTGTTTGTTTGATAAAATGTTGGCTTGAATCCTACATGAACACACTTATCATGCTAGTAATAGGGTCATTTGTTAGTTTATTTTCAGTTTGATAGGTTTAAAAAGCAATCTGCATGTTTAAAATTGGGTAGAATATTGCCTTAAATCTCTTAGCATTTTTCTGCCTATTTTTGTGTAGATTTCCTTTGAAATTTTGTTAGTTGTTAGAAGTTAGGTTAGTATAAGGTTTGTAATCTGTTAAGTATAGATTGGTAGTCATTTTAAGCTAGTTTGTAAGCTTTAAATTTCGTCTTTGTGCAATTTGAACCAGCACTGTTGATCAGATACCCCAAAAAGCAATACAGTGACTGAATTTGACCTATTTGGTGTGATTTCTGTTATAAGCTTGTGTGTTTTATTGCTCTACTAGACTCCCTACACTCCACTGAGTGTAGGGGTGCCCCATTGTCCAAAGAAAATCATCACATTGAGCTTTCCTAAGCTCAAAGATCCACATACCTTGTTTTTGTACTAATAGTGGGAACCAATTTCCCACTGCCTGTTTTGAAGTTACCACTGCTACACTAAAAAACAAAAACAAAGTCACATGTCACTTTCAGAAGTTTGATTTTTTGTCTCTAGTGACTTAAAATAGGAATTAGAGCTTAAAATTAGTTTCAATATTTTTCTTATTTTATTCTTGATTTTTCAGTTTAATTAAATTTTTAGTTACTGTTCATTTAGTATTATTTATATTTAATTGCTATTTTTAATTACTTTTAATATTTCTGTTTTTGTCTTTTATTGGTAAAAATTTATAACTTTTAGTTTTCAGATTTTTCTTAGACTTAGAAAAATGTTTTAAGATTTTTAGTATAAAATTTTTTTACTGTTCACCTTTTTATTAATTTTTAGAATTAAATTTAGTTTAATTAAGGTTTAATTTCAAACTGTTTTGTCTTTTAGTGAAAATTTTTACATTTTTCAAACTTTTTCATTTTTCTACTGTTCTTTAGTATAAATTAGGATTTTTAAAATTGTCAAATTATTTTTAGCATTATTTTATTATTTTTTATGATTATTTTAGTTTAAAAATAGTTTTAAGTGTTTTAAAAATAGAAAAATAGTTTTTAAATTTTAGGAAAAATACTTTTTAGTCTTTAAATAATATAAGTGAGTTATTTGTTCAATAAAATAATATTTTAGACATTTTGTTAATTATATTTAATTTTTGGGCTTTAATTAGCATTTAAAATTGAATATTTAATTAATAAAAGGTTTTAAAATATTTTTGTTGAATTTTTATTCTTATTTATATTATTTTAGACTTAGTTTTAACTATTAATTAAATTTGAGGTTTTTTTTTAATTTGGTGCTTTTTAGGGTTTTACGTGAACGACCCTTTTCGTCTTAGTGTAATCCGTCATCGCAACCGTCATTCTCTTCTTACCCCATTTCTATTTTATTTTCTCATAACAATAAAATAACAAAGATAATCATTTCATTACACAACGCACTAGCCTCCTTGGGAAACGAACTTGAACTTATTTGGTCATTAGTGCTTGCTTTACCTAAACTGACACTTAATACTTGCCCTATTTACCTCCTTTCCCTAAAGGTGTGTAAAACCACTACATAATTTTTGGTGCCGCTGCCGGGGAGGCGTGTTGTGTTTTGACTTGAACAATTGTTGTTTTTATATATCCATAATAAGTATTTGTATTAGTAGCACTCTACTAATACGTATTATCGATTTTTTGTTTTTTGTGTGAATACTATTACTATATTGTATACGTAGAACAATAAATACACAAGTACTCCAAATACGTGAGAAATCACAACCTTGACTTGGGAGGTCATTACCCAATCATTGTATTCGAATCTCAAACCAAAGAAAAAAAGGCAAAAATAGATAAATACTTTCGAGAAGCTCGATTTTGAAAATACAAACTATAAGGTGGGTATAAAGCGGATATTATAAAATATATCCTAAGGAAAAAGGCTCGTAAGTGCTTCGCGCCGCCTCGTTTCCCCGCTTGCTTGTGAGTATTTGATTTTGAGAGCTAATCGAGGGTTTTGCCGCCCAAAGTATTATTAAGTATCATATATATTTTCTTGGTTTTATTTGATTAAACCCTCTTGAACGTTTTGGTGTTCCACCAACGTTCTAAAGTCATCGAAGGCGTTCACTTCACGTGATCGTTTTCATTCCTCGAGGCTTCTTTAATTAATAGATTTGATTAAGGAGGAGATTTGTAGATTTTTGTCTACTTAATACATTTCCAAAATCCAAAAAAAGTAAAAACAATGAAAAACACAAAAAAAATTGAAAATCCACAAAACACCAAAAAGAATCTTCTTTGCTCATCCCCACGTTGTACGTGACGTTTATGCTTACTCGTAATCAAGCAAGACGTGCACGTAAACGAAAAAACAAAAAGGAGTCAACACCTACTCCTAATCTTTCTAGTGAAGAGACTCCAAGTGAGGAACCTATTGTAGAACAAGAAGCTATCATGGCTAATCGTACTATGATGGAGTTGCTTCAATCACCCACCGAGGGTTTTGGAGAGGCCATTGTGATTCCCGCCATCCTTGCGGAGAACTTCGAGATCAAGACGGGTTTAATGTCTATGCTTCAAGCCAACAAGTTTCGCAGACACGAGAAAGACAACCCACATTATCACATTAGGCAATTTAATCGTCTCAGCGCGACAAGCAAGTTTAAGGATGTACCACATGATGCCATTAAGATGATGTTGTTTCCATATTCGTTAGATGGACCCGCCAAGATATGGCTCGAGAAAGAACCCCCAAATTCGATTTTGACGTGTGGTGATCTCGTTTCGAAATTTGTGAATCAATTTTTTCCACCATCTAAAACAACACATTTGAAACACGAGATTTCACGTTTTACACAAAGATCTAATGAAAGTTTTTCAATGGCTTGGGAAAGGTTTAAAGAAATGTTACATGAATGTCCACACCATGATTTTTCCGAATTGCATCAAATTGACACTTTTTATAATGGGCTTAATGATCATGAACGAGATTACTTAAATGCCGCCGCGGGTGGTAATTTTTTTTGCAAAACGACCGATGAGGCTTTGAAAATCATTGAGAATAGGTCGAAGGTTTATAGCCCTCGTAACACACCGAGTGTTGCCAATTTGGGTTCGTCATCGTCTCGTAGCATTAATGCCTTGCAAGATGAAGCAAATGAGGAGAATCGGTTTTTCGATAGGTTTTCGACTCTTATGACTCACTGGAAAGCACAAGATGCTTTGAATTCCGCATTGGTTATGGCGGTTTCCAAGAGTTGTATTTCGTGTGGTGGAGCTCATGATTTTTCCGAGTGCATTACCGCGGATGGTAACACTTCGAATGCTTATGTAGTCACGGGAACTTATAACCAAAACGGTCAAGGTTCCCGCCAAAATCAAGCTCCACAAAATCAAAATGCTAACAACTATCGAAACAACAATCAAAGTGGTGCTTATCAAGGAAATCAACGTAACTACAACAAGGGTAATTATCAAAGTGGAAATGGGCAAATTTCAAACCAAAACCAAAACCGTGATTTTCAAACTACCACACAAGGTTTTCAAAATGATCATACCAAAAATCTTCAAGGAGAATTTTTGAATTATGCTAAAGCAAACGATGCTAAGTTTGATAATATGCAACGTGAAATGGTTAGCTTAAGATCCGAGTTGAAAAACGAGCTTAAAAACGAACTTGCTAATGAACTTAAGACTCATGCTAATAAAATGGAAGGAAATGTTCAACGTCTCCAACAAAATCAACAAAAAATGGAGCAAGGTCAAAATGATATTAAGCAAGAGTTGTTAAAAACAGATGCTAGGCAATCTAAGTTTGAAGACCGAATGGGAAAAATGTTTGAAGCTATCATGTGTAAACCTTCTTCTTCGGGTGGTCTTCCTAGTGATACCATCGTGAACAATATTAGATGTGGTTGGTACCTCACTGATGACATTAGAACCGTAGTGAGAGAGAATAGCAATAAGAGCAGCTTAGGCTGAGTGAATGTCATCACAATCCAAATCATATGCATCAAGATCATCTGCTTGATATGTTGCATTAGAAGTAGAGACGACCGTGATGCCTTCATTATCTGCTGCCCTTGGGTCTGCAAGAAATGCTAATTCCTCTTAATCCAAGATCTTTCCTTTAGAATGAGCATCGACCAAATACATCTTCTTACGAAACCACGTTGCATCCCTTCTCCTTTTCGGCTGAGTGCATTCCCTAGCCATATGACCTTGTCCTTGGCAATTGTAGCAAGTCACAACCTTTTGAGGACCAATAGAGCTTCCATTTCCACTAGCTTGAGAATTCACAGCTTGAGTGTTCACGGTCCTTGTTGTGGGTCCATATGAATTTTGCCTTCCCTGAATGGATTGCACCGTCACTTGACCATCTTGAATAGTGGCTTGTTGTCGAGGATTTGAAGAAGTGCGGAGCTAATTTTTTTTTGGTGGAAATCCTCTAGTTGTAACAAGTTTTGACGAGTAGGCAGTGAGATGGTTTAGAACATCAGTAGGTGTATCATTTGGAGTAAAGACCGGTGCCTGAATTAGTGGAATTTCATTGGAGTAAAAGGCCTGTGCTTGTGGTGCTTCAATTGGAGAATACCCTTGTTGAGGAGTATAGGCCATTGGAGATGTGATAGCTTGTGATGGTGATGCCTGATGAGTTGGTTGTTGTGGAAAAGACTGTTGATGAACACTTTGTTGAAATGCTTGCTGTGGCATCATCAGTGGTTGATAAGATTGTTGTTGTAGTTGCTGATAGGTGTGTGGTGGTGGTTGCTGCAAGTATGATGATTGTTGATAAGTGTAAGTCATGTTTTGTTAGGGAGTCATTTGTTGAGTAGCATACATGGCAAGTGGATCATGAAGTTGAGGTGTAGACAACCGAGCCTCGATCACATGGAATTCGTGTTGTTGAAGAAAAGCTTGAAGTTGATCCACGTTGGTTTGATGCAAATTCTTAGCCAATTTAACAGCTGTCACATACTTGCTCCATTCTGAAGGACGAGTATTCAAATACTTGGTGTTCAATTGAAACGTAGGAATTGCCAGGCCATACATGTTAAGCTCATTCAACAAAAGAGTGAATCTCAAATAGTAATCATTGAGAGTCTCCCCGGGGACATAGGCAAACTTATCAAATGTATCATATAGCTTACACGCTCGTTCTAGTTTAGTTAACCAGGTGCCTTGCATTAGAACACGAATCCTATCCCATAAATCTTTGGCAACTTTATGTTTACTGACGAGTTTGTAGACATCTGGAGGAAGGGCTTGGAGAATGATGTTTGTAGCTTGTTTATCACACTTGTCTTGAATCTTAGCATCTCTAGTTAGTTCACCTGTTGTTCGAGGACGGGTAACAGCACCTTCCGTCACGGTACCATATACCAATGGTCCATTGAGCACCGATGCCCAAATGAGATGTCCATTCTCTTTGTTCAACATATAAAGTTCCATACGGGAAGCCCAATCCTCGTACATAGTCTTCACCAACATTGGTGGACGATTATCCGTACCCGAGAGGATGGACTTATGTGTAAGATATGTGTACTCCATTTCGATAAGTTAAGATTTACAAACGTTGATCGAACAATGAGAGAAATTAAATGTGCTTGTTGTTGTGTGTAGAAGCCGAGAAATAATGTTGAAATCCCCTAAAGTATGTTCTCGATAAAACAAAAATTCCAAGGCAAAAAACTCACGAGTTTGTTAAAATTTTTCAAAAACACGTTTTTGAAAAATCTTGTGATGAGACTACTTTTATACATAGTCTCATCGTCCAAAACGGGCTTAAAATGCATTAAATATCATCAATAATGCCAAATATATGCTTGTGTTTGTTACATGTGTATTTTAGGTACGAACATTGAGAAAATGACAAAAGATCACAAGAAACAAGCAAAAAACGAACACGGGAAACGAAGCCGCACAATGAACCAAGCCCTAATGATGATTTTCCAAGAATAACCCTTGAAGATTTGAAGATTGTACAAGAAGGTTCCTCCAATATTGAAGAATTGACACTTTAAACCCTTGTTTATTCATAATTACAAGATTGGTCCCTAAAGTTTGTCAAATTTACAAAAAGGGCCCTCCACTTTGAAGAATTGGTAAGAATGGTCCCTAAAATCTGAAGACTTGTCATTATTAGTCCTCCAAGAAGTCAACAAACAAGTCAACACCTTGAAAAATGAAGATATGCCAAAATCAGCCCTTCAAATATCAAAACATGGCAAGAAATACCTTTAAAACATTTTGGAAAAAGTTTGGTGGCCAAAGTATAAAAAACCAAACTTATTTATAAAGGGAATTACGTTTTTGGCTGAATAAACAAAGAATGAAGAAAGGATGGAAGATGAGGGGTAGAAGCTGCCAAGACAAACAAACTTACCTTGACCACTCAGACAGTGCCACCTCACCCACCAAATCTCACCCACCAATCACCATTCATCATTACACTACGTCAACATCCACTCACCAACTATTAATTAACTAATTTTATTAGTTAATAAAAACAGGCGCCTAACAAGTTTTTTAATACTAATCTGGATTAAACACTACTATTTTAGCCAAGAACGCAAATTAGGGGTTTAATGATTTCTTGCAATTAAACCCTAATAATGTCCAGATTAGTGATTAAGGTGCTAATGAATATAACCCAACTCACTTTTACTTTGCCACCTCACCACAAAGCTCACATGAACCACCCTCCCTACACGTTTTTTGGGAAAAAGCCAAAACCATGCAGAGAATCTACCACCCACATTGAAGCTTACATTTTAAGCTTGTTTTGGGCCTTTGATCAAATTGCAACCCCCTTTACATCTTCACAAACGTCGAAAGTTCTTCACATGATTCCAAGTTTTCAAAATTCAGCAAGGGCAAATTGGGGACTTCACAGCTTAGGGTTTTTGTTTTTCTTTGCATTTCTAGAACACATGAAGCCTATAAAAGGCATTAGGGTCATTACATTGAACATGCTCTTGGTTTTCCTTTGTTCAACATTTCTGTAAATCCTCCTTCATTATTAATGAATTGTGTTTGAAATTGTGTGACGAATTCCAAGTGCCATCTTAATCTATGTTTTTTTATGTTTAGTGTTTATGAATTTTGAATCCTAAAACCTGTTTTTAAAGATTATGCAAGAAATTGCATAATTTTCCAAAAACTTGATATTTTGCTAAGTCTTTGGTACATCTTTGGAATTTTTGAATTACAAGTGATCTAAAAACCCTGATAAGGAGCTTATCAAGGTGTTGGGAGCTTGTGGTTTGGGGATAATCAAAGAGTGGGTACAAAGGTTGCATTAATCAAGCTTTTTCTACTTTATGTTTTTCATATTTTATGTTCTAACCTTGTTGATTCTTAGCAGCTTGTTTGCGGAAGCATGTGCCTTGTTTTGCTAGGCACATCAACTCAAAAATTCATGAGTGTGGATGTACATTCATGAGGTTTGAGCCCTTGTACCCAAAATCTGTCAAAAATACTTTATTTTTGTGATTTTGTGTTCTGCTAGTATTCTTGTTGTCTTGTGGCTTATAAATGCTTGATACTGAATAATATTGTTGATATTTTGTTTGATTGGGCTTGGGTAACACTAAATCACACTTACACTTTGTTAAAATTGGATTTAAAAAAGATTAGGGGTGTTTGGGTTAACCTGTTTAAGTGCATAAATTGGATTTGAGTTATTGGTTGTTGTTATTTGGTGTTGGTATCTGATATATGCTTGGTTGAGTACTAATTGCTGCAAGTTTTCAGCTTTAAAACGTCAAATCTAAGATTGTGCTATAACTCACTTGATTTTGCCTATTTTGACCTAAGATTTTGGAAACACCTAGAGTGTATGCATGTTTAGGGCTAACAAGTGTTAAATCAAATTTTGTGTAACCTGTTTAGAAGATTTAAGTGTTTGAAATTGGATATGTGGTCAAGTATATCAGCAAAGTATCAAAACTGCATGTTCTTGTTCATCAATAACTTTCATTTGCTTGAATTTGGATCTAGACTTTGAATCACTGCATGAAACTTGTTTGTTTATGTTCATTTAAACTATTTATAGCTTGTGTATGCATTTGGTGAAGTTTGGCTGGCTTAATCTTGCTAAAAGAGCTTATTTGGTGAAAACTGCTTATTGTTCATATCTGGGCAAGGTCTGGTGATCTTTTGAATTAACTGCACTAATTGGCTTGGTGAATTTGTGATATCTTTGTTGTTTCTGACTCCTTGTGATCCACTGATTACAAGCGTGCCTTGTTTGTAACCTGAATCCAACAAAAAGTCACTAAAGATAAAAAGTCAATTTGGTCAAGCAGCGGGAACTCCTTTCCCCTGCTACTAGCCACTGCTGGTGTTAAATATCAAACAACTTATTCATAAGCCATTCTAGCTTATTGGGACTGGCAACAACTTTGTTTTTGTAATCAATCTTCCTTATTTGACCCATTTAAGAGATCTGGAGCTTTGTGGACTTTGACTTTTAGGTTTGACTAGAAAACCAAACTGTTTGACTTTTACAAATTTGCTTTTTGCTTATTCCAGCTTATTGAGTGGTGATTTTTGAAAGTTTTTTTATTATTAAGCTTAGTTAAGCTATTTGTAACTTATTGCAACTTGAATCAGCTCTTGAAATAGCCTAGAACTCAAAAACAACTATTTTGTCGTTTTGTGAAGAGAGCTTTGGCTTATTTCAGGCTTATTCCTTGAGCTTATTTCAAGTTTCTTTTTGCAAATAGCTTATTTAGGTCAAGAAAATGGCGTGGGTAAAATTTTAGCTTATGGCATCAGCTTATAGCTTAATGGGCCAAAAGCCCATTAAGAATAAGCTATTTTGAAATAAGCTATCATAAGCTCATTTTCAACTTTTGGGCCTTTGAAAATTGTGTTTAAAATCAAACTTTAAGCTTAACTGGAAGTTTTGGGCCCATTTGGAGAACATTTTTCTTATTGGGCCATAAAAAGCCCATTAAGGGGTCTGTTTGGACTTTTGGCCCATTTGGAGGCCCAATAGGGGTATTTTGTAATTTCAAGTTCATTTCTGTTTTATTTAGGTCAAAAAAAACTAGTTTGCAACTTTTTAGAATTTTTTTATAAATTTTGGATTTATATTAATATTTTATTATTAAAAATTAAAATTTAGGTTTTTGCAAGTTTTTCATTTTTCCTAGTTCAAATACATTAAGTTAGGAATTTTAAAATTTTTAGATTAATTTTATTGTCATTAGATTAATTTTTAGAATTATTTTAAGTTTTAATAGTTTTTAATTGTTTTTTTAAATAGTTTTAATTAATTTGAAAATTATCAAAAATAGTTTTAAATTTAGATAAGTCATTTTAGAGGTTTACAAGTTAAAAAATCTCATTTTGGGCTTTTTATTAATTAAATTGATTTTTTGGGCTTTAATTAGCATTAAAAATTAGTATGTAATTAAATAAAAGGTTTGAGTGATTTTTGATTTTTTGTAAACTCTAAATTACATTTTTGTGGATTTATTGCAATTTTCTAGGAATTTTTAGGGTAATTTTTTAATTTAGTCACTTATTACGGTTTTACGTGCACGACTTCGTCTTAGTTTAATTCATAATCGTAACCGTCATTCTTTTCTATTCTCTTTTTTCTTTTCTTTTCTCATTAGCATAATCACATCATTAATCAATTCTTAACACAATACACTTGCCTCCTTGGGAAACGAACTTGAACTTAATTTGGTCATTAGTGCTTGGTTTTTCTAAACAGACACTTAATACTTGCCACTTTTACGCCCTTTTCCTAAAGGTGTGTAAAATAACTACATCATTTTGGCGCCGCTGCCGGGGAGGCGTGTTGTATTTTGATTTGAACAATTGTTGTTTTTATACTAGCCATAATAGCTATTTGTATTAGTAGCACTCTACTAATACGTATTATCGGTTTTTCATTTTTTGTGTGAATACTATTACTATATTGTATACGTAGAACAATAAATTCACAAGTAATCCAAAAGTGTGAAAACACAACCTTGATTGGGAGGTCAATACTCAATCATTGTATTCGAATCTCATACAAGAAAGAAAAGGCAAAGTAGATAATTACTTTCGTGAAGCTTAATTTTGACAAAGACAAACTATAAGGTGGGTATAAGGCGGGTATTATAAAATATACCCTAAGGAAAAAGGCTCTTAAGTGCTTCGCGCCACCTCGTTTCCCGCTTGCTTGTGCGTGTTTAGATAAAAGGGGCTAATCGAGGGTTTGCCAACCAAAGTATTATCTAAGTATCATATATATTTTCTTGGTTTCATTTGATTAAACCCTCTTGAACGTTTTGGTGTTCCACCACGTTCTAAAGTCATCGAAGGCGTTCACTTCACGTGATCGTTTTCATTCCTTGAGGCTTCTTTAATCAAGAGATTTGATTAAGGGAGAGATTCGTAGATTTTTGTCTACTTAATACATTCACCAAAATTCAAAAAAGGTAAAAAACAATCAAAAACCACAAAAAAATTGTAAAAATTAAAAACACCAAAAAGAATCTTCTTTGCTCATCCCCACGTTGTACGTGACGTTTATGCTTACTCGTAATCAAGCAAGACGTGCACGTAAACGAAAAAACCGAAAGGAGTCGTCACCTACTCCTAATCTTTCTAGTGAGGAGTCTCCTATTGACGAACCTATCGTAGAAGAAGAACCAACCATGGCGAATCGTACTATGATGGAGTTACTTCAAGCACCCACCGAGGGTTATGGAGAGGCTATTGTGATTCCCCCAATCCTTGCGGAGAATTTTGAAGTGAAAACGGGTTTGTTGTCGATGATCCAAAACAACAAATTCCATGGTGATGAAAAGGACAACCCGCACAACCATATCTGCCAATTCAATCGTCTTACCGCCACTTGCAAATTTAAGGATGTTGCTAATGATTCGATTAAGATGATGTTTTTCCCGTATTCCTTAGCGGGACCCGTTAAAATTTGGTTAGAGAAAGAGCCACCCAATTCTATATTGACGTGGAAGGATCTCGTTTTAAAATTTGTGAACCAATTTTTCCCACCCTCTAAGACTACACATTTGAAAAACGAGATTTCAAAATTTTCAAAAGAATTTAATGAAAGTTTTTCAACGGCTTGGAATAGGTTTAAGGAAATGTTACATGAGTTTCCTCATCACGCTTTTTCCGACTTGCATCAAATTGACACGTTTTACAATGGTTTAAATGATCATGAAAGGGATTATCTAAATGCCGCCACGGGTGGTAATTTTTTGTGTAAAACGGTTGAGGAAGCGTTGTTGATAATTGAGAATAGATCTAAGGTGTATAGTCCTGGTAACACATCGAGTGTTCGTAAGGCTTCGTCTTCGGCTTCACCTTCATTGTCCAATACCATCGATGCTTGCCAAATTGAGGCGAACTGGGAAAACAAAATCTTTGATAAGCTTAAAGGTTATTTAATTGAATTCAAAGTTGGTGAACAAACTGCTCCCGCTACGGCTAAAGCGGTTGAGGTTTCATGTATGTATTGTGGTGGAGGTCATGATTTCTCCGAGTGCATTACCAACGGTGGTAACATTTCGAGTGCCTACGCGGCCACGGGAACTTACAACCAAAATGGTCAAGTTACCCGCTCTAATCAAATGAATCCACCGGGTTTTGCTCCCAATCAAAATGCTAACAACAACTACCGAAACAATCAAGTTGGTTTCAAAAACAATTACAAAAGGAACAACTATGGGAATCAAGGGGCTAATAACAATCAAGTTTCAAACAAAAATCAAAACAATGATTTTCAAAACAACAACAAAGGTTTGCAAACTTTGAAAGATCTTCTAAATGAATTTGTTGAATACGCAAATGGAAACGATGCTAGGTTTGATAATATTCAACGAGAGATCATTAGCCTAAGATCCGAGTTTAAGAATGACTTGAAAAAGGATTTGAAAAACGAGTTAGCAAATGAGCTTAAGATCCATACAAACAAAATGGAGGGAAATGTAACTAGGTTACAACAAAACCAACAAAAAATGGAACAAGGGCAACATGAAATAAAACAAGATATGATTAAGGCCGAGAAGAGGCAATCTATGTTTGAGGATAAAATTTCATCCATGTTTGAGGCTATAATGTGTAAACCGTCTTCGAGTAGTCTTCCTAGCAATACCATATCGAACCCTAAGGGAGAGATGAAAGTGATTACCACACGAAGTGGTAAGACACTTAAGGAACCGACTCCTAAACCAATTTCTCCTACGGAGGAAGCAATTGAGGAAGAACCCGAGGTGGTGGTCGAAAAGGAGCATGTCCCAATCCCACGAAGTACCGCTCATGCCACACCTACGGTTGACCCATTACCACATTTGGAACCCGAGATTCCAAAGGCTATGCCTATGCCTCAACCCACACCACCTTTGCCCTATCCATCGAGACTTAGAAAGGAGAAACGTCATGAGCGCGACAATTACCAATTTGATCTTTTTATGAAAATGGTTCGTGACGTTCATTATAATGTGAGTTTTGCCGATGGTTTGGTCATGATTCCTCGATTTGCTGCTAACTTTAAGAGTATGTTAAACAACAAGGAGAAATTGCAACAATTGTCTAGTTGTTCATCGGTTTATCTTAATCACATACCTCAAAAAGTCGGTGATATTGGTAAATTCTTGATTCCATGTGCAATCCAAGATATGGAAGAATGCTATGCCTTGGCCGATCTTGGTGCTAGTATTAACTTGATGCCACTTGCAATCTTCAAGTCGCTCAATTTTCCTAATCTTACTCCTTCACTAATGTCTATCGAGTTGGCCTATCATTCCACGATTCCTGCATGTGGATTGGCCGAAGACGTTTTTGTAAAAGTGGGAAAGTTCTATAATCCGGTAGACTTTATTGTTGTCGATATTCCCACGGATCCTCAAGTTCCTCTTATTTTAGGTTGTTCGTTTTTAGATACATCTATGGCTTTAATTGATGTGCATGCTAGAAAGATCACCTTACGTTTCAACGACGAGGAACTTGTTATAAACGCAACTCAAAATTCTCAACTTTCTCATGTTTATTCCGTTGCAACCGTAAACCTCCTTGATATGATTGAAGTTGTTTGCGAGGAATTTTCACAAGAAGTTCTAGGTTTTGGTTATGATGAAAATAGTGGCAATCCCACTATGATTGATCCCATTCTTGATAATTCGACACCAACCTTCACTCCATTTGAAGGTAGGGGTTTTACGTTGGAGGAATTTGATGTTCCACGTACTTGTGACGAAGACCTCGACAATGATGAGGACTTCTCGATTATCAAGGATTTTCTTAACGATTTCCCATTTCCTCCACCCGAGGAGGTTATGAGTATCGAGCCCAAATATTCAATTGAGGAACCACCAATCCTCGATTTGAAAGATTTACCTCCTCACCTTGAATATGTATTTTTGGAGGAGGACGACAAGTTGCCGGTTATTATTGCGAAAGATCTTTCGAATGATGAAAAAACCGCAGTTGTCGATGTTCTAAAGGATCACAAAGGGGCAATTGCGTGGAAGTTATCCGACATTAAGGGGATCGATCCTAAATTTTGTACCCACAAAATCTTAATAGAGGAGGATTACAAACCCGCAATCCAATGTCAAAGGAGGGTGAACCCCAAAATTCACGATGTCATCAAAAAGGAAGTCCTTAAACTCCTTGACGCGGGAATGATTTACCCTATATCCGATAGCCCTTGGGTGAGTCCTATTCATTGTGTCCCTAATAAGGGAGGAATGACCGTCGTGCCAAACGATGCCAACGAGTTAATTCCAACTCGAATCGTGAGCGGATGGAGAGTGTGCATTGACTATCGTAAGTTGAATGACGCCACTCGTAAAGACCGTTTTCCCTTGCCCTTCATGGACCAAATGTTGGAGCGTCTTGCGGGAAACGATTCCTATTGCTTTTAGATGGTTTTTCCGGTTACTTCCAAATCTCCATCAATCCTCGTGATCAAGAAAAAACTACTTTTACGTGTGAACGTGTCAATATGGAACGTTTGCTTATCGTAGAATGCCATTCGGACTTTGCAATGCACCGAGAACCTTTCAAAGGTGCATGATGGCTATTTTTCATGACATGATCGAGAAGACGATGGAAGTCTTTATGGATGATTTTTTCGTGTTTGGTTGTTCGTTCACTTCGTGTTTGTCGAATCTTGAGAGAAAGCTAAAACGTTGTGAGGAAACCAACCTTGTGCTCAATTGGGAAAAATGTCATTTTATGGTTAAAAGTGGAATCGTCTTAGGGCACAAGGTTTCGAAATCGGGGATTGAGGTAGATAAAGCTAAGGTAGACGTCATCGCCAAATTACCTCATCCCAAAACC
Organism: Glebionis coronaria; assembly: GCA_025667525.1. Lineage (NCBI taxonomy): Eukaryota > Viridiplantae > Streptophyta > Magnoliopsida > Asterales > Asteraceae > Glebionis > Glebionis coronaria. The sequence continues at coordinate 129,818 of JANFOE010000926.1, forward strand.
GTTAAGGGAGTTAGGAGTTTCCTAGGCCACACGGGCTTTTATCGTCGATTCATCAAGGATTTTTCAAAGATATCTCGACCTATTACACATCTCCTCGAAAAAGATGCACCTTTTGTCTTTAACGAAGATTGTGTACGAGCCTTTGAAATACTTAAGAGGAAACTTACCGAAGCTCCCATTCTTGTTACTCCCAATTAGAACCTCCCATTTGAGCTCATGTGTGATGCTAGTGACTACGCTATTGGGGCCGTTTTGGAAAAAGTCATGAAAAACACTTCTTGCCTATTCACTATGCTAGCAAGACAATGACCGAGGCTCAACTAAACTACACTGCAACGGAAAAGGAATTCCTTGCCGTGGTGTATGCATTTGAGAAATTCCGACCTTACCTCGTCTTGACTCGATGCATAGTGTATACGAATCATTCCACTATCAAGTATCGCATGGCTAAACAAGATGCAAAGCCGAGATTACTTCGTTGGATTCTCCTCCTACAAGAATTTGATGTCGAAATCCTTGACAAAAAAGGAGCCGAGAATCTAGCGGCCGATCATCTTTCTCGTTTGGAAGATCCTCACCAAAGTGTTTATGAGCCAAAGTAAATCACCGAAACATTTCCGCTCGAGACACTTAGTGTAGTGAATTCTAAGCTTGATTCATCCACCCCATGGTTTGCAGACATCGCAAATTACCATGCGGGGAACTTCCTCATTAAGGGTATGACGACTCAAGAAAAACGAAAATTCTTTCGTGACGTCAAGTTCTACTTTTGGAACGACCCTTACCTCTTTCGGATTTGTGCGGATCAAATCATTCGACGTTGTGTCTTTGGTACCGAAGCTTCTAACATCCTTAGAGCTTGTCACGAGGGACCCACGGGTGGTCACCACGGTACTAATCTCACGGCTAAGAAGGTCTTTGATGCCGGTTTCTTTTGGCCTACTATTTACCGAGATGTACATGCACTTGTAAAGTCATGTGACTCATGCCAACGACAAGGAAAAGCCTCACAAAACGATGAAATGCCACAGAATATCATCCAAGTGTGTGAGATCTTTGACGTTTGGGGCATTGACTTTATGGGGTCGTTCCCATCATCTCGTGGTAATAAGTACATCCTTGTCGCCGTTGACTACCTATCTAAGTGGGTGGAAGCTAAGGCTTTGCCCACGAACAATGCTCGTGTGGTAGTCAAGTTTTTGAAAAGCTTGTTTTCTCGGTTTGGAACCCCTTGTGCGATCGTAAGCGATCGTGGTGCCCATTTTTGTAATGACCAATTCGAAAGAGTCTTAAGGAAATATGGGTACACATCGGCTTTCTACGTATTATCACCCACAAACTAGTGGGCAAGTCGAGGTTTCAAACCGGGCGTTGAAGAGGATCTTGAAGAGATCGATTGGGGAAAACTGACAATCTTGGTCGGATAAGTTGGACGATGCTTTATGGGCCTTTTGAACCGCTCATAAGACACCCATCAGGTGCACTCCTTATAAGCTTGTGTATGGGAAGGATTTTCACTTGCCAATTAAACTCGAACACAAATCTTATTGGGCCCTTAAGCATTGTAATGATGATATTGAAACCGCGGGAAAACACCAGAAAATGCAATTAAATGAATTGGATGAATTGAGAGACATTGCTTATGAAAATTCATTGATTTATAAAGAAAAAACTAAAAAGTTTCATGACTCAACAATTAAAAACCGGGTTTTTTAACATTGGAGATCAAGTGTTGCTTTTTAACTCTCGTTTGAAAATATTTTCCGGCAAGTTGAAATCTCGTTGGTCCGGTCCATTCACCATGACTCAAGTTTTTCCTTATGGGACCATCGAGCTACCTCAAAATGATGGCCCCAATTTCAAGGTGAATGGACATAGGTTGAAGCACTACTTTGGTGGGGAAGTTCCATCCTTGAACTACCTCGACCAAATCACCTTCCCCAATGATAATTAGTATTGAGGGTATCGAGTCGAGCTCATGACTCGGTAATAAAAAACGAGGAGCCTCGTGGGGGAGTCCCATGCTTATCCTATGTACATATTATCGCTTTCTAATGTAGTATCATGAGGGGATTCATGCCCTTCCAACCTTTGTTCCGTGGTTGTTTGTGCATTGTGGTTTTTAGATGATCATGATCTTTGCGATTGGAGCCTCTCGTGTTCATTTTATGGGAGCACTCGATCGTTTGCTTGGAAGAATTTCTCAATATCCATGATATATCCTTTTATTTTCTAACCTTAGGTTTATAGCACACTTCATAAACGGCTTTAAATTGAACGGTTACACCCATTCCATGCTAGATTAAGCATTCGACTACGTCTCTAGTATGGGGGTTTTCAACCCTTAGACTTGAAACATTGAGGACAATGTTTAACTCTAGTATGGGGGGTGAATAGATACTTGCCTTGCCAAACCTTCACGCTTTCCAAAGTTTATCTTTTTATTTATCGTTTTGTTGTAAAATAAGGCTAAAAATAGCCAAATTTTAAAATTTTTCTCATGTTTTATAAGTTTTTAAAGACACGAATGTAGATTTTTTAATGGCGAGAATAAGAGTAATTTTTTACTCGACCGTGCGTGTTGAGCACTTAGCTTCGATTCCTTAACTTTATATTAGGCTAAGTCTCTTAAATGAGGACGAGAAATGATAGAGTTAATTATAAGTTACTATGCTAAACGTAGAATACTCGTATTCTTTCAAAAAATCATGTGTTCTCGTTGTTTGCTTATTCTCCCTTCGCTTGTAAATATATTTTGCTTAATAAATATTAACTTAGCGGTTTAGTCTTGATTGTTGGTTTCTAGTCTTTTCTAGTAGCTTCCATGTAATTAAATTGGGAAGACATTAAGGTATCACCAGCGTCACGGTTTTGAAGTATTGGCAACCCGAATAATCGAAAGCTTCACCCAATAATAAGATTTCAAGTGCTCACCTAAATCAAGCAAACAACTTGAAGCTCACAAGGCCGAAAAATCTATGCAAAATTGAAAGTGAATTATGCCTTAATCTTTGAAGCTTTAAAGATCCAAAATTCGCTTTTGCGTGAGGATATACGTCTTTGGCCACAATAAACACCTCATGGCGAGGTTAAATAAAAGGCAAGGCAAGACCGAAGTCATAATAAAAGCTTCATGGCGAAGTTGATAAAAGATGGAGGTAAACCTATGATAATAAGGCCCTTCCGTTAGGGGGCGTATAAAAGTCTTGGTAATAAGTCTCATGTTCAAAACCGTTATAAAACCGTGTTTATCGATCCTTCTTGTTGACTTAATTTTTTGACATCGTTGTCTATTAGGAGGGGTTATTAATTCGATGGTCTTGGTTACACCATTATGACTCTATTTTTAGACCTAAATCTCTATCATCGCATAAGTCAAACAATGTATCCTCGTGAAACATTCAAGACAAAATAAAATATAAGAGATACAACTTAGGAAAATGGGAGGATAAGTACGTGATTAGGGCATATGAGTAGTGTTAGCATTACTAACTTATAATGACAATGATCTCGTTGCACGCTTAGCATGGAATTGGGGTGAAAATCGAGGACGACGAAATTATTTCTAACGAAGCATTCACGTGTTCTTATTCTATGAACCTAAACGTCCAATTTTGCGATGAAAATCATACATTATGTCTAAAATGCAAATAGTAGTAATAGTAGTAATGTAGCTAGTTTATCATTCAATAAAGGTGCATAAAAATGAATTTTGGAGATGCTATGATACTTTTTCTAGCATTGCCTGAGGGCACGACAATGGTTTAGTATGGGGGAGTGATGAGACTGCCTTTATACATAGTCTCATCGTCCAAAACGGGCTTAAAATGCATTAAATATCATCAAAAATGCCAAATATATGCTTGTATTTGTTACATGTGTATTTTAGGTACGGATATTGAGAAAATGACAAAAGATCACAAGAAACAAGCAAAAAACGAACACGGGAAACGAAGCCGCACAATGAACCAAGTCCTAATGATGATTTTCCAAGAATAACCCTTGAAGATTTGAAGATTGTATAAGAAGGGTCCTCCAATATTAAAGAATTAACACTTTAAACCCTTGTTTATTCATAATTACAAGATTGGTCACTAACGTTTGTCACATTTACAAAAAGGGACCTCCACTTTGAAGAGTTGGCAAGAATGGTCCCTCAAAAATAAAGACTTGTCATTATTAGTCCTCCAAGAAGTCAACAAACAAGTTAACACCTTGAAAAATGAAGATATGCCAAAATCAACCCTTCAAATATCAAAACATGGCAAGAAATACCCTTTAAAACATTTTGGAAAAAGTTTGATGGCCAAAGTATAAAAAACCAAACTTGTTTATAAAGGGAATTACGTTTTTGGCTGAATAAACAAAGAATGAAGAAAGGATGGAAGATGAGGGGTAGAAGCTGCCAAGACAAACAAACTTACCTTAACCACTCAGAGAGTGCCACCTCACCCACCAAATCTCACCCACCAATCACCATTCACCATTCCACCACGTCAACATCCACTCACCAACTGTTAATTAACTAATTTTATTAGTTAATAAAAACAGGCGCCTAACAATTTTTTAAATACTAATCTGGATTAAACTCTATTTCAACCAAGAACACAAATTAGGGGTTTAATGATTTCTTGCAATTAAACCCTAATAATGTCCAGATTAGTGATTAAGGTGATAATGATCATAACCCAACTCACTTTTATTTTGCCACCTCACCACAAAGCTCACATGAACCACCCTCCCTACACGTTTTTTGGGGAAAAGCCAAAACCATGCAGAGAATCTACCACCCATATTGAAGCTCACAAACGTCCAAAGTTCTTCACATGATTCCAAGTTTTCAAAATTCAGCAAGGGCAAATTGGGGACTTCACAACTTAGGGTTTACATTTTTCTTTGCATTTCTAGAACATATGTAGCCTATAAAAGGCATTAGGGTCATTACATTGAACCTGCTCTTGGTTTTCCTTTGGTCAACATTTCTGTAAATCCTCCTTCATTATTAATGAATTGTGTTTGAAATTGTGTGACGAATTACAAGTGCCATCTTAATATATGCTTGTTTATGTTTAATGTTTATGAATTTTTAATCCTGAAACCTGTTTTTAATGATTGTGCAAGAAATTGCATAATTTTCCAAAAACTTGATATTTTGCTAAGTCTTTGGTACATCTTTGGAATTTTTGGATTACAAGTGATCTAAACACCCTGATAAGGAGCTTATCAAGGTGTTGGGAGCTTGTGGTTTGGGGATAATCAAAGAGTGGGTACAAAGGTCGCATTAATCAAGCTTTTTCTACTTTCTGTTTTTCATATTTTGTGTTCTAACCTTGCTGATTCTTAGCAGCTTGTTTGTGGAAGCTTGTGCCTTGTTTTGCTAGGCACATCAGCTCAAAAATTCGTGAGTGTGGATGTACGTTCATAAGGTTTGAGCCCTTGTACCCAAAATCTGTCAAAAATACTTTGTTTTTGTGATTTCGTGTTCTACTAGTGTTCTTGTTGTTTTTGTGGCTTATAAATGCTTGATACTACATAATATTGTTGATATTGTGTTTGATTGGGCTTGGGTAACACTAAATCACACTTATACTTCGTTAAAATTGGATTTAAAAAAGATAAGGGGTGTTTGGGTTAACCTATTTAAGTACATAAATTGGATTTGAGTTATTGGTTATTGTTATTTGGTGTTGGTATCTGATATATGCTTGGTTGAGTACTAATTGCTGCAAGTTTTCAGGTTTAAAACATCAAATCTAAGATTGTGCTATAACTCACTTGATTTTGCTTATTTTGACCTAAGATTTTGGAAACACCTAGAGTGTATGCATGTTTAGGGCTAACAAGTGTTAAATCAAATTTTGTGTAACCTTTTTAGAAGATTTGAGTGTTTGAAATTGGATTTGTGGCCAAGTATATCAGCAAAGTATCAAAACTGCGTGTTCTTGTTCATCAGTAACATTCATTTGCTTGAATCTGGATCTAGACTTTGAATCACTGCATGAAACTAGTTTATTTATGTTCATTTGAATTATTTATAGCTTGTGTATGCATTTGGTGAAGTTTGGCTGGCTTAATCTTGCTAAAAGAGCTTATTTGGTGAAAACTGCTTATTGTTCATATCTGGGCAAGGTCTGGTGATCTTTTGAATTAACTGCACTAATTGGCTTGGTGAATTTGTGATATCTTTGTTGTTTCTGACTCCTTGTGATCCACTGATTACAAGGGTGCCTTGTTTGTAACCTGAATCCAACAAAAAGTCACTAAAGACAAAAAGTCAATTTGGTCAAGCAGTGGGAACTCCTTTCCCGTGCTACTAGCCACTGCTAGTGTTAAATATCATACATCTTATTCATAAGCCATTATAGCTTATTGGGACTTGCAACAACTTTGTTTTTGTAATCAATCTTCCTTATTTGACCCATTTAAGAGATCTTGAGCTTTGTGGACTTTGACTTTTAGGTTTGACTAGAAAACCAAAATGTTTGACTTTTACAAATTTTCTTTTTGCTTATTCCAGCTTATTGAGTGGTGCTTTTTGAAAGTTTTTTTATTATTAAGCTTAGTTAATCTATTTGTAACTTATTGCAACTTGAATTAGCTCCTGAAATAGCCTAGAACTCAAAAACGACTATTTTGTCGTTTTGTGAAGAGACCTTTGGCTTATTTCAGGCTTATTCCTTGAGCTTATATCAAGTTTCTTTTTGCAAATAGCTTATTTAGTTCAAGAGAAGGACGTGGGTAAAATTTTAACTTATGGCATCAACTTATAGCTTAATGGGCCAAAAAGCCCATTAAGAATAAGTTGTTTTGAAATAAGCTATCATAAACTCATTTTCAGCTTTTGGGCCTTTGAAAAATTATGTTTAAAATCAAATTTTAAGTTTAATTGGAAGTTGTAGGCCCATTTGGACAATATTTTTCTTATTGAGTCATAAAAAGCCCATTAAGGGGTCTGTTTGGACTTTTGACCCATTTTGAGGCCCAATAGGGGTATTTTGTAATTTCAAGTTCATTTCTGTTTTATTTAGGTTAAAATAAACTAGTTTGTAACTTTTTAAAATTTTTTATAAATTTTGGATTTTTATTAATATTTTATTATTATTTTACTATTAAAAATTAAATTTAGATTTTTGCAAGTTTTTCATTTTTCCTAGTTCAAATACATTAAGTTAGGAATTTTAAAATTTTTAGATTAATTTTATTGTCATTAGATTAATTTCTAGAATTATTTTAAGTTTTAATTGTTTTTAATTGTTTTTAAATAGTTTTAATTCATTTTAAATTCTCAAAAATAGTTTTAAATTTAGTTAAGTCATTTTAGAGGTTTACAAGTTAAAAAATCTCATTTTGGGCTTTTTATTAATTAAATTGATTTTTTGGGCTTTAATTAGCATTAAAAAATTATTATGTAATTAATAAAAGGTTTGAGTGATTTTTTATTTTTTGTAAACTCTAATTACATTTTTGTGGATTTATTGCAATTTTCTAGGAATTTTTAGGGTAACTTTTTAATTTAGTCACTTTTTACGGTTTTACGTGCACGACTTCGCCTTAGTTTAATTCATAATCGTAACCGTCATTCTTTTCTATTCTATTTTCTTCTTTTCTTTTCTCATTAGCAGAATCACATCATTAATCAGTTCTTAACACAATACACTTGCCTCCTTGGGAAACGAACTTGAACTTAATTTGGTCATTAGTGCTTGGTTTTCCTAAACCGACACTTAATACTTGACACTTTTACGCCCTTTTCCAAAAGGTGTGTAAAATCACTACATCATCTTGAAATACTTATCACTTTATCAGAATGTTGATCGGAATGACCTGTCGGAATATGGATCGAAATACCTGTCAGAATATAGGTCGGAATACTTGTCGGAATATGGATCGGAATACCTGTCAGAATATCACTATCGGAATACCTGTCGGAATATCACTATCGGAATATCACTATCAGAATACCCTGTCGGAATATCACTATCGGAATACCTGTCGGAATATCACTATCAGAATACCTGTCGGAATATCTGATCACAAACCTAGCGGAATACTTATCGGAATAATTATCGGAATGTGTAAACCCTTTTCCGATAGAATCTGTCGGAATATCTGCCACTTTTCTCGGACAAAACTCAACCAATTCGAGATTTTAAGCCAAAAAATGATCAAAACACCCAAAAATTTTGTTTTTAGCCAAAGTAAATATACCAAAACTCTACCACAACTTTGTAGAAGATTTGTATCAAGAAAAAACCATTAAAACACACAAAAAATTGGTTCGTATGAAATAGATCAAAATAGGCACAAAAAATCAAGAACACAAACACATAAACAATACAATCATCCCATGGCTCCTGATACCATTTGTAGTATTGTAAATGTATGTATAATCTAGAGAGAGAAAGAGATAGAATATGGTAAGAACACACACACTTTTAGAGAGAGAAAGTGAAAGAAAACACTTTTTCACTATGTGTAAATTATGTGAACCAACACCCTCTCCAACTAAAGAGAGGGTTTATATACCCAAGCCCATGAGATGGGCTTGGGCTTACAATGGGTCGCCGGCCTCACAAAAGTTGTGGGCTTGGCTTGACCTTGTTTGAATAATAATAATAGAGCTAAACTACGAGCTACGACTTAGACTATTGTTGGAGTGACCGATCCTTTGTAATACGTAAAACGTATTTCCAACAGGATGTTTAAGAGCTTGTAGATTGTCCCAAGCAGGTTAGACCAATGGGAACATGTTGGGTTCTAAGGAACAAGAAAGATGAAAGAGGTATTGTGATTAGCAACAAGGAAAGATTGGTTGCTCAGGGATACACAAGAAGAGGGTATTGACTATGAAGAGGTTTTTGCACCTGTTGCTAGGATTGAAGCAATAAGGATTTTCCTAGCCTATGCATCTTGCATGGGTTTCAAAGTCTACCAAATGGATGTGAAGAGTGCCTTCTTGTATGGAACAATTAAAGAGGAAGTATATGTTATGCAACCTCCTGGTTTTGAAGATCTAGAGCATCCAGATAAAGTGTATATAGTGAAAAAGGCATTGTATGGCCTTCATCAGGCCCCTAGAGCTTGGTATGGTAACTTCCACATACTTAACGGAAAATGGCTTTAAAAGGGGCACCATAGACCAGACATTATTCACCAAGAAAAATAGGAAAGATTTTCTTCTTGTACAGGTCTATGTTGATGATATCATCTTTGGTTCATCTAACCAAAATATGAGTGATGATTTCTCCAAGTTAATGTCTGATAGGTTTCAAATGAGTGCTATGGGTGAAATGAATTTCTTCAGCTCTTCAAGTTCAGCAAAGAGATGATGGTATTTTTATATCTCAAGACAAGTATGTGGCTGAAATTTTGAAGAAATTTGGTTTCTCACCTCATGAGAAACAAGCTAGCACATCCATGGACAGAGAACGCCCTTGGGGAAAGATTGGAGATGATAAGGAAGTTGATGCCAGGCACTATAGGTCAATGATTGGTTCATTGATGTATCTTACTGCATCTATACCATACAACATGTTTGTAGTATGTGCTTGTGCACGTTATCAAGTGACTTCAAAGGAATGTCACATTCATGCAGTCAAGATAATCTTTAGGTATCTTAGATGCCATCCTAGCTTAGGATTATGGTATCCTAAGGAATCCCCCTTGGAGCTTATTGGGTACTCGGATAGTGATTATGGTGGTGACAACAATGATAAAAAATCCACAACTGGTGGATGTCAATTTATTGGAAGTCGTTTGCTCTCTTGGTAATGTAAGAAATAGACTGTTGTGGTAAATTCAACAACTGAAGCTAAGTATGTAGCTGTTGTTACATGTTGTGGGCAAGTGTTACGGATTCAAAATAAGCTATTAGATTATGGGTACAATTTTATGCATACCAAGATTTTTGAGATAATAACAGTACATTATGCATCATTAAAAATCCTGTACATCATTCTAAAACCAAACACATAGAAATTAGACATCATTTTATAAGGGATTGTTTTGAAAAAGGTTTAATGTGAGACCCCTAAAATCTGACATGGAACACCTAGGCAACGAGGGGGTAACACGTCATGGTACAAGAAACAATGAATTACAGTTGACACAAAGCTGACGTAATAAAAACATGTACATTACATCATAAAATATCAGAGTTTTTATACAAAGGTCCCAGAGTTTTATATGCGGAAAGATTTATTATTTCATCATGATTTAAAACAATTAGTTACCAAATATACAGAAAATCTTCCGACAGCTTTTGATTTGACCAAAGTTAAAAATATACACAGAAATCTCCAAGCTCCGATCATATCCTGCGGGCTCCCATCCAAGCAAAGCTAAGTAATAATACCTGAGATTAAACATGTAAAATCATCAACCAAAAGTTGGGTGATATTCATAGGTTTAGCAATAAAGGTGTGGAACACAAGCATTCATTTGTAAACAAGAAATCGGGGAAAATGGTTACGTACGATAACCATAGTCCGAAACGTTATTATTATTATTGTTGTTCAATTCATGAACCGAAGCTTAACTTATGTAAGTTCCTCTAGGGAGTATTCAACCTAAATACTCATGTATAAACAAATATTAGTGCGTCATGGTTAAACAACCGCACCATGGGACAGGGATTGTCAATCCCGATGGATCCACCCACAACAATCGCGCTTAGTACTCGAAATTAATGGTTCATGATCAGGAGAGGAAACTTAAGGCTAGACTAAAAAGCAATAATAATATCGAAAGTTTTGGAAAGCATACATGTTCTGGACAGCATACAAGTTCTGGATAGCATAAAATTTTTAAATGGTTGTGTTCCACCATGTAAAATCTCACACCGTGTTTAGAAACCATGTATAAGTAAATATGGGCTATGAACTCACCATAGCCATAAGGTAAGTCAATCACGTTACTCAGCAACTGAGTAGAAACAATGGTAGTGAGACGATCATTGATGATATGGATGCCCGGGAAACACGAAAACCACAACCTATCAAAATAAGGCGCGGGTTAAGACTCGAACTCAAATATCGATGTATAGGAAATATAATATGACTCAAATGTTTTCAAAATAATCGTATTTCAAAACCAATGACACGAACCAAATGAATCCATATTAACTCATTTATCCGACATTACCCGTTTAAACACTTGTACACTTGGAATTGACCTCTCCTAAGACGCCAAGTCAACGCAAGTCAAACATTCCCTTTACCTTACTTGGACCAATATCTAAGTCATTTATATAATGACTAAACACTTGAATAAGCCACCATGTCCGATAGTGAATAGTCAAACTCAAGCAACACAAGCATTGGACTATGTGTCCAAAATACAATCAGCAAGTACCCCCGAATGTACACACCGATCTATCATATCGAGACTTGTCCGTTTTAGATGAAACTTGGTGTAAAGGTCACTTATAACCTATATAAGACCCTGCCAAAACTTGAGCCAAATTTCATACTTTAAAACCCATCAGCTCGACACTTTACTCGACTCCAAATTTGGGACAGATTGTGTACTTGTTTTATAAAACCGTTTATACCACTTTAAAAGTATAATCTTGACAACCGCCTTTTAAACACACTACTAGACTCATCATATTAAGTTTATAAACTTTTAAAATTAGTAGTATAATTTATCTAACTATGCCTAAAGTCCCCGAGAGTCGACCAAAATCAGCCACAATTTCAGATTGTGCCGATTTGCGTCTCCCGGTACACGAATACTAAAACTAGCATAACTCTTGACTCGTAATGAGTTAGAAGCTCTACCTTATACTAAAACGAGCGTCTCGGAAATATCTACATATAACAAATCTTAAACCCACGAAAAACAACCTTTAACCCACTGATGTAATATACAATTTTAGAAATCATAACAAATCAATTTTCCCACCAATTCTAGCCATTCACATACCTCTATAGTCACCCTACTATCATACCCATCAACCAAACACTCCTAAAACACTTGTATGTCAAATTTTTAACAAAATCAAAGATCAAAAATAACCTTTTTAACATGAAAACATGATGATCCTACCTAAATCATCACATGCATGATAATTTAAACAAAAATCAACCATGGAAATCATAAAATCTTGAAAGTTGATGCATGTGGTAAATTTTGGTATCATAAGAATCACAAGAAGATTTTGAACATGGGACTTTGATTGATTTAAGCTAAAAATAAATTTTGAGGGGTGTTTTGTGGTGTTGAAGGTGGCGGCAAAATGAAGGAGAAAGGAGGGTGGTGAAGTTTGATCTTTTTACAAGTTGTATGTATGTGTTTTTTGTGATTAAAATGGTTTATATATGGTAGGTGGTGGAGGGACCAGTCTTGCCAATTTTGAAACTTTTGGACTTAAAAAAAAATAGATAATTTAAAGGGTAGAAAATGACTATTGATAAATATTGAAAATATTTACGGGGCTCTAGTTTCGTAACAATACTTTTCAAAAGTTAAAATGCATAAATAATATGATATTATGGTTTCCCGACAAGACTTAATACGTAATTAAAACGACATCATTGAAAATACTAATTATCGAAACAATCGATAATAAAATGTAAAATTTTGGGCATCTGTCGGTATCGCGATCACTAGGAATTCTCGTTGTACATTGATTTTGAGTAAACTCATTGTAAAACGCACGCGGTTGATTTTAAATCAAAAATTTTGATTTAAATAAATGTGGAAAAATAAAATAAAAATTTTATAATTCCATATATAAGTATTTATCAATGATCAGAAAATACTTGAAAGTATAATTTATTAAAATTATCATGATCTCAGGATTTACATATAAAAATACTAGAAAACGTAATACGTTGGAAAATTCAAGAAGTACGAATAAAAGAATAAAATAATGCTGGGAAAGTACGGGTTCTTACAGTCTTCCCCCCCCCCCCCCTAAAGGAGCTATGGTCCCTCAGAGTTCTCCTAGAAACAGTAGAAGATGCAAACAAGAGGAGGTACAAAGTGTAGAACAAATTCATTGCTTCCCAGGTAATTTCTGCACCACGACATGCCTTCACAATTAGAATTCACAATGCTTCAATTGCTTAGCTCCTTTCCGAATAAACTTTCAAACTCGGATTAGAATAATGACCTTTCAGTACATAGAAATATCAAGAGATAGAATGAACACAAGAAACGCTTAAACGGACAAAGTGTGCTAAAATGAACCAAGATTGTTAATCAACAAGGAGTCGCAAAACATGTAACTGTAAAACATGGCAATCTTAAAACGTAAAAATCTAGTTACAAGAGAAATAGAAGGGAACAATGATTTACATATGATCATTTTAAAATTATAAGTTGTCACAATCAGTTGTCTAGGATTTTGGTATTACTTTAAAACTCAGTTTAAGTATTCCCTTGATTAAAACAAATTTTACAAGGTGTAGTGATTTAAAATCAAACTATCTATATTTAGTGAGTATGCTGTTGTTATATCTTTTTCTTGATCTGGATTTTCAAGTTATTTAGAATCATTATTAGAAATTATAGATTAATTTAATAATTTCATTATATTGAAAGTAAAGTATGACAAAATCAACTACTTTAAAAGGTACAGCCTGATATCCTTTGAAACATTAGGTAAATTTCCCAAAGAGGATATATATATATATATATGACATTAAACTTGAAACAGTTATCTTGGTAATTTAAACATTTGATAAGATGTATAAAACGTTCTTAAAAAAATTTAAAAATCCAAGAAGGTGATAAAGGTATCAATTCTTAACGAACATGATAGAATAAATGCATCAATGATAAGGACAATAAGAAACAAAGGATTATGGCAAGTCATCACTTCTTGAGTGCAGTTGATGTCACCAACATCGGCTTATTAAGTTCTCAATGGTCGATACACGATCGAAAGAGAAAAACCACACAATAAATTTTCGAATCACAGAAAATTCTTAAGAAGTCACTTGAGAGTAATTCTAACAAAATGAACATCATTAGAAATGAGAGGCGAAATCAATACATGATTCACACAAATGAATTTCAGGACGATGAAGTCTAACACACATAATGACGGATACACGTAATCATTGGTCACTTCCAGTCATAACTCACTATTCACGTCCAGGGATGTTTCGAAGGTCTACCAAAAGAGATAGAGAAGGTCGATCGATGTAGAAGCATAACAACGTTAAAACTTTCAAGTCTGGTATCAATGTAAGAATTTAGGCAAATGGTAACGAAAATTGTATCATGAGGATGATGAGGTAACAAGTAAAGCAAAGATCGTTGAGTAAGGAAATTTGTGCTTGAGGCATGTACTTTGTTCAAGAAAAGATAAGGGTTCATATGTGTAAGTCGCGAATTGTTGTTACTCGCATAAGTTGTAAAAGTTTTCAAATTTTCATTAATCTAACTTTTTAAGAAACATAATTAAAAAGATGGTTGTTGGCCAAATATTTAAGGTGACTACTATTCGGCCTCGCATGGCTCCTTCTAAACTAAGCATAGGTGATCAGACCATGCATAATTTAGGACTAGCAATGCGATGCTCAGCTTCGTCAAACCAGTGTTATAGGTCATATTATTTAAAATATGCATATAATGCCATTTGTAAAAATAGGAATCAATATAATTTATGAAAATACATCGTGAAATTAATGTCATTAAATTTTATAGAGTAACGTTCAAAAGTATCTTGTAAAGCCCAAGTAAATTATTTTGTAAAATGATTTGCAAACAATATCTGTTTGAGTTTATATTGTAACTTGTAAAATAGCGAGTGGGTTACATGAGGGTAATAAAGAGTAGTTCAAGACAGTCAATGAAATTGTTACAAGGTGATAAGGTTTCAAGAGATTTAACAAGAATCGGCAGGAGACACGTGTCAAGATGATAACGAACGATATGAAAGCAAGATCTTCAAATCTTTACCCGAATCAGTGGTACGATATAAACAAAGAACGACAATATAGGATGACAAATAAGTCATATATAAAAGGAGAGGATAAATGAATCCGTAGGTGTGCACATCGTAATTTATTCGACAAAAATACACTTTTAAGAAAGTAGAACATCAGTTTGTCAAATCACTTGGTTTCTAAAAGTTCAAGATTTATGTATAACCGAGCTCAAGTTATTATTTGTAAACGTTTTCAAACGCAATCAATGTTTCATGGTTGTAAAATATCATTAGTTAAAATTTTACGAGCTCACATGAACTTAAAATGCTTCAAACCATATTTTTAACTTCTATCAGTTTTGACCTTTTTATTCAACTTTGACTTTTTGGGTTTGACTTTTGGGTTTGGCTAGACCAATTGATTCACTAAATGACATTTTAAGACTCGAAGTCTAGAGTTATTTGGTGTAAAACGATGTTTCAGACAACTTTCTAGTTTTACTCGAGACTTGAAACGGATAAAAAATGGACGAAAATGCCCATGCATTAAATCTATCAATAAAATGATATTTTTAGACTTACGCAGAAATAAGTTCTTAAATTTTACAATCCCAAATGAGCGTAACTTGCTCGTTTTTAATATTTTCTGGTCAAATTTTATGTCCTAAAGGGACGTCTCAACAAGTAGAAATATATATTTTCATGTCTAAAGTTATAAAAATATTTTCTCGACACTGTTAAACTTCCTGTAAAGTTTTTGTACAAAGTATATTTTTCGACATACCTTGAAATTTAATTCAACTTTATAATGACCCAAATTTTATGTACAAACATTACTTGTGGATTCCATAAAGACGAAAGAGAATAAATTGTAAAATTTATCATGTAAAGAAAACATAGTATAGAAATGGTTCAAGAATGCCAATGATAAACTAAGAAATTAAAAATGGCGCATGACATCCGTGTATTAGGTTTCAAGATGCAATGCAGGAAGGTCTTTTGACAGCGTGATTTTCCAAAATCACAAGACACGCCGAGAAAGAAATGGAGCATTAACGGGTTACACTCCCGTAGCAAGGAAGGTTAATGAAAAGGGAGGGTACAAGTTCATAGAAATAGAATTGCATTCCAAACAATCGCTACACAATAGAGGCTGAATTTCAAGATGACGATGGTGTTTTCAAGATGACGATGGTGTTTTCAAGATACAAACGGACGTTGTAATTCGAAATCGAAACGTAGATTGGTCAATGAAATAAAATGTAGTCCATGTACAATTGTCGTGTAAAATGGTGACGTAAAGGTCAATCAAGATCACGAAAACCCACGATATTATTCAATACTGATTCAACGAATTCTTCGAGATGTGTGACTCACACGATGTCCTTTAGTCTTTCTGGGAGACACATTGAGCTACATAATGGTCGACAGACTATTTTTCAAGACATCCAATCACAAATTATCGGAAAGCAGATTGGATATCTAAATAGATATCTTAGAGAGGTTTAACAATGAAGGTGACATGCATGATAGTAAAATGTAAATCAGGAGTTTCATCAAAAACAACACTTATTCAATCCCGAACAATGGTATCACGAGAGTATGCACAACATGTAACAGTGAGTTGAGAAAAATAGACGGTTAAAAAGAACGAGTATATGAGGTCAGTCGTATCACACATAAACAAGATAGCAATAGTACTCAGAAAAGTGAGTATGAAAAGTCGACAGCATACGCGCTCTGAATACAAGTAGGTAATGTCATAACAATATGAAATCATTATAACAAGATCAGTTCACAAGAACAAGAATTCAAGAAATGCAGTAAGAGCATATGTAATCAAGTAATATCCAATGATAATTCATGAAGCACAAGGCTTTGAAAAGACATAATAATTATCGTCATCAGGGTAATGTAATATTTCAAAATGAAATCAAGAGATGAAATATTAAAACAATAATTAAAAGTAAATAATAAGGATTAGAGAGTTACCCGCGCAGATATCTAACATCATTGGCAGATTCTGTGTTTGACACTTAGGAACGTAAAATAACTGATCTGTCGGTTATAGACTAAGTTTTGAAAAACGACCCAATTCCCTATAACCATCGCTCTGATACCAATCTGTGAGACCCCAGAATCTGACATGGGACAACTAGGCAACGAGGGGGTAACACGTCATGGTACAAGAAACAATAAATTACAATTGACACAAAGCTGGCGTAAAAAAAACATGTACATTACATCATAAAATATCATAGTTTTTATACAAAGGTCCTAGAGTTTTATATGCGGAAAGATTTATTATTTCATCATGATTTATAACACTTAGTTACCAAATATACAGAAAATCTTCTGACAGCTTTTGATTTGACCAAAGTTAACAATATACACAGAAATCTCCAAGCTGTGATAATATCCTGCGGGCTCCCATCCAA
The DNA here is from genome assembly GCA_025667525.1 of Glebionis coronaria. Lineage (NCBI taxonomy): Eukaryota > Viridiplantae > Streptophyta > Magnoliopsida > Asterales > Asteraceae > Glebionis > Glebionis coronaria. Next base: position 147,137 of record JANFOE010000926.1, read on the forward strand.
GCAAAGCTAAGTAATAATACCTGAGATTAAACATGTAAAATGGTCAACATAAACTTGAGTGATATTCATAGGTTTAGCAATAAAAGTGTGGAACACAAGCATTCATTTATAAACAAGAAATAGGAGAAAATGGTTACGTACGATAACCATAGTCCGAAATGTTATTATTATTATTGTTGTTCAGTTCATGAACCGAAGCTTAACTTACGTAAGTTCATCTAGGGAGTATTCAGCCTAAATACTCAGGTATAAACAAATATTAGTGCGTCATGGTTAAACAACCGCAACATGGGACGAGGATTGTCAATCCGGATGGATCCAGCCACAACATTCGCGCTTAGTACTCGAAATTAACGGTTCATGATCAGGAGAGGAAACTTAAGGCTAGACTAAAAAGCAATAATAATATCAAAAGTTTTGGAAAGCATACACGTTCTGGATAGCATACAAGTTCTGGATAGCATACATGTTATGGATAGCATACAGTTTTTAAATGGTTGTGTTCCACCACGTAAAATCTCACCCCGTGTTTAGAAACCATGCATAAGTAAAAAGAGGCTATGAACTCACCTTATCCACGAGGTAAGTCAATCACGGTACTCAGCAACTGAGTAGAAAAATGGTAATGAGACGATCACCGACGATATGGATGCCCGAGAAACACGAAAACCGCAACCTATCAAAATAAGGGGTGCGTTACGACTCGAACTCAAATATCGATATATACCAAATATAATATGACTCAAATGTTTCCAAAGTATTCGTATTTCAAAACCAATGACACGAACCAAATGAATCCATATTAACCCATTTATCTGACATTACCCGTTTAGACACTTGTACACTTGGAATTGACCCGTCCTAAGACGCCATGTCAACGCAAGTCAAACATTCCCTTTAACTTACTTGGACCAGTAGCTAAGTCATTTATATAATGACTAAACACTTGAATAAGCCACTATGTCCGATAGTGAATACTCAAACTCACCCAACACAAGCATTGAACTATGTGTCCAAAATACAATCAGCAAGTACCCCCTGAATGTACACACCGATCTATCCTATCTAGACTTGTCCGTTTTAGATGAAACTTGGTGTCAATGTCACTTTTAACCTATATATGACCCTGCCAAAATTTGAGCCAAAGTTCATACTTTAAAACCCATCAGCTCGACACTTTACTCGACTCCAAATTTGGGACAGATTGTGTACTTGTTTTATAAAACCGTTTATACCACTTTAAAAGTATAATCTTGACAATCCGCCTTTTAAACCCACTACTAGACTAATCATATTAAGTTTATAAACTTTGAAAATCAGTAGTATAATTTATCTAACTATGCCTAAAGTCCCCGAGAGTCGACCCAAAATCAGCCACAATTTCGGATTGTGCCGATTTGCGTCTCCCGGTACACGAATACTAAAACTAGCATAACTTTAGACTCGTAATGAGTTAGAAGCTCTATCTTATACCAAAACGAGCGTCTCGGAAATATCTATAACAAAATCAAATAATCTCAGCCTATATCAAATCTTAAACCCACGAAAAACATCCTTTAACCCACTGATGTAATATACACTTTTAGAAATCATAACAAACCAATTTTCCCACCAATTCTAACCATTCCCACACCTCTATAATCACCCTACTATCATACCCATCAACCAAACACTCTTAAAACACTTGTATGTCAATTTTTTTTAACAAAATCAAAGATCAAAAATAACCTTTTTAACATAAAAACATGATGATCCTACCTAGATCATCATATGCACAATAATTTAAATATAAATCAACCATAGAAATCATAAAATCTTGAAAGTTGATGCATGTGGTAAATTTTGGTATCATAAGAATCACAAGAAGATTTTGAGCATGGGACTTTGATTGATTTAAGCTAAAAATAAATTTTGAGGGGTGTTTTGTGGTGTTGAAGGTGGTGGCAAAATGGAGGAGAAAGGAGGGTGGTAAAGTTTGATCTTTTTACAAGTTGTATGTATGTGCTTTTGGTGATTAAAATGGTTTATATATGGTAGGTGGGGGGAGGGACCAATCTTGCCAATCTTAAAAATTTTGGACTCAAAAAGAAATTAGATAATTTAAAGGGTAGAAAATAACTATTGGTAAATATTAAAAATATTTACGGGGCTCGGGTTTCGTAAAAATACTTTTCAAAAGTTAAAATACATCAATAATATGATATTATGGTTTCCCGACACGGCTTAATACGTAATTAAAACGACATCGTCGAAAATATTAATTATCAAACCAATCGATAATAAAATGTAAATTTTGGGCTTCCATCGGTATCACGATCACTAGGAATTCTCGTTGTACATTGATTTTGAGTAAACTCGTTGTAAAACGAACGCGGGTGATTTTAAATCAAAAACTTTGATTTAAATAAATATGGAAAAATAAAATAAATTTTTTATAATGCCAGATAAAGTATTTATCAATGATCATAAAATACTTGAAAAGTATAATTTATTAAAATTATCATGATCTCAGGATTTACATATAAAAATACAAGAAAACGTAATACGTTGGAAAATTCAAGAAGCACGAATAAAAATAATAAAATAATGCTAGGAAAGTACAGGTTCTTACATTTAATATATCCAGATAGAATTGACATAGAAGATAATGTGGCTGATCTTTTAACTAAACCTTTTGATGTTGGGAGGTTCCAGTACTTGGTCACAAGTATTGGAATTATTAATCCTTGTGGTTTTCGAAATTCATGTACAGGATGTGCACTGTTATTATTCTTTTTAAACTTAGATTTTTCCACTATATTTTCTATCCGCTGACAAAGGCATTTCTATCCGCTAACAAGTGGAAAGAAGCCGCTGACTGCTTTTGTGGTTTTTCATCTAACAATGCAGGCATGAAGGGCAATTGTAAAATGGATACAGAGTTGCTTATGGACTAAATGGGTGTGCCAAAAAGGTTTACTTATGATGGTTGGAATATTTACATTCCTATCTTGAAATAAAATTTTTGTCACATATATTTTTCAGAGCATTCTCATCATAGTTTAAGGGGAGGTTTAGGACAACCTTTAGGCTCATGGGTATGCTTAGAATACTCTCATCATAATTCTAGATTGTTTCCACTGGTGGTGGGGGTTAGAAATTATGATGCCATGTTTTTATAAATTTGTTGGAATTTCTAAACCTCAAGGCACTGTAGCATGCACGTTATTCACTTTGCATGCATGTTGCCAAGACCTTTTGACCTAGATTTGGTATTGGTCGGATGAGAGACTTAGGATACATATTTTTGGCTTACCTAGAAGTTACAAAGAGTTTGTACAAGATAACTTCACTCTTAAGGATTGTGTAAGCAAGGAACACTTGAGGACAATTATGTCTATCTTGCTTAAGCAACTGCGTATGATTTGACAGTGCTTGTGATGCTCAGTCATTTAGGGAAAAAGCTATTTTCATTAGGATTAAAGTCTTTGATAAGGTCTTTTTATGTTTATTACTTTTCATTTTTAGCCTATGACCATAGCATTTTAATCTGCTGACTCATACATTTTAGCCACAGACAAAGTCATTTTACTCGCTGAGAAATATAGTCGTTGCCCCTGACAAAGTTTTGACCGTTGAAAAACATTGGGTCCTACCTAGTTGTTGTTTTTACGATATTTTGAGCCCTAATTTTTAGAGAGTGGTTATTTTCTTTAATTGGTATGAGATAAGTTCACTTTTTCAAAGATTTGCATGATTACTTTTTGAGAAATTTTCTCACTTACCTCTATTTTCAACCAATCACATCCCACGTTTTTCTACTATATATTCGGTTCACCATATCATGCACAGGGCAACTTGCTTATTTGTTTCACTTATTTCAACTACATACTAATCTTTACCTTAATTCAAAGCTTTCTTGCATACATCAATGGCGCGCAAGTTTAAACCTGATGATGTTGTCTTGGAGTTCAAGGATCAACATAATATGATTGCCTATTTAACTCCTGATAGACAGCATCCGCAATACACACAAATGATAGAATATTTGTTGGCTTCCAATTTAAGGTATGCACTTACACATGCTCCTATTATTCCTATCACACACATCAAGCAGTTTTAGAACACTACAAGTTCCAAAACGATTGATGGAGTGATTACAATTGAAGGCATTATAAATGGGAGACAATGGGTAGTTACTGAGGCTTTGGTACACCAAGCCCTGCATCTTGATGATGTTGATGGTATAGTCATCGTTCCCATTGATGTGCTACATGAAGGACTTCAAGGCTTGGGTTATACTCTTCAACATACAGGGATAATTAATAAATATTCAAAAGGTCAGTTTCCCCCAACATGGAAGTTTTTTTTGTGCATGTCATTCTTTAATGTCTTAATCCCAACTGCTCTTCATTCAATGAAATCAACCGTTCAATTGGGAGTTCTCTTGTTTGTTTAGCAACTGGGCAATGCTATAATTTTTCAGAAAATGATTTTTGAAGGCATGTTGCATAATAAGGCAAGCAAGATGACTCTTGGTTACCCTCGATTTTTACAAATGTTTTTTGATTTACAAGGAGACTGTGGCAGGGATCATGAACACTTTTATGAGATCCCTCTCCAAAAGAAGAAGCTTTTTATCACTTTAAACACATCCCCATATGAATCTTTGCCATTGACACCACCCATGCTTGCTGTTATTGAAGTGGCTTTACACCAACCAGGCCCTCAACCCGAATCCCAACCAAAACCACAACCATAACAAGATCAACCATCCCACTCCCCTGACCCTATAATTGACATGATTCTTGATCAGCCTGATCCTTCAATCCCAGCCGCTGACATTCATATGTCAGCCACTAACACTAGCGTTTTAGACGCTGACATTATTCATGCAAACCTAAACACCTCCTCAGACTCGCTACCACAAGACTTTCATTTAGCCAAACGCCAAAGGACTACTAGGGTGTTCTCCCTTTGTGGTCCTAGCCATGTAGCAGAGAGAACCACTAGCACTGGTGTGGTTAGTGATATGGATGTGGCTGGACCTATTGGCCTTGATGTAGGCTAAGACATGTCTAATGTAGATAAGCCCACATCCATGCCCCATGATTCTTTATTTGGGATCAGTCTCTTTTGTGGAGGAGGGTAGCATGCAACCAATGACTCCTATTGAATTGACGGTACTCTGCATTAGCTTGCAAAAGCAAAATGCAGAGCTTGTATAGAAGCTTGCAGATCAAGACCTTGAACTAAATTCTTTGAGGGAGAGGATTGTTAATTTAGAACAAAGAAGGAGGTTTGTTGTAGAGTTCTCAGGTGATGCTAGGGAGGATTCTTACAAAGGGGAGGATAAACCTACATAGCCTTTTATTGCAAGTGATAAGAGTTCTAAAGAAGGTTCTTTTGGTGATAAAGAGGTAGTTGTTGCACTTACAGGTTTGTAGAGGAACAAGGGCAGTTTGATTCTTCAAAGGCGACACCCAAGCAGCTATCCTTTACATAATTAATGTTGCAGCAAGAAAATGAGCTTTCAGGTTCAGCCACTAACAAGACCAATCAACCCATTGACACTTCTTCTGCAGCCACTAACAAACCTACAAGTATAATTGGTGTATCCCAACCACCTTTGATAATTAGAGAGACTTCTGCTCAGGTATCCACAACTACTTTGCCAATCATTGATCCATTAGAAAAGGGTAAAGCAGTATTGGTAGAGGTGCAAGTTCCAAAGAAGAGTGCTCAAGAAGCTTTTGATCATCAATTGGCACTCCAAATGCAAGAAGAGGAAAGCCAGAAGCCTCAAAAAGGCAATATTGGAGCCTAAATAGTCACTTCAGAATCTGAGAGTGGAAGTGATGGTAGTGATGGGGAAGAAAGTAGTGGACATGGTTCAACTGTTGATATTGATGATGAACCAGAGAAGTTGGAGTATGGTGATGATGAGCTTGCCAAGGAGAAATTGAGGCAACTTAAACTGCAAGTTGACTTTGATGTGCCTCAAGTTGCTGAGATGTTTCACATGTATGAAGCAACATCAATAGATGATCCAACTATTACATTGTCTATGAAGCTATGGGCGTTGGAATTGTTGTTGAGAATTCAACATGATGTTAAGGTAATCTTGGCGAATAAGGCTTCCAATGTTAAGGAAAAGTCAAAGACAACAAGGAGGGAGTTGTACTACTTGTTACTCAGAGGTCACCAAGCAGGATGGGCATATAGGAAGTTGAAGGCTTTGTCATTTGATCAATTGGAGTACTTGGCATATCCTATTTGGCAACAGGTTAGTGAACGTAATACACATCTACTGTAAAACCCGCATTAAAATACCATGAACAGTACACACATGAACACACGATAAAATTTAAACTTTCCATTTATAATATAATTCACGTGTCACGGTATTTAATAACATGTAGTTACGTATATATTATAAATATGTTAAGTACATGACATATAAAATCACGACATTTAAAATATAAATGATCACATAATAATTGAACACGGGAAAAAGCTATGGGTTTTCCCGTGGACACCCTTTAGGCCGCGGCTACACAAAGGAAAAGGAGAAGACGGGCTTTGGCCCATGACCTAACATAAACCCATAAGAAAAACAAAACAGAGGAAAACATTTTCATAATTTAGGTTACATAAAATTTTTTTGTCTCTTGCCTCCTTTTGCCTCTTGCCGCCGGCCACCATAAACAAGAAGGACAAACTGGACAATTTTCTTGTTGATTATTCGTGTGTACGTGATCATGTTCAAAACCTTTTCTTTCCACGTGTTCGGTAATCAATCACCCTTTTCTTTTACTTTAATTCTTATTGAATTCATGTTTTATTTAATTAATCTTAAAAACAAGAAGTTAAAACATGTAGATTAATTAAATCTTCGGATTAAGGGGTGTTTGGTTTGGCTTTGGGTTAGTCGAGACCCCCCAAGGTCTCGACTTGTTTGATCCGACGCCAACGAGACCCACAAGGGGCTAGGTTTGGTTTGTTGTTTGGACGCAGCGAAGGGGAAACCCCCGACCGTAGGTCGGGGTGTGGTTTTGGTGTGGACCGAGAGCCAGCCGAGACCCATAGGGTCTCGGTGGGGGCTGTTTTGGCTAACAGTGGTAACCGAGCAACGAGCAGGGGGAACCGAGTTGAACCGGTGTGAATCGGTGGCCAACCGGTTTGAACCGTGGCTTGGCAGTGGGTACCGTAAGCCACCAGTGGCAACTGGCTAGCCGGTCTAGCCACTGGTAGGGCTGTTTGTTTCGACTTATGTGTGGGACCGGGTTTCGGGCTCGGGTTAAATTTTAAAACACGGGTTCGGGTCTCGGGTTAAATATTAAAATCAGAAAAAAAACATGTTAATTAAATTAATCACTAGACTTTTTAATTTAATTAATTTCATGACTTAGGTTAAATATCAAAATTTATATTACATGTATAACCTAAAGTATTTAACTTAGCTTAATTTAATTAAAACATGTATTTTAATAAAATTCTATATAACGTATAGTTTAATTAATTAACCAGTTATTTAATTAATAAGCTATAACCATGACTTGTATTATACAATTTAAACTTTATTTATTATTTATAATCCAGCTTATTTCTAATTATGGAAACTTACTATTTTTGGAAACTTTCTATTTTTAGAAACTTACTATTTATGGAAACCTGCTTTTTTTAGAAAGTTACTTAGTATTACAATACAAGTATTATAATACACTAATACATGGGTAATACACAACAGAACATCAGAATAACTACATTTAACATAGTAAACAGTAAAACATGACAAAATACGTATAACAAGCTAATAACACACGGAACCAGTAAAAACACATGTAAATCAGACAACTCATACACGTGCATATTTCTTATGTAGTATTATCCGTCAAGGCGGAGTAGTCTTCATCGTTTTCATTAGCTTCTACTGGACATAAGGTACGGATTTCCCGTCCTTTAGTAAGAACAATCTCTTCCTTCATTAGGATTTCCTGTATGCAGCCAACTGTTTTCCCTAGTAGTTACAGATTAAATGCTTATGTTTTATTAGTAACCTTAGCCATATACATGCATGACCAGTTTCACCTAGTTATGGGAGTACCATAACCATAACACTAGAGGCACTAGTGTTATGACTTCACCACGGCGGAGTGATAGCTCGTGGCGTCCCTTTTAGTTATTTGGCCATTATATTTATTATGTTATCATGTGGGGCGTATGGGTGCATCCTAGTTACATGTTTCAGTCAGGATTTTATGGTGAATGTGGTGTGTGCCTTGCATCCTTCACAAGGAGTTGATCCCTCCTACCCATTACCAATTAATTAAAGGCATCCCCTCTAATTTGCATGACGAGGTCACCCCTCCAAGTATTCATGCACGTTGTTGACCTCATAACCTATATTGGCTTTTGGTATATTAACTAATACATATTTTCATAAGTAACATAAGCTATGTTTTCAGAACTAAAACCAGAGTCAACTAAGTTTTCCAGGACTTATTCATTTCTGCTGCTATTCATGCTTTATGCTATTTATATGCTTTCATATCTTATGCCTTCCATACTTTATTGTATATCCGTGCACTGAGCGTTATGCTCAGCCGTCTACTTTTCCATGTTCCCAAACGGCAGGTACCCAAGGTCGCAAGTTGGAACTCCAGAGTATGTGCATTCAGATTGGAAGCTATCCGGCCTCTTTTACCTTATGCATTTATTCCTATTTTATCATACTTTACTTCTTTTGGACAATGTTTAGTCCTTTCATTTACAGTACTTAATATTGCTTGTGTGTGAGTTACTAGACTACCGATGTTTGATTCCGGTATTTCTATTTGTGGTCATGAATGTTTAGACATTTACATTGCATGCTTTGATGACACGCCATAATTTACTATAGCATTCCATATTAACAAATGGGGTGTTACATCTACAGTTGTCTGCGGAAAGGCAAGAGGAGATTGAGGAGAAGCTCAGGATCAAGAAGGCCTCAATTACACCTATACTTGTGAAGAAAGGAGTAAAATTTCTGTTTCCAGAGTTCGGTCCATATGATCCAAGATTTAGTGAAGGTGTTTTGAAGAATAACTTGGAACTTTCTCCTTTAAAAGTTGGTGACATTGCTGCTGTGGTACCCTTAGATTTCAAAAACCCTATTGTCAAGTATGAAGAAGATTGAACAACAGGTTTCTGGAAAGTAACAATATATGGGGATAAGGTACATGTCTTTTCCTCAGTTATGTCTCTGTTTGGAAGTATTGACAGAGTGGACTTGGAAACTCTTTGGAGTTTAATGAAGGATAAATGTGAGGCTGAAGCTCCTTCATCTTTGAATGGAATAAAGATATGGTCAACATTCAAGAGAATGTTTGATCATGATGAAGCTGATCCAGTTTGGTTGGATTTGGAAGATTTGAGTGTGTTGGAGTGGCGTTTGTATTCAGTTGTTGGAATCTACCATCTATGCACAACAAAGTTTTCAGAATTCTTGCTGGTTGATAGGGCTTATCCAATGTCACAAGAAGTTTTGAAGAAGATGGTGAGCACCAAGATGAAGGTGGATTATACTAGTGGAGTAGGAGTTGACTTGATGAGATTTCTTCTCATTCAAATACAAGACTAGGTTTTATTTGTAAGAATCCTCTGTATATTTTGCTTTTATTCAGAAACTTGATGTTTGGGATAACTATCAAGTTTAGGGGAGGATTGTTGGGAATAAAATTCACTAAGTCTTCTAGCCGTTGACAAGTGGATTCTTAACATTGACAAGTGGAGTTAAGGCGCTGACAAGTCAAATTTATTCTAGACACAGACATGAAGAATCAAGGCGCTGACCAAAAGAATCCTAGCCACATATAGAATAGTTAGTCAACGCGTTTTGTAAGTTAGGAAGATGTATACGAACATTGTATTTCTTGTGTTTATGTGTTTAAATATCTTCCTAATATAAGTTGATACGTAGCTTAATGTTCAAGGCTCCTAATGTGTATAAAAGGAGACCTTATGGTTTAGGGTTTGATATCACTTTCAATAGTTTTGTACGCATTTTATCATTAATCAAAGTTGAAAGTTTGATATATTGTTTGTTCTTTGTTCTGAGTATTAATTCCGCATAATACTTAGATTGTTTTCAACACAAAGTTTCTCTACGTATTACACTTGATTTATTCTCATTAATACAAAGCTAAACCGATCTAAGTTTGGGATCAAAAAATTCTCGTGTTAACCATAACCTCACTTTTCTGGTGTTATGGAGTGGGATGCTGACGTGACACCCACTTTTTCCATAACACCAACCCACAACACCAAACCACACCCATTGCTCTAATAAGTTAACTTACTAGAATGTGATAACCTATTCATTGGTGTCAACTTACTCTCTGGCACGTGCTTGTGTAATTTTGGTTATCGACTTTTGGCTTCTTTGGAACCGGTTGGCGTATATGGTTTTGTTTCTTCTTTGACTTCGGCATCGAAAGCTCCGGTATCTCGTGCATTTCGTCTTCGACATCAAATGATTGTTCATGAGGAAATGTTTTCGAAAACTGATGGGAGCACGTTTCCTCGTCAAATAAGTTAAAACAGTTGATCGGGATGAAGAACCATCGATGTTTGGTTGAGATAAAGACCCGCCAACGTTAGGTTGAAATGAAGAACTGCCGCCGTATTGGCCAAATACGTTTGAGTAAAGCATTTTGATGTGAATGTCGTGCTATCTTTTTAAAACGGCTTGTGGTTCAGCAATAACATTCAACTGGGCCGTATGCTGTACCGTGAACCCGCATGTACTTCCTGTTATTCCGCTTGAAGGGGTAAAAGTCCAGGGTGGGACTTGAACCCAAGACCTCCGCTAGCCAAACATCCCCTCCCCAAGCCTCTAAAGGGATCTTGGTGGCCAACTGAGCTAGACCAGTTGGTTGTGAATGTCGTGATATTGTATGGTTGGTTGTAGTGTGCTTGGTTTTGATAAACAAATTGGGATGGTGTGAAGTTGACTCGTTGTTGTTCATGCATTTTCGGGAGAGTATTTCGGAGATCAAAGATTTCGGTCGGTGTTGGGGGGAGAGCTTCGGATGATTCTTGGTTGTTGACGTTTTGTGTTTCGGAGAGTAATTTGTTTAGATAATTTGTGTGTAGAATTGTATTTTTTGTTGTGTAAAACTTAATGTATTTTGTAATGTATTTATAGAAAATAAATGAGTTGTTGAAAATATTTTTTTAAAATAAATGAAGTATTCGTTGTAAAAGGGCCCACTTTTGCACAATAACGGAAAAGTGACAACCTTACCATGAGGCGTTTTTTATTTGCATAGCCCGTGAGCTCTAGACCTCACATCAAGATAGCCTGTGACCTTTACCCCTAAGATCGCACCATAGTGGTCACGATTGCTAAACGCAGCTTTAGCCTTAAGAACGTTTACTAAAACTTTAGTTGCCTAAAATAAACAAGTACTATCAACCACCACCAATAATTGCAAGACATTTAATAAAACTTTAGTTGACAAATTAAGTAAGTAAGAAGCCCCAAAACCTTAAACAACAAGCAACACTTTAGTTGTCTTAAATAAGCAAGTACACTATCAACTACCACCAATAATACACTACACTAGTACTGTAATAAAAACCAATGGGCGGTGGTTAAACAAACAAACAACAAAATCCAGCTGAATCAATGGAGGTACAATATAATCCGTCTGCTTATTTCTTTTATTCTTTTTAATAAGCCCACTTTTTATTTTTAGCTTATCTGTGCTTTTTTGCTTTTCGGCTTAACCTCAATTTTCAAACTTTTTGGCTTATATATGTTTCTTTTTAGCTTATCCGTGGCCTTATTTCATTCATTTTTTAATTCTTTTTAATAAGCCCACTTTATTTTTAGCTTATCTCTGCCCTTTTTTGCTTTTCGGCTTAACCTCAATTTTCAAACTTTTCTGCTTATATATGTTTATTTTAAGCTTATCTGTGGGCTTATTCCATAAATTTTGAATCCCGCTTTATTTTTATCTACTTTTTAGTCATTCTGCCTTATTAGTAATTGCCATAAGCCGCCTATATAACATAAGCCCAAAACCAAATAAGCCCCTTAAGTCGGTTGGCTATATATGTTGTGTGTTTTGTGTACTCATGTATGTGATGTTTTTTGTGTGCGAAGCTGCAACACCAGAATACGAGGAGGCCGGAAGATGGGAGAAGCAAACTTAGGCAGGTGCTTGCGCTTTTTGAGAATGAACATATTAAGAAAGGTATGGATACGCTGTTTCTGGAAATTTTCTAATTACATGTTTATGTTTTTTTAAACAGTTTAGATGAGTTTATTATGCGGTATCTAGTGCACCCTATTTAGCATTTCATTTTCCTAAAACACGTAGGATAAGATCAATTACGATACATGGATATAACTAAGCTGAATTAGCTTGTGCGCAAAGCTGTTTTAAACAGCTTATGACTTTCTTTTGTCTTATCAAGAAGCTTAATGATAGTGTTTGCCACTTTGTGTAAAGCTTATCAGCAGTCTGAGAGTGTTTGAGAATGCCTAAGCTGTTGAGTGTAAGCTTATCATCGATCTGAGAGTGTTTGAGAACTCGTAAGCTGTTGAGGGTAAGCTTACCCAGTCACCCTAAAAAATAGCCAAGCAAAAAAAAAAAAAAAAAGCTAATGAGCTTAAGCTGCTATATGACATTTAAATACTTTTTGTGAGCTTATTTTGTTTCAAAGCCATCTTTAAAGTGCATTCATTAAAAGCCGTTAATAATTTTATGAACCAATAAGCACTTATGTTTTATACAATGAGCTAAGCAACACCTCAAATAAGCTTAGCCAAACATCCCCTCAAGCTTATTCATACACCCCTTCACAATCTCGGAAATTTGAGAGACAGATTAAGTGGTATATATCAGTCAAATGAGATCGAGGGAAAAATGTAATTTACCTTTGTAGTTTGAATGATCAACTTTAGGGATCAATAGTTGATGCAAACTTGATTACTTATTCTGAAACCAAAATACTGAGCTAATAGCGTTCCTTGTAGACCTAGCTAATAACTATTATATGATGTTGTATAATTGTTAACGGGAAAATAGTGTCTAATCACAACAATCAATGCCGAATTGAGTTTATGTATGTAAGATCACAAAGACTGATGTACTTTTGCAGACCGTGAGAAGGAGGAGCTGCGTGCCGACAATGAAAGAATCTGCAAGGAAAAAGAGTTAGCTGTACGAGTTTCATTGGAAAATGAAATATCATCTCTGAAGTCTGAGGTTTTATCATTGACTCGGCAAGTAAGTTCAGTACGAGAACACGCGAGTGTGGAACTTAAACTTCTTCAAGGACGTGTTTCTGAGAAGGAAAAGGAATTGAAACTTCTACAAGAAGAAAAAAAAAGAGCTGATCAGGTATGGGCAAATTCAAAGGCCGAGAAAAATGAAGTTAAAGCAGAAATTGAACAGTTGAAGAAGGATCTTCTTAACGAGAAAAAGAAAGCTGAAGAACAGAAAAAGATTGCAGAAAGGAATACAAAACGTGCTTTAGAGGAGAAACAACGTGCAGATATGTTTAAACAGCAAGCCGAGTCAGAAAAAGCTCGTGCTGATAAGTTAGTAAAGGAAAAGTTAAAACTTGAAAAGGAGATAGTTAAGCATGCCGATAAAGTGATTGAGCATGAAAACAAGTCTGAAGAGATTCATCAACTAAAGCTTGAGTTTGCTCGATTTTCAAGTCGCATAGGGCTGGGTGACTGTTTTTCCGTAGGTAAATCTTGCATTGAAAAGGTTGGTTTTGAATATATTTTTCTTCAGTAGTTCATATCTTTTACGGTTGTGTTTTTTAAGAGATGATTGATGTGCTAACAACCATTTTATATATTCACAGGATGGCAATGTAAATTCAAAGAGGACGATTGCGCACCCTACTAATGAAGAAGTACTTTTGTTGCCTACTTCTGCAGCTACAAAAACATCTGAAAGTTTTAAATCAAGTTTGGATTGTCCTGAATCTTCGCTTCCTATATCTCGAAATTGTACGGAGTCTGCCTCAGGTACTGCATCTGTAATGGAACCTCTTTGTGGAGAGACTAACAAAAACAGTTTAGACACGCTGGCCCTTGTTTCAAAAATGCCATCCTTTTCTGATCGACAAGGTATATGTCGTCTTTCCACCTCCAAAGAGAACTCCAATCCACACTTGTCTACTCAGGCCAATCATAAAGTCAAAAGTCCTCTTACATGGAGGAACGAAGATGGTAAGCGGCCCGTCAATAACGAGATTGTGTTGGGATTGGAGTCTCTTACAGTGAGGAATCAAGATGGTAACAGTAAAAAAAGAAAGCGGCACGTCAATAACAAGGTTGAAACTGGGCATGAAAAAATAGCAAAAGTTTTGTCGCCATTGCATGGTTCTGTAGGTAAGACGGACAAACCATCAACTAAAGGAACACAAGTTGTTGTCGAGTCTACTGAAAAAATCAGAGAGCTAGGAGTAAGATCAATTGGAGATGAAGTTATTGATAGTAGTAATGTCAAAAGTCCTCTTACATTGAGGAATCAAGATGGTAAGAGTAAAAAAAGAAAGCGGCTTGTGAATAAAATGGGTGAAACTGGGCATGAAAAAATAGCAAAAATTCTGTCGCCATTGCATGGTTCTGTAGGTAACATGGACAAACCAGTAACTGAAGGAACAGAAATTTCTGTCGAGCTAATCGAGAAAAACGGAGAGCTAGGAGTAAGGACAGTTGGAGATGAAGATATCGATTATAATGCTACTCCTATTGCATTTGAAAGGCCTCCTTTACCTACTCTTCCAACAATTGAGTTGCAAAGCAGCCAATTAGTTGAGCTAGATGATTCTGGTCCATCTCAGGTTACTTGCAACACACCAACAGTCAATATAAATAGTGATTCCTTAGGGATACTCGGAAATAGTGAATATGGAAATACTATTAGCGCACTTATACCAACTGCTCAGGACCAAGATTCTATTGGTGTGACGGAGAACTCAGATTTAGGACATACGGGTACAAAGACCTCAAGTGGAAATGAACCAGGACCTGCGTATGATGATTCTTATCATTACATTGTTGTATTTCCAGATATCAAGGATAGTGGCAGTCTTTCTAAAATACTTCGTACAACTAAAACGTTTACGAGTCAGTGCTGTGCGCTTTCTGAGAGTGAAGTGATCATAAAAGAAGTAGTGCGTGCTCTTTCTACTACTAATGAAGTTCTCTCTCCCAAGTAAGTACTTATAATTTTTCTTTTCCATATCAAATTAGTTGATAGTAAATCTGCTCTCACATTAGCTTGCATAAATAACGAATAGACAAAAGTTTCTTATTGTAGAGAAAGGTAAAACAGTATTGTAACATACCTTTTTGTCGTCAATAATAGTAATGTAGCTCTAACTTTTCACCTTTCATACTACCTGTTACCCTAAGGACATGTTACGGTTCGTAAGTTGGATAGTTGGTCGAATATTTGCTGATGTAAAATGTAAATCCACATAAGTTGTCCATCACTAAAATGATGACATAGATTTCTAAAGAAGTGGCAATTCCATATTTCGTCAACCTAAATATTAAAATGTTTTCCCGTTTACAATTCGTGCGTGCATTGTTGGTATTGATATACTGAAGTTTGGACGCTGTTGTTGATACGGGTCTACAAGTCCAACTCAGTAACATGGGATCCCAGAGCGCTAGGCCCAGCCGAAAGCACAAGCAGCCCACGGGGATGACAGATTACATAACAAAATGAAGAATAGAGTTAGGGCAGATATATAACAGCTTATTCTTGTTGTTGAAGAGATCCTTAATTTCTTGTCTGAACCCCTTTCTAAAATTTCTGGAGATCTGATTCCATCTCCTAACCGGAATCAATTTGGTGCTTTCATTTCGATCCCATCCTCCCTCCTATGCCGCTTACCAGATCTCATTCCATGGAAGGCTTTCAAAAAGACCCTAGCCGACCTCACAAGTAAATGGGGGGTTTTCGCCTCCATTCAAGAACAACAAAATGAGCAAATGATTGCTATGGCTGCACTTCAAGAGAAACAAGCTGCTCAAATCACCACTACACATACACTTCACGAACAACAATCACAAAAATTAGATGTCATCACTTCCATACTTCAAAACCTAAACTGAAAATGCCTACATTTGATGGGTCAAAGCCACTAGACTGGATTTTCCTAGTTCCACAGTTTTTTCGATTTTTATAGAATACCACCTGATCGTCGAGTGTCTATGCTTACATTTTTTATGCGCGACGATGCTCTTAGTTGGTTCCAGTGGATGCATAAAAATCAACAACTATCAACTTGGGAACAGTTTATCATCGCTCTTGAACAACGATTCAGGCCATCGAGTTATGATAATCATGAGGCTGCTCTCTTCAAACTTCGACAAACCGGCTCGGTTCAGGACTATCAAGCAGCTTTCGAGAAGTTATGCAACAGGGTAATTTCTTTATCAGCAAATTCTATCTTGAATTGTTTTTTGTCTGGTTTGAAACCTGAAATACACAGGGAATTAAAATTTTTGAAACCCACAACCATCTCAGAAGCAATTGGCATGGCTAAGTTGGTTGAGGATAAACTTCGAGACCTAGATACCCTTATAATCAATCAAAACTAACCTCATATTCAATTCCAAACCCATCGCTTCATAGTCCACCTTTCCCGAACTCACCAATGTTTCCATCAACAAAACAACCAATATTCACCAAACCGCCTGCTCCTAATGTTTCTATCCGAAGATTGTCTCATGCAGAGCAGCAAGATCGTCGGGCACGAGGTCTTTGTTACAAGTGCGACGAGCATTATAAACCGGGTCATCGTTGCAAACCGAATGAGTACCTTCTTTTGGAACCTGAATTTATGGAACCTGATTTGGTGGAATCACCAGACCCAAACCTTTGCAGTATGACTAATGTTGTCTATTCGAACCCAAATGTCCAACCTCATCAACCAAGTTCCCCACCGGGCCAACCTCCTCTCCCATCGCCATTGTTTACCGACCCTACTTCTCGTACCGATCCTCTCTATTTCCAACTCTCACCTGAAGCTCTATTAGGTTTACCATCTCCCCGCACCCTACGCCTAGTAGGAACCATCGACGGACATGCTATATCTGTTTTAGTCGATTCAGGCAGCTCCCACAATATCATGCAACCACGAATTGCCACGTTCTTACAATTATCTGTATTAGATGCTCCGGCCTTTTCAGTTCTTGTTGGAAATGGACATCAATTACATTGTTCTGGTTTGTGTAACAATGTCGCTTTGAAGCTGAACAACAACACTTTAAGAATACCTTTCTATGTATTAGATATCCAAGGAGCTGGGAATTCAATGGTTGAGTACGTTAGGATTAATGATGGCCGACTTCTCTGTCCCAATGATACAATTTTGGCATGATGGGCAATGGATCACTCTCACAGGTACCTTTACTATCACACCAACACCAGCCTCCTTTAGTCAATTATGTCGTCTAATTGATACCATACAGGATCCATTGCTCCAACAAATGACGTATTAACATCCACATCCGCACCCGATGTTCCACCTCCTTATGACATTCAGTTAACTCAATTGTTATAGACCATTTTTTCTGAACCAAAAGGTCTTCCATCCAATCAAACACATGATCATCACATTCACCTACAACCTAACACTGCACCTGTTAATATCAAACCTTATCGTTATCCGCAATGTCAGAAAGAAGACATGGCACGCATGATTTGTGAGATGCTTAGAGATGGAGTCATTAAACCAAGCACCAGTCCATTCTCATCCCCTGTTTTATTGGTTCCGAAAAAAGACGGGTCTTGGAGATTTTGTGTTGATTATCGTGCATTAAACGCTATCACCATACCAGATCGTTTTCCAATACCAACCAATGCAAGAAACCGTATGAAACAACAAGCTGATCGACACCGAAAGGAGAAAACTTTTGTAGAAGGCCAGTGGGTTTACCTCGAACTTCGACCATATCGTCAGAAATCTGTCCATGAAGAGTTTTATGAGCTCGCTCTTCCTTTCCAAGCAAAAATCCATCCCGTCTTTCATGTCTCACTCCTGAAGAGTTTTATTGGCGACCCTTCGATTCAAACGACACCTTTACCAGCTCACACTTGGTTATCCCAGCCAGATATTCATCCATTACAAATATTAGGACATCGAACTTTAGTAACAGGCGTTGAAGAAGTACTTGTACAATGGGAATCTATGCCTTCTACAGAAGCTACTACATGGGAACCCAAAGACACTCTCTTGCAGTCGTTTCCCAAACTTGACCTTAAGGTCACTGTCGAAGAGAGGGGTATTGATACGGGTCTACAAGTCCAACTCAGTAACATGGGATCCCAAAGCGCTAGGCCCAGCCGAAAGCACAAGCAGCCCACGTGGATGACAGATTACATAACAAAATGAAGAATAGAGTTAGGGCAGATATATAACAGCTTATTCTTGTTGTTGAAGGGATCCTTAATTTCTTGTCTGAACCCCTTTCTAAAATTTCAGGAGATCTGATTCCATCTCCTAACCGGAATCAATTGTTATTTTACCCTATCAGTTGTAAACGGTTACGACGTGAAAGTTGGTTGCTGTTTTTTGTATTTAACCCTTTAGAATATATGATTATCGGTTTCTGTGTCTTCTTACTCATGGATTATGAATTGATGTTTAATCTTCAGGGAAAAGGTCTGTGCGTTCTTCTCTTTGTTCTTAAAGAGCTTCTCAAGTATTGCTTCGACTAAATTCAACAATTTAAATGATGAGAACTTTTTGAACAGTATAGATGTCTTTTCTGCAGAATTGAAGAAAGGTATGTGTTGTTATATCACGTCAGTTTCAGATTATCTGCGAGTTCAGTAATTTAATCATAGTTTCTGTTTATAGTGATAATTGATGAGGAAATCAGAACGATGTTTACAAACGTATGCGATCTGAATGATCTTTTGACTCTCACTCAAAATTTTATCATCAATGGGAGAGTACTGCACCCCGTTGATATAGATTCTGAGACACTGCCATCACCGGACTCTAAAGCTTCATTGCATCAGTTAGTACTTGGGGCACTTCTTTTAGCATCACTTTGTGCAGCTTTTGACCGCATTGAAGTTATCTTTAACACGTCACGCACCATTTCTAGCCTCACGAGTTCTTCAAGTTTGATATTTCTACATGTTTTTGCTAATGTGTGCGGAGAAAAGTTATTAGCCCATGGCGACTACGGTTTAATAATGACTGTAGTAAAATCTTTAGTTGCATACCGTGAAAAAGAAAATTTATCAACAAGCTTTCATAAATGCGCCAAGTGTCCATTTTCTGATGGTGTTGTGTCCATGGAAAAACTCGCTGTACTTTTATTGAAGCAACTTAGTCGCTGGATGACAACATACAAATCCGATTCAGTTCTTGATGAAAAAAATTTGCAACGTGTTGTTTTCTTATTGAAGCTGTTGGCATCTACGATGGTATGAAATCTGTTTTGTTTCTCACTTGAATTAGAATTGCTTTATTGTTCAATTTTCATAATTGTTATTTAGTATCTTCTCATATTTAGACTTCAACTAAGCTTTGGTTTGTTTTGTTATTGACATGCAGAGGTGGCGTTGGGTTTGCAAGAACATCGTTAGGGAATTGTTAAAATTTTCGGAAGTGTGTGTCGTGGAAGCTCCGTTGATGGCTGTTTATGTTTCTCTAGGCGGAATGGCAGGGTGAGTTGAAACCCTTTGTGGGGTTACTGAATCCCAGGTCTTTGTTTAGACGATATGTTTTAACATATTTGAAAGATTATTATCAGTATCTGTAGAAGTCCTTTGCTAGTTAAAAGCTTATTACAATGTGATTTCCGTAACATTTTTATGACTTATGAAAACTGCAAGATGATAAGACCACAAGAGCATATTACTTCTGTTAGTGGCAACTCGAATATCTAAGTAAATTGTTAAGATAATTATCGAGATGAACACTATTTAAGTTGACATGTTAGCTCTTCTAACGCTATAACATAGAAAGTAGTCAATGAAACTTGTGGAACAAACTGAAACAAAGGCTTAGAAAATGTTTTTTTTCCTTCTTTTGTTTGACTGCTCCAACTTAAATAGAGAACTAGGAGCATAAACCAATTTTGGATGCAACACACTCCATTTGTTCTATATATTGTGGTGTTAGATGACCTTAGAATGACATTGTATGGTAGCGTTCGGGAAGCATGTAATAGAACCTAATCAAAATAAACAATTCTAAATCAACATTATCGGTTTACATGTGATAAATAGATGTGTCTACCATATGCCTAAACTTACCAATCAATAAACATAAGAAACAAGATAAGCGGCTTACATTTGACCACTATCGTTTTTGTGCTCACAGTTTTTATACTTGAAATTCCTATTTTGCAGGCTTGGTGTTGCTTCAAACGGATATCAAGACGCTGAAGTTGAGAATATTAGAGTCAAACTGAGTTCATTCATCTCCCAGAGCACCTCAAGCAAAACTGGTTTCGGAGTCCAGTTAGCTGCTGTAAATGCTTTTCTGGTTACAACACCTTTGAGTTTCCAAGAAATATGCGACCTATCACCCCTTGAAAGCACCTCAACTAGAATTGATTGTATACAAAAATGGTTTTCTTTGCTGAGTGATCGGAAGAAACAGTTATCATCTATGCTCTTTTACCGTTGATGTTTCTTAGCTGCAGAATGGTTCTCTTTTGTAGTTGAAACCATTCCTACTTGTAGTGCTAGTGGCAATAGATTTAGCCGAGTATTCTGAAAGTTGACTGATGCGTTTTGCGATGTTGGTGGTCATATTGTATACATCAAATTTTTTGCATCAGTTTGATTCATGAATGCAAGTTGCTTCGGTTAACTTAATTTGTATCTATATCTATTAGTGTTGAATGCTCATTTGAGGAATGTCTAATACAAAGTCTGGGAATTATCTAATGAAACTTGGACATGAGACTAAAAAGAGGCCAACAGATTTTGTTGGTACCGATCAATACACCACATAATTTGTATTCGGCTCAACTGTATAACCAACAACAAAATCAAATGTATCGTCCACAAATGTCATCACCACCGTATGTGACCCACATACTCTGATTAACCTTTCCTTGATTCTTGATAATGTATTCGAGCCATTCTGGGACTCCTCTACCTTCTCTACCTTTCCTAGCTCAAGATTAAGAAGGTGCTTCTGAACCAGTTCGCGACGACTCTCCCATCGAGGAGATGGCGCTGGTTGAAAGGAAGTATACAAAATGGTGTCAATAATTTGATGCCGGATTTTTGAGGGGGGTTATAATTGACTAACAGATTGATTAAAGAATATTTTTCAAACTTTGAATTTTGCCCATGAGTTATAAGGATTAACAAATCACCATAGTTAGATAAGACATGTTGCCACATCTTGTCTAATACCCTTTTATATGTTTGCTATGATATTAACGTTCTGTCAATTCGACTTGATTAAACCTTTTCATTCAGGTGGTTAACCATGATCCGAACCGCGAATAACCATTTATTTCGGGTAACCGTGTATGCCGGTAACCGGCCAAAGCTGTTCGTTTACGGATAATGAAATGAGCTACACGCCTCGTGGAGAATGGTTTATATTTTTTGATTAACCGAGCCCGCCCTGTAAACACCCTTAATGATGTGTACTTCCATGTCTGTCATCCTAGTCAACATATCCTAGGTGTAAAGGTATATCCTAGGTGTACAGATATTTCGTAATTTTGACCCTCTAAAAAGAGGTATAGAAGATTACAAAAGCTGACCATTGCTCATATCTGGGATCAAGATGAGCACAGACCATCTGGGCCCTTTAAATTTTGGTTTCAAAACGGGCTGTAAAATGTGAGAAAGAATGGACTATTTGGGTGCGATCAAGTCAAAAGCATCTTAAGTTCCTCAATCCGTGCACTTTGGACCTCCTGGTCTGTTAAAGGTCCATAAATCATCCGTGGTTTACGTGCTTGTACCGCTTCCATTCTTTGCTCAACCGTGCCCTGCGTAGTTGTGAAATATTATCAAACACCTGTATTAAGCATTCAACTAACCACCCCTTGTGCTATTAATCAAGGAATCCAAGGATAGTCCCCAAATGGGTGCTATCAACTTACAAACAGAAAGAGTTGTCCTCAAATGAGTGCAACCCAGGAAATACAAAGTTCAATACAACTAATCAAACGTTTGAACAATCAAACGTTTGATGGAGAAAACATATATTTGGATTTTGTTGGGAGAGAAAGATAAGGTGAAGTGTGTGTTTCTCCAAGCTTCAAGTGAACGTTCCTTGTCTTGATATAAACGTCACTTTGACCAGTCTTCATTGAGTTCCAAAATTGTGCATCTTTAGTCCCTGCAAAATAAACACAAAGGCAGAAAAAAACACAAACAAGCACCAACGGTAAAATAATACCCAAGAGAAGTTACAAACCAACCCTCACACTTATAAACTTGTTAATGAAGGGAACCACACAATTCAACACCCCCCCCCCCCCCCCACAAGTTTATAAGCCAAAGACATTGTACAAAGTAAGTTGGGAGCAAAGATCATGTTGAGCACTTACTAACCCTTTGGTTAAGATATCAGCAATCTGTTTCTCAGATTGCACTTTCACAGTACGAATAAGCCCAGATGCAACCTTTTCTCTAATGAGATGAACATCGATATCAAAGTGCTTGGTTTTCTCATGCATAAAAGGATTAGCAGTAATCTGTATAGCAGAGCTGTTATCGCAATAGAGGAAAGCAGGAATTTTACCAGTTATACCAAGATCCTTCAGGATCTTAACAATCCACGTTATCTCACAAACAGCAGAGGTCATGGATCTATATTCTGCTTCAGCAGAAGATCTAGACAAGGTAGCTTGCTTTTTACTCTTCCAAGAGACTAAGTTACCACAAACATAAACACAATAGCCAGATACAGACCTTCTGGTCACTTTGCATTTTGCCCAGTCAGAATCAGCATAAGAGCAAATGCTTTGATTAGCAGATCTCTTAAACAGGATACCAGCACTTGGAGCATTCTTAAGGTACTTAAGAACTCTAAATGCAGCATCAAGATGAGATTGAAGAGGAGCATGCATATGCTGACTCAAGCAGTGAACAGAGTAGGCAATATCAGGTCTAGTGTTACATAGGTAAATGAGCTTTCCCACAATTTTTTGGTATGCCGTAATATTTTTCAAATATTTATCATCCAAAGATTCTTTATGAGGCAGTATACCATTCTCAGGCATAGGAGTAGAGATAGGTTTACAAGCCAAGAGACCATCATTAACTTTAAGCACTTCAATACCCAGAAAAAATTTGAGTTCTCCTAAGTCCTTGATTTTGAACTTCTGATTCAGAAAGCTCTTAAACATAGCAATTTCATCTTTGTTGTTTCCAGTGATGATAATATCATCAACATAGACTAAAAGAACCAAGAAAATGTCATCTTTGTTCTTAACGAACAAGGAGTGATCATTTATGCTTTGGATAAAACCAGCATTGGTCAAAGTCTTAACTAATTTCTTGTTCCATTGCCTAGGAGCTTGTTTAAGACCATATAAGGACTTGGAAAGCTTACAAACCCTTGTTTCATTTTTATCAAAGAAACCGGGTGGAGGAATCATGTAGATGTCCTTAGTAAGGTCTCCATAGAGAAAAGCATTGTTAACGTCCAATTGAAATATGCCCCAAGAGTTTTGAACAGCCATATTAATCACACATCTAACAATTGTCATTTTAACGACAGGGCTGAATATTTCATCATAATCAATGCCCCTCTTTTGGCTACAGCCTTTGGCAACAAGCCTGGCTTTATAGCGCTCAACTTCCCCATCAGATTTGTATTTGATTTTGTAAACCCATTTAGACTTAATAGCTTTTCTATGAACAGGCAAATCAGTAAGGGTCCAAGTATGATTAAGGTAAAGGGATTCCATTTCATTGTTCATAGCTTGGACCCAGTTAGGATCTTTGATAGCATCCTCAAAACAACTAGGCTCAGCAGTTTTCTTCAAATTAGCAATAAAACAGCATAAATCAGGAGCAAGTTTAGTGTGATTAGCATACTTATTAAGACCATACCTTACTTTACCATCAAGGACAAAATCATTCAACGTTTCAGGTAACCTAGATATTCTATTAGATTTTCTGGGTTCAGGCAAAGGAGGTTGACCTTCATCTTCTGTTTGATTGCTGGTATCAAAAGTAGGAACATTTTGTTGTTGAAAAAGATTGCCCTCAGAGATGTGGTTTTTATCTGTTGATGATGTGGTATCGACATCCTCCTCAATTGACTGCATCCTTGCAATGTCATTTGAGGAGTCATCCGAATGACCTCCATCATCATCAGGAGTACTCTCTCCTTCATCATTGGGTCTTACAATGTTATGATGCCCCGACTCAAAAAAATCAAAAAAGTTTTTATGATTAACTTCATCAGACCCAAAAAGATTTTCCTTATTCAACTTAACATTATCAAAATTGTCTTTATTAGACTTCTTTTTATATGGAAATATAGTTTCATAGAATTTTACGTCTCTTGAAAAAATAAGATTTCTTTTTTCAAGACTCAAAAGTTTATATGCCTTTTTTGAAGATGAATAACCAATAAGAATGCATTTTTCAGATTTTGGAGAGAATTTATCAGACACATAACACACTACAAAAACATAGGCAACCAATACATCGCAAATGGGAAAGAGAAGGTTCACTACCATATAGCATACAAAAAGGAGATTTTCCAGCAAGAACAGAAGACGGAAGCCTGTTAATTAAGTAAGTAGCAGTTAAGATGCATTCAGTCCAAAAACATAAAGGGATACCCCTTGAAACAAAAGACTCCTAGCAACATTAAGAAGATGCCTGTGCTTTCTCTCAGCAATTCCATTTTGCTGAGGAGTATAAGCACAGGTAGTTTGGTGCACAATACCCTTATCCCTCAAAAACGTTCCCATTTTATTGTTAACAAACTCGGTCCCATTGTCAGATCTTATAATTTTAACTTTCTTATGAAACTGGTTAAGGATGAGGTTACAAAACATACAAAAATATTCAAACACTTCATCTTTGGACTTAAGCAAATAAACCCACACAGCTCTTGAAAAATCATCAACAATAGTTAAAAAATATCAAAACCCTTCTCTAGAGGTAACTCTGTAAGGACCCCATCCATCAAGATGAATGAGATCACCTAATTTGGTGGACTTATGGTTACTAAGCGGAAACGGTTCCCTTGTTTGTTTTGAAAAATGACAGATTTCACAAGGATAAAAATGTTCAGGTTTGGTCAGATTTAAACTATCTTTTAAAACCTTGAGAACATGGTCTGAGGGATGACCAAGCCTATTGCGCCACACAGATTTGGAAACATGACAACAAAGAATAGACAAATTGCATTTAACAGAAGGAATCTTACGATCAAAATCAAACATATAAAGACCATCAAGTTCTCTACCAATCCCCAGGACAATCTCCTTTTTCGAATCCTGAATCACACAATCATGTTCATTGAAACCAACATGCAATTTACTATCTTTAATCATTTTGTTCACAGATAACAAGCTAAATTTGTATTCAGGTATAACCAACACATCAAACAAAATGACATTGCTAGTAAGTCTAAGATTACCAACATGAGTTATTCTAGCAATAGTACCATTGGGATGACCAACGGTAATTTTAAGTTCAGAAATGTCCAAAATGTTGGTCATATTTTTAGTGGAATTAGTGATGTGTTGGTTTGCTCCTGAATCAATAATCCACCCCAGATTGACATTCAGCCCATTACAACTGATATTGGCAATAAAAAATCTATGAAAATGATTATTAAAAAAATGTTTGCATTAAAGAAACTGAAGTTTATACCTGCCATATTAGTTTGAGCAACAGAGTTCTCCTTTTCCCCAATTAAAGACATAATCTTGGCAATTAGTTCATTAGAAAAAGGTAAAAGCACATTAGGATTAGAAGCATCAACATTGTTGCTAGAACCAGATGATCTGTTATTGTTTTGAAAAATTCTGTTGTTATTATTAACAACATTAGGATTTTTCTTGTACCCAGGAGGGTAGCCAATGATTTCATAACACCTCTCAACAGTATGTCCTTTCAACCCACATTTAGTGCAAATGAATGTATTATAAGAAGGCCTCACATTTCCATTGTTGTTGTTAGAAGACTGATTTCTATTGTTGTTAGGAGAAAAAGGTTGATTTTGGTTTCTATTAGTGTTGTTAAAACTGTTTCTATTTTGATTTTTAAATTGATCACCAGTCTTAGCAACAAAGGCACTCACCTGGGGTTTTGAAGCCCCAGAGTTGGAACCAAGCCCCCTATGGGATTCTTCCCTACACACAATCATAAAGGCATCTTTAACATCAGGTAAAGCAGGTTGAGTCAACAAAGAACTTCTAATTGGCTGATAAACATCATCTAAACCCATCAAAAATTGCATCAACTTCATCAACTGTTGATGTTTACCAGCCTCAGTCCTAGCAGTGCAAGTACAAGGAGAGAATTTGGTAAGAATATCAAATTCCCTCCAAAGAGAGTTCAACTTATGGTAGTATTCAGAAACAAACAAGCCATTTTGCTTAAAGTTATTAATCTTTTGAATTAGATTAAACAGAATAGAACCATCAAGTTTATCATAAGTTTCCCTAAGTTCATTCCAAACTTGAGAAGCATTTTCAGAATAGACCTGACTAAGATACAAGTCCTCAGAAATACTACTCAACAACTGTGACACCCCAGGCAAATCCGACATCGGTTGTGGCCAGGAGAGATCCATGGTTCATAAGATAACAGTCGCCTTCTCATGACACAACGCGTTTTGTGGTCTACTGCAAGTGGGGTTCTTAGGAACTGGCAGTTAAGCGTGCTCATGGGAGAGTAGTACTGGCTTCCAAGATAAAACAACGACATTACATCTATCCCACTGATTAGACAAAGTTATACTACTAGCATAATCAGATTTCAAACAAGTTCCATCAACAAAAGCCATTTTGTTCCTATCTTGAAGAGCAATTTTCATGGCATTAGCCCAAACCCTATAATTTTCACAACCAGTAAGTTTAATACTAACCAAGGCACCAATATTACTATCATTAGTCTGCAAATGAAGAGGGTTCCCAGCATCAAGAGAACTAATTAATTCAGAATTACTAGTGGAAGTACTAGTAAGTGAAGGAACACCACTAGGACCACCACTAGGAGAAGGTCCAGACATGATAACACAAGTTTAAACAAATAAACAAAGCAAACAGAAAGCACCAGGTAGCACAAATAAGAAGGCAAAAAATAAATAAAAAAATAAAGGAGAACAGATTCGAACTACAAGTACACCAACACAATACTTGGTGAATTGGGGTTGGCCAGAGCAGGTATCCACACCAATCTAGGTTGGAGGGTCAAGGTGTTAACCAACCTGTTTGCACCCACCAAGTAAGGTCAATGCAAAAGTAAAAACGAATCACTTACAGTGCAATATAGGAAGCAAGAAAACTTTGTGCTCTTAATTCACTTAGTCAAGAGACACAAAAGTCAACATAAGAACCACCAGAAGCACAAGAAGCCCCAAACAATAGATTAAGGTTTTACAACCCTAAATCAAGCCACCAAGTATCAACACAAGTCACCAGAATCAAAAACCCCAAAAAATAAAATTAGGGTTTGAGAAACCCTAATTTTTAATTTTTTGAAATAGAAAGATCTGGTAACAATAAACCTTAATTCCAAGTCACCAATGATCAATGGAAGTCACCAGAATCAAAACCCCCAAAAAATAAAAATTAGGGTTTGAGAAACCCTAATTTTGATTTTTCAGTAACAGTTAGATCTGATGACGGCCAATAAAATCCACCACCAAGAACGTCAAGAACCACCAAAACAAGAGCAAAGAAGCAAGATCCAACAAGATCTAGAGCAACCTTTGCTCTGATACCATGTGAAATATTATCAAACACCTGTATTAAGCACTCAACCAACCACCCCTTGTGCTATTAATCAAGGAATCCAAGGATAGTCCCCAAATGGGTGCTATCAACTTACAAACAGAAAGAGTTGTCCTCAAATGAGTGCAACCCAGGAAATACAAAGTTCAATACAACTAATCAAACTATAAATCAAACGTTTGAACAATCAAACGTTTGATGGAGAAAACATATATTTGGATTTTGTTGGGAGAGAAAGATAAGGTGAAGTGTGTGTTTCTCCAAGCTTCAAGTGAACGTTCCTTGTCTTGATATAAACGTCACTTTGACCAGTCTTCATTGAGTTCCAAAATTGTGCATCTTTAGTCCCTGCAAAATAAACACAAAGGCAAAAAAACACAAACAAGCACCAACGGTAAAATAATACCCAAGAGAAGTTACAAACCAACCCTCACACTTATAAACTTGTTAATGAAGGGAACCACACAATTCAACAGTAGTTTTAACAAGTCAATATCAGATTTTCTTATGCTGATATAAAAGCAAGAATACAAATGAAAGAAGGTATACCTTTACAATAAATAGATTGATAGACACGCTTTTCGTTTGTCCAATCCTGTGGATGCGCGTCACAGCTTGTTCCTCAACAGCAGGATTCCACCAAGGATCCTAAGGTACAAAAAGTGAAAATAAGAAAACCGAAACAAGAGAAGAATTTCTAACTTTAATCATGTATCTACATACTGTACGTGTTAATAACTGAAGTGTGTACCATTACAAATGCATTTAGATGCTGCTGTCAGGTTGGTTCCAACCCCTCCAGCCTTCAATGACATTTATATAAATAGAATATATTATTTGCGTAGCATTCCATGAGTTACTATTTGAAATTTAGAGCTCCTGCAAGTGAAGGAGTCCCAATCATCCGAAAGACCAAAGGCTCCATCATTCTCAAAAGACCATGCAGAAAACAACTAGACACTAAAAACAACCTAACTTGAAGAGTCATCGCTGATAATATGATTTTGCAAACAGTTACTAACACCGGAAACATGAAGCAAATACTGTCACCGTACCATCCTCTGATTCAGACAGAATCTCTGAATTTGACTTCATCCCACATATCTCTTTTTTTATACACTGATTCTGTATCATTACAATTGTTGATGATGATTGATCAACAATACTAAAATTGTAACTATACAGAATCAGTGTATAAAAAGAGACGTAATTAACAAACTTTAGTAACATAAAATGAGCATAATCACCATTCAAATGACCAAAGAATCAATCAATTTCATAATTGCCTTCCTTCATCGGAGATGGAGGATGATGAGGTTTCTTCGGTTAGAGTTAGATGAAAGTTATGAGAACTAGGCTCAGCATGGGCCTGGACCGGACCGGCCAAGCCAAGATCTGACCGGATCGATGATAGAAATTGTTAGAAACCCCATATTGAGACCGAATCGAAATAGATCGAGTCGGTCCGCTCTTATTAAGCATAATTGACGAGATTTTTGATAAGAACAAACCGAACCGATCGGATCGACCATTAAAATGGTCTAAAATACCAGATCGATGACCAGACCGAAATTGTCTTGTCCAACCCTAATGAGAATTACGTTGTTTGTCTGATTTTTTTAAAAACTTTGCAGCTTTAGTTATGAAAAATATCACCGAGACACATATGTATATTGAGGGTCCGTTTGGTTTGAATTCAGATTTTACTTTGTTATGGGTTTATAAAGTAAATGGTTTAAAATTAAGTATTGTTAAATGAATTAATGTTGGTTTATATTAAATTAATTTATTTTGTTTATATAAAAGGAACCGAAAACAAACACGCTTTAAGATTTTTGTATCATGTGATTTTAAAACGTTGTTTGTTAATTTTGGACAAAGAAGGAAATGATTAGTTTAAATTATTTTTTAAAATTTAAATTTAAAAATTTAAATCAAATAAACATTGCTAAATAAAGAATATATCTCTACTACTTTATAAAGGCTCTATCTCTTTGGTTGAAATGTTGAATGTTGAATGTTGAAATGTCGAAACATTTAATGTAATACTATACTCCCTTATAAAACATGGATATCCCAACCAAAAACCAACCCTCCAATTTTAAAATTCAGACTTTCAAACCAACATCCAAACCTAAATTTACACACCAAACTAATATCCAATCTAAAACTTTTTTACCAAACCTAAAAAAACAAATAAACCCTGTCATATATAAATAACTCACAAACACCATAACTCTCTCTCTCCCACAATAAAACACATAAAAAAAACTCTCTCCACCTTACAATAAAACACTATCTCATCTGCATCACCACAGCTGGTCGCCACCATAAGGTATGTTTTGGTTTTTTATTTGGTTTTAAAAGTATTTTTTTTGGATCTTTATTTCTTATATCGAGATCTTTTGGTTTTAGTTGGAGATCTGAAGTTTTTATTTATAGATATAAGTTTTGACAATTTGTTTTTATTTTTTTACCAGCCGTCGGAAACGCAGCATACTCGCAGGAACTTTGAGACTCGCCATAAAATCTTTTAATCTTTTTATCTATGTAAACAAAGTAAGTTTTGAATATTTTTTTGTTAGATCTGTATTTATTAAATGATCGATCTGTAGATCTTACTTATTGTAATGATTTTTTTTGCTTTTCTTATTTCAGCCTTTGTTTGCCACCGGTCGTCATTGTCTCTGCCTAATTTTCGATGGAACTAGCCGATTGTCGCTGACTGTTGTTAACCACGAGCTGAGCATACTACTAAAAGTGAATTTAAAAGTTATCTTTAATATTTGGCCTAATGGCTTATTTATGCATATTGAAGGTTTTTTCATAAGTTATATATTCAACAAATTTTTATAGTTTCTTAAACTAGATCTTCTTTTTTAGATCTTGCTGGGAACATTTGGCCGTCGCTCCCTAAAAGCATGATCGTCGCTAAAAATATGCTTCATTTTCTAAATTGGTTATTCGAGTATACTAAGAATTTATTATTTGTATTGTAATGTATATTTTGTTTATAGCGTATATTTAAATTTTCATGTAAATTGATGTGATAAAAAATTATTTATAATTGAAAAGTTTTGATGTTTAGTGTAGAATATTGATAATCAATGAATCTATGAAGGGGTTTGTTGATTTCTAGAGAGAGAAAGTTAGAGAGAGAAAGTGAGAGAAACTATGTGAATTTTATTAATATGGAATCTAGCAAATGACAACAACCAACCCCTTTCCTTAGTGGAAAGGGGTATTTATACTCCAAGCCTAACATTGGGCTTGGGCCGGTCCATGACAAGCCCATGGACCGGTTCTTACTTAAGTTAATAAGCAACTAATAACTAATTACTAACTACGAGCTATTACAACATAAATCATATTGTGGAGTGACCGATACTTCTAATATACGTTAAAACGTATTTCTAACAATCTCCCCCTAAGGGAGGTCACTCCACGATACAAAGTTCTAAACCTAGCATACTATACTAAGTCTTCGTTCTTTAGCTCGTAGTCTTTTCTTCTTTTCTTTCTTTTGTTGTGAATATATTGATTTGATCTTTTTGGCTTTGACTTGAGAGCATTGTTCTTTGGCCTTTCACGTGCGATCTTTGCCTTTCTTGTGAACTTTGCCTCCTCGTGACTTCATGTTCCACACACTTACGTCTTTTTGTTGAATTCTCGAAAGCTTCAGAGTTTGGTACAGCGGAAGACTTCATCTTGTACTTTCTTGAATTTTTGCTGAACTTTGTTGCAAAAGACATAAGCATGTGGGAACGACTTTTACAGGTACACCGCAACACCACCGTCTTCACTGGTACACAGCAACGCCACCGTCTTCAACAGGTACACAGCAACGCCACCGTCTTTAACAGGTACACAGCAACGACACGAATAAAATGGCTTTGAACATTTTATTCTAATTCGGTAGCATTTTACCTCCGGTCGGTGAAGACCGTTGGACGATATTAGATATCGTACCCGTGACGGATAGTTTCAATTAAGTAACTTCCTGACAGGATTTCGCGGGTGAACCCGTTCTCTTTATTCGACCGTCCAAAGCTGACTGCGAACATAAAGAGTGAATCACTTGGATAAAATATCCTTGTGATTAAAAGCCGTCAATTCATGAAACCTGGAACAAGTGAATTTCAATTAAGATTTTCACCATCGTTGCTTTCCAGTTGTCACGAGCTCAATTCATAAAGAATCTTGCACGTTACCTACCAAGTGCTGTTTGATGTTGACACTAGAAGGATTTCCACTCGTCACTGTGGTCAATAAAGAGTCACTCTGAGTGTTCTGGCAAGATCATATGATAATGCGACGAGGCCTGGAACGAGTTTAAGTTCAATTAAGAATTAAACCACTGTTACCTTCCAGTTTTTCACAAGATTGGTTCTAAAAGAACCGCACGTGTAACCTACCATGAGCTTGTTTGATGTTGGCTCAAGCAGGATTTCCATCTTCATTGTAATACTTACGTATTACTCGGATGTTCTGGCAATATTACAGGAATATTGCGTAGGACTCATGAAAATCTCTTACTTTTCACAGTGTGTGAGAAAGCAAGGAATAAATGGAAAGTGTCCTAATGAGACTTTTGATGATCTCTTGGCTCTAGACTCGATTGTGCGTTTTGATTTAGTGAGCGATGGCTGGAGAGGAGTGCCACCTTTTCAATATCAGTCTATTCGGAGTGAATAAACCAATAGATAACGTGTTGATCTCCGTGTGATTAAAACAAATACCTTTTGAGAGATATTTGAGTTAGCTGGGAAGGGTTGTGCATTGCATCACTGGGTCCATGATGTCTTTCTTCAATACCGAGAATCATTAGCAAAAATGATCTCAATAGCATATGTATTGACCCGGTTTCTGCCTAAAGTTGTAAGGAGGGCTTCTTTCTTTACACCCTTTATCTTTACATTTCTTTTTCGTTCTTCAACCCCTTCAATGCTTACCAATACGTCATCACTAGCACCTTGTTGTGATTGTTCCAGTGCTAGCTTAAGTACTTGGTCGGCATTCAGCTACGTTCACATTCTTTCTCCATCTTTCCTAGGACTTCTAATTCTATCTAGGGAATTGTCCTTGGGAAGATTCCATCGGCTCTGATGAATCATTGGACTAAACCTATTCCTACCACCCTTTTGTCACCACATCCGTCGTGAATTTAAGCGTGTTTTGGGAAGGAATTGCCACCATGAAAAATCATTGAAAATCACCTAAAGTACTTGTGATATTGAAATCAAAAGATTTGTACCTTAGGTGTTTTGTTCATCAAAAACGCTCCCCCTTAACACGTGCTGTACACATATTAAGTTGGATAATCTTTAAGTCTTTTTCATCTTTTAGCCAAGTATCACTTACGTCTCCTTAATCCCATTTTCTCCCCTTATCCAAAATGTTAACCATTAATATTTGGGATATTGAATGGATTAACCGGTCTTTGGGTAAAAAATGAAATCGATGTTTGACCATAGAACAAGTTATTGCTCCCCCTTAATTCAATAAGGGATAGTTGTAGTGCTTTAGTATGATATATTTTGAAAGATTTAGAATCTCGTGAGAAATTCTTGACAAATTATCATACCTTAACACTACATCAAGCCATACAAGCACATTATTCACAAATATACATATTCACAATTGAAAAACCAATATAAAGTGACCTGAAATGTACGACCCATTAGATGGATCGTTGCAGTAGCTTGTGGTGCACTAGATATGGTCTTCCACCCACGAATCTTTCCTAGCTCCTCATCAATCTACGTTCACGGAGCTTTTGATCGATCTTTTTGATCACATACTTCGCCATCTGCCGGTAACCCGGATGCCAATCCTCCGTCATTTCTGGCAAAGTCCCACCCGAGTTCAGATGCTCCAACTTTCCTCTGACTTGTATAAGAGTTCCATCACTATACTTGTGGAGCTCCCCCACCCTCATAAACTTCATCAAACCTCGACTGTTCAAGTAGAAAATGCCGTAATTTGGGACAGAAATGCCGGTATAGGGACATCTTTCTACATGTTGAGGTAGCACTTGATTCATAGGACGGGTTAAATTGAGCCTCCTCTGATAGCTTTCGACTCCCAACTGAAGATCTTCAACTCGTGACTTGATGACAACGCTTCGTGTGAACATACGAAGTGCTGTATTCAAAGCAATCAGGTCTTCACGAGGAATGTGTGTAAGTTGATCTCGGGTCATCAGAAGCAGCATATCTTCGATATCCTCAAGGCGAATGATGGAAAAATCTCCTTGCTGGATTTTGTATTCCCTGTCATCCTCCCTTTTCAAGCGAATCTCCGTCACATGATAATAGCCGTTCTTGGCTTCAGTTTTCATTCCTAAGATGCTGGAGATGCGGATGTCGGATCGAACATTGCTTCCAGAATTGACCAAGCAGCAACCCCTGTACGCCCTTCGGACTCGTTCGTCCCAATGAGATGCACCTATGACAGCATACATATCATAATTACGATTCATTTTTGGGACCCAGAGTCGATTTACCTTTTCCTCGATAAAGGGTATTGTCCCCCAGTTGGCAGCTTTCAGTAAGGTCAGGGAGGTTGCGTACTTTGATGACCCCTTCATAAGATACTCAAGATCATTGGTGACGAAGAAGTCAAGAGTAATCTGATTATCTTGAGCAGGATCCATTGGAGGTGGAGCTCTTTCTGATTCATGAAGTCCTGGCCGTTGAACGGTTTTCAAAGCCTTTAGGATCTCATCGGCATAATACTCGAACTCCATTCGGGGTAATCGGGTTTTGGCGCGAAGTCTCCTATCGTGCAGCGCTTTCTTCACCAAGGATGGAGTAACCGAAGTCTTATACTCATGAGCAAGAAATGCACATAAGTCAATCGGACTTCGGATACGGAGATACAGCACATCTTTGTCAGCATCGGTGATCGGATCATATTGTGCTGCTGCCGTGATCCAAGCCTGTGGTGGTGCAGTTTCGTCTGTCTCCAACGTGTCTTCCCAAACTCGTGTGCTTGGTTCAGGAACCGTAGATTGTTGAGCTTGTTGTTGAGGAGTTGAAGTGCGAACATCTGTTGGTTCAGTTTCAGGCATTTCAGCAGTGTCGTGAACTGGAGAGTGTTGTGCAGCTTCGGGTTCCGTTACTGATTCTGCAATCACAGGAGGAACAACAACAGAACTAATGGGGTTAGTGGTAATAGGTACAGATACAGCGATAGAGATACCAGGAAGAAGAAATCCTTCATTCGGAAGTTTTAATCCATGTTCATCCGGAACATTTACAAACAAAACTCAGATGATCATTCTAGTGCGTTTGTGAGTTTCTAAGGCAAACTAAGGCATTTAAACATCATTTAACACTAATCCGCATGAAACCCACCACAAATCCCTAGTTAATTAACCCTAATTAAGGAATAACCCTAAATCTGATAATTGTTAATTATCTGAATCAATTAAGGGGATATAGATGATGATTTAGACGAATTTATAAGTTTAATATAGATGTTATTTACCTTATTTAGTGAATGAACAGGATGGAATGAATAGACGAAAGATTTGAATGCGTGTTTGTGTGTGTAACAATGGCGGCAAGTTATTAGATAAACAGTGAACAGAAAAGTAAGGGGCGGGGGTGTTTTATTTGACTTAGGTCAAATTCTAACATCTTTCACAACATGTCACTTTAAGTCCTCCAATTTCACTCCTTTTTTCTTTTTTGTTTCTAACTGTTTTCATTTCACTTAACCCTTGTTTAACTTACACACAACTTAGCAAACGCATCCTATTAGCATATCTCCAAAATCTAAAAGCAATGCCTATCACTTAGGACGAACACAAGTCGTTTTCTAAAGCAATTACCACTCAATTACCATGTAGCCCTTAATTTTCACAATCACTTTTGAAAATCAATTTTAATGACAAAGATGATTTTAATATTTTCTCCCCCTTAAACGATGACCCGTTTTCTATTTAAAGAGCTGTAGTCATTGTTTAAAGAGTCAAATATTGATGAAAGCATTTCCAATTGATATCTTGAAAAAGTTTGATTCGTGGTGTCAATAAGATTTCTCTTATTTTAACAAATTAATGCACTGAGACGTACACAAATTCGTGTTAGACCAAGTTATAAAGTAAACTTGATCCCTTTGCATGATTTGGCTTGTAAATCACGCCCGAGAAAATTAATTCCCGTTCTGAGCCAACGTTTTCCAAGGAAATACGTGACTTTAATATGAAAACCGGGTTGTAGTCAGAAATAACTACAAGCCATGATGGGCATGTTTTAAAAATGTACAACTTTTATACGGACTCTATTTATGGCACCGTGTCAATATTGATCGACATTTCTAAGGCCGTAAATATTACCGTACTAAAAGACATGCCTGTTTTAAAACGAAAAATATTTTTGGTTTTTCTTGATTTTATAATTTTTATGGTTTTTCTAGGTTTTATATTTTTTATGGTTTTTCTTGGTTTTATATTTTTGTATTTTCTTTTTGTGGTTTATATATTTACGATAATATACATGATCACGAACAAAGGATACTCTGAATAGTTTACCACGACTATTCAGCTGATTCTTCTGCCAACTCTTTGAGAGTCGCTGGAGTGAATGATTTCATGCCAAGCTTGTCGATCAAAAACTCGATTCGTCCTCGATCTAAGGCTTTGGTGAACATATCCGCCAGCTGATACTCAGTAGTGACAAAATACAGCTCGATCACTCCGTTCTCCACCTGCTCCTTGATGAAATGGTAGCGAATGTCTATGTGCTTGGCCCGGGAGTGTTGAACATAGTTGCAGCAAAGGGCAATGGCGCTCTTGTTGTCACAATACATCGGGATTTTGTTGAATCCCAAACCGTAGTCAGTTAATTGTGATCTCATCCAAAGGACTTGAGCACAACAACCGGACATGGCGATGTATTCAGCCTCCGTGCTTGATATTGCAGCGCTTTTCTGCCTTTTTGAAGACCAACTGATCAATCTATCTCCTAGGAGTTGCACAGATCCAGAAGTGCTACGCCTCGTGTCTTGACATCCAGCATGATCAGCATCTGCGTATGATATTAAAGCAATAGAGGAATCCTTCGGATACCATAGACCACGATGAAGTGTTCCTTTTAGATACCGAAAGATCCTTTTCACAACATGTAGGTGCTTTTCGGTAGGCCGAGCCTGATACCGGGCACACATGCATACAGCAAATTGCAAATCAGGCCTGCTAGCAGTCAGATATAGAAGGGTGCCGATCATCCCACGGTAAAGTTTTGGATCGACAATAATCCAATCCCTATCTTCATCTAACTTGGATTTCTCCACCATTGGAGTGTCCACGGGGTCACAATTTTCAAAGTTATATTTCTTAAGAGATTCTAGAGCATATTTGGATTGATTAATAAAGA
Organism: Glebionis coronaria; assembly: GCA_025667525.1. Taxonomy (NCBI): domain Eukaryota; kingdom Viridiplantae; phylum Streptophyta; class Magnoliopsida; order Asterales; family Asteraceae; genus Glebionis; species Glebionis coronaria. Next base: position 184,454 of record JANFOE010000926.1, read on the forward strand.
TGCCTCTGGGATTCTGAGAAATCTGTAATCCTAAGAAAAATGAAATTTTTCCCATCATCGACATCTGAAAGCGTGTGGACATTATCTTCTCAAATTGTTTAGACAATTCTATGTTAGTGGCAGCAAATATTATATCATCAACATAAATTTGTACCAGAAGCATGTCGTTGCCGTCCTTGAGAGTGAATAGAGTGGGGTCCACTTTGCCTTTGGAGAAGCCTTCCGACATGAGATATGTTGACAGGAGATCATACCACGCGCGTGGAGCTTGTTTCAACCCATAGAGAGCCTTCTTAAGCTTGTACACATGATTAGGAGACTCCGTACTGACGAACCCATCCGGTTGACTAACATAAACTTCTTCCCTTAGTTCACCGTTCAAAAATGCCGTCTTCACATCCATTTGATAGACGATCATGTTCATATGAGCAGCAAACGCAAGGAATAGTCTAATCGCCTCCAATCTAGCCACAGGAGCAAAAGATTCCTCAAAGTCTATACCCAAGGCTTGTTTATATCCTCTAGCGACCAATCTAGCTTTATTCTTCAATACCGCACCCATCTCATCAAGTTTAACCTTATAAACCCATAACAAGGTAAGGATGTTAACCTTGTCAGGGCGAGGAACCAATTCCCATACTTCTAGGCGTTTGAATTCATTGAGTTCCTCCTGCATAGCTTCAATCCAAGATGATTGGGTCATAGCCTGCTGCCAATTTTTGGGTTCAACTTCAGAGAGAAATGCATCAAAGTAACAATAAAGTGCACTCTCTTGTAATTGATGGCGTGTAGAGACTGGTCGATCTAGATCTCCAATAACATTCCTAATCGGGTGATCTTTTGTCCATTTAGTGCTATGGTTTTCAATCCTAGGTGGTCTGGAGTGAACAATAGAAGGAGCTTCTTCTGAGGTAGACGCGGCTGAAGGGTTTTCAGGGATCGCTACACCAAAGAAAGGAAGCTCTTGCAAGTGAGCATATTCCAAGTCGTGATCAGTAGAATCCTCTTCCACATCATTAGGCACAAGTAGGGGTGATGATTCAGGTGTAGTTTGAGAATCACTTGGTGAAGGTGCATCAGGTTCAATGTGAATTGTAGATGCATTAGATAAAGGTTCATTAACTTGAGCAACCACTTCAGGTATTGGAGCAATTACTACAGGTGTTGGAACTTCATCAGTCGGGGGATCGAAGAATTCATCAAACAACGATTGAAACAGTTTATCCCACTCGGGCCTTGATGGTGGTAAAAATGATGTAGAAGTAGGATTGTTGGGAACTAATCCGGAACTTATAGCACCGGTTCCCATCTCATGAAGCGCGGGTTCAGAGCTGTGTTGCTCAGAAGCCATCGCTGTCAGCTCGTCGAAATCTGCGTCCATAGTTTCTACAATCTTGCTAAGACGACGGTTATAGATTCGGTATGCTCTTTTGGACGGTGAGTAACCAATGAAAATACCTATATCGGCTTTTGGTTGAAGCTTACCCAAGTTCTCACTATTGATGTTTGGATAACACAAAGCACCAAACACATGAAAAAATGAAACATCAGGTTTGCGGTCATGTAGAAGCTCATAAGGTGTTTTTCCATGGCGTTTCCGAACGATAGAACGGTTTTGGGTGAAACATGCAGTAGAAATAGCCTCTGCCCATAAGAACAATGGAGCGTTCGCATAAATAAGCATGGTCCTAGCAGCTTCCATAAGTGTACGATTCCGTCTTTCAACGACACCGTTTTGTTGTGGAGTGCGTGCAGCGGATGTTTCATGTGATATACCAACTCCTTCATAATAATCACGAAGAGTCTGGTTGACGAACTCTGTACCATTGTCTGTACGAATACGGCGGACAGTGGTATTCAAACGTACTTGAATGAATTTCAGAAAGGTGATAATAGCCTTTGGTGCTTCATCCTTTGTACGTAAAAATCTAACCCATGTAAACCTGGAGAAATCATCCACAATTACCAGAATGAATTTCTTACCGCTCACACTTTCAGTTCTCATTGGCCCACAAAGATCCATATGCAAAAGATGAAGTTTTTCTTGATTGGTGTCTTCAGCTTTGGGCTTGTAAGATTTCTTGGTGCTTTTCCCCCTTGAACACGCGGAACATAAATGATCCTTGTGAAATTTAAGCTTTGGAAGACCACGAACTAATTCGTTTTTAGCCAGATGATTAATAGCATCAAAGTTAAGATGAGATAATCTGCGATGCCATAACCATGACTTGGTCTTAGAAGCTTTAGAGAGAAGACATACTGGAGAAGCGGCCATCATGTCTTGTAAGGACAAGGTATATAGATTTGCACCACGAGATCCCTTCAACAAATCTTTTCCTTCCAAGTTGCGGATGAAACAAGTGTGTTGTCGAAAAGCAACCTCAAGGTTGGAATCACAAAACTGTCCTACTGAGAATAAGTTGTGACCAAGACCTTCTACATAGTATACCCTAGAAATCGTCACGTTTCCAATCTGATATTCACCGTATCCCATAATCTTTGCTATATGATCATTCCCGAATTTAACCGTACCAAGAAACTTGCTGACGAAATTTCGGAGCATCGAGCGATTTCCGGTCATATGTTTTGAACAACCGGAGTCCAAATACCACAGGATGATTTGGACCACCTGAAAATATCACCACACAAAGACAATGTAGAGGTATCGGAATCTGAGTGTTCCTGGTTATTAGCAGGTATAGATTTAATAATCTTAGATTTGCTAACTCTAGGTTTCTTAGATTTCCTAGCCTTCTTCTTCTTAATTGGTGGTGTAGATTCTAGTTGGCTTAAATCCTGAGGTATTTCTTCACTGATAGGCACTATAGTGGGGGCTGACCTAATTAAAGGGCGCTGTTTCCATACTTGAGTGCGAGTGTTCCTAACTAAAGGACGCTCAGACCTAACCTCAATGGATGCATTCCTAGTTAAAGGGCACATTTTACCATCTAGTGTAAAGGTCCTACCAGTGGGACGCCATTGCCAGCCAACTTGGGCACGAGTTCTACCCGTTGGCTTCCATTCAAGACCATTCTTAATAGCATTCATTTCATTAACGTGATCAATCAGACACAAATCATGACGCTGGGAAAACATACATTCATTACAATTCCAACAATTTAAATCAGAATTCACGAATGGTTTAGGCTGCTGCACAGGCGCAGAGCTTTTAGTCTTAACATGATTCGTTTTATTTAAAACTGAACTAGCATTCCTATTGTGGACTTCTACTTTCTTCTTTGTGGCACTACTAGTGGAGGGCTTGATCTTAGCTTTCTTGAGTGGCGATCCTTTAGCCTTAGTAGTCTCTTTTAATCCTGTAGAAGGCAAAGTGGGAACATTAGCAACAGATTTTAAAGGTGTCTTACTTGATTGTGCCAATGACGGTTTCGCTCCTGGAGTCTTATTAAATGGAGTGACATCAATGGGCCTATTATTAAGTAGTGCAGAACCTGGTGTACCTATGTATTGCAAATAAGCCAAGCAATATTGAACTCGCTTAACATATTCATGAGCCGAATAATAGTCGCTACTTGAGGGATCTAAGGCATAAAGATCGTCTAAAATATCCCTAAGAAGATCGACATGCTTAATGGCATTCCTCATATAATCATCGTAGGTGACCTGGTTTCTCTTATGAAGCGGATTCTTATAAAGCACTACTGACTTGGTTGTTGGAGCACTAGTGGACGGTGCAGAGTCGATAGCTAAGTTATCAACAACTTCTTGTCGGGTGAGAAGAAGTGTCTCCTTTAACTCAGCCAAAACCATATTTTTGTCTATGAGTAGGATGTTCAAGTCAGAGATTTCCTCGCACTTTTGGTTCAGTTGTTCAACAAAATATTGTTGCTGTGCCGCATTAAAAGCGAAGCGTTCTTCTAGTGAACCATAAAGAGCGGATAGTCCCTGCCTTGTCCGATCCATCTCCCCTAGAACAGTTGATAGTCTAATTTCTAAGACCTGGTTTTTAGACTCTGCAGCCTCTAGTTCCATTCTTAATGTTTCCTTTGATGATATCTCTCTCTTCAATCTCATGATTTCTTCCTCTAATGTCTCAACAATTGCAATCATCTTGTCACTAGTCTCAACACCGTTTTCACAAACATTTGATATCAAAAGATTCTCATTTTGAGTTTGTTGTTTTAATTCTAAAGATATACAATGTTGTTCTAGTTGATTAAAGCGTTTTGAAAGTAAATTGTAGGAATCTTGTAGCTTTAAAAACTCAGCGTTAGATTCGTGACAAGAATGATTATCTACCTCATTTACAGTATCAGCAACATTTACAGAAAGATTACAAACATCATCACAAATATCCTCACAAATATTCACAGCATTGCAATTAATCATAGCAGATGTAAGCTCATTCGAATAATTAACATTTACAATAGTAAGCACATCACACGAGATTACTTCGGACAAGAATCGGTCATATTCGGTTAAAATCTTTTCTTTTTCAATTAGTTGTAGTTCGTAAGCGGTGTCCATTTCATAAAACACTTTTTGAACTTCACCAATTTCAAACTGAAGATTTTCCTTAAGAGATGCAAAACTTCCTTTTAGACTTTCGACAAACGGATTGATCTCAGTTTTAAACACCTCGTTCATGTGTTCGAAAGCCCATTCTCCGGCGTTTAAGCCATTTGAAGTCGTACATTCCAAAATGACCTTGTCAAAGTTAGTAAAGTATCGGTTAATCTCTTGCAAGTTTAACCATACAGTGCTAACAGGTGGAAGATTCTTTGGAATTTCCTTAGGATCTTCCATGTTGACAAGTGTAGGAAATGTACTAGGGCTTTCTTCCTCTATCATGTAGGTTGGTGCTGTAATGAGATCTTTATCCATATGGAAGCGAACTCTAAAATCAGTTTTAGCAAGCTCCTTATTCATTTTAAAATAATCACAATCGGGATATTTTGCTGAATTGTATGACCGATCCTCATCAACTAGATCCTTATTTGTTCGATCATTGGGAAAAACAATCGGGTCTAAGGCCAATCCTAATTGAGTTGCATTATACAATCTTGGACTATGTCTAAAAGCTTGTTTTGCATACCTTGGGTTAGGGGGAAGGCCTTTTTGACGTGATAAGTTAAACTCTCTAAACGAAGCATCAAATAAGTGCACTAGTTGAGAAGCAGCGTATTGTCTTAAAAGCAAGTAGTCTAGACTTCTAATCTTATTAGCAGCATTAATCTCCATTTCATTCTTCTTAGATTCGAGTAATTCAAAATCAGTTTGAAGTTTTTGAAAATTAGTGACCACTAACTCCTTTTCTTTAAGTTCATTAGACAGATTTGCTCTTAAGTTTTCGATCTCTTGCAAGTGACACATTTGTTTGTTTCTAAAATGATCATATTCGAGATTTGTGAGAACACTAGACGAAGGCACTAATTCCAAAGTTTGTACTTTCTCATTGCTTAAGGCAAGCTCATCAGACAAATTCTTATTCTTAGCTAAGGTTTCTAAGAGTGCAGCATTCATTTGGCTAAGTAATGTAGCAGGAACCATGACCAAATCTTGTTGAGCATGAGTAGGCGTATGCGAACTGGGTCCCGGTTGTGATTCACTCAAAGTCTGGGAACTCACATTGATATTGCTATCATTGTTTGTCTCCTCGTTTGAAGGACTCACCACCGAAGATTCATTCGAGTCAGCACTCTCTTGCACAACTTGATGTGGTTGAATACTAGCATCAGTGGTATTAATAAGTACCTCAGATCTCTTATCTGGCCCTAAGCTGGAGATAGTTGCCATGAGAGCAGCCTTTGCAGTTTGAAAATCATCACAGTCGGAGTCATACGCATCAAGATCATCGGCTTGGTAAGCTGCATTCTGCGTAGTGACAACGTCTTGTTCAGCAATCCCTGGGTCAGCAAGAAATGCAAGCTCCTCTTCATCAAGTTCCCTTCCTTGCGCCTGTGCATTTACCAGATAGATCTTTTCTGCAAACCACTGTCCATCCCTTCTCATTTTGGGTTTCTTACAATCCCTGGACATATGACCCTCTTCCTTGCAGTTGTAGCATGTGATCATTCTCAACTTGCCTGTATTAGCCCGTGGAGGATTGTTGACCATTGGAGCAGGAGCAGGATTGATCGTGCGAGCATTGGTTGATGTAGAAGGTCTCCCCTATGGTTGAATTGGCTGAACCATGACCCTGCCATTCTCAATTGTAGCCTGTTGGCGAGAATTGGATGAATTCCTCAACTGATTGTTGGTAGGAGCTGATCCTCTGTATCCTCGTTTGCTTAAAGTTCTTGTGAGATAAGCAGACATAGTAGTTAGCACTTCAACTGGGTCAGCTCCTTGTTGGAATACAGGAACGGGGACTTCCTCATCATCACAATATAGTGCTTGATCTGGATGAGCTGCATAATCAGTAGAAGGAATACTCATTTGATCAGGGTAGCTTGTTGGATATGCTGCATTCTCTTGATAAGAAGAATATGATGGCTGAGCATAAGGTGCAACATTTGCTGGATGAAGTTGTGAAGCATACTGTGGTGAAGGTGCATTGAACCGATATTGTTGCTGATGTGAGGTGGGAGGTTGTGGTAGAATCGAGTATTGGGGAAAGGCTGGTGTCATGTAAGGTGATTGATGATAGGCTTGATGTCCCAAGATGTAAGGTGTGTTGTTGTGAGACAAGCTTGGTTGATTCGCCATCAAAGCTAAGGAATCTGGGTACATACCGCGAGGAGAACGGTGCATAATCACATGCTTCTCATGCTGCTGAAGGAAGGCATATATTTGATCCAAATTGCACTTATGCAGATCCCTGGTTAACTTGACATCGGTAATGTACTCACCCCATTCAGCTTGAGGTAGAGTATTCAAGAATTTGGTGTTAACCTGGAATGGAGCAATCTCAAGACTGTATACATTCAGATCATTCATGAGTGTGGTGAATCTGAAGTAATAATCGTGAAGTGTTTCCCCTGGGTTGTACGTGAATCTATCAAACAGATCATACAACTGACATTCCCTTTCCTGTTTTGTGAGAGACGTACCTTGTAGCAACACCTTAAGACGTTCCCATAAATCTTTTGCCACCGTATACTTGCTTACCATCCTATAAATATCATGTGGAAGGGCCTGAAGAATGGTTTGAAGAGCTTTTTCATCTGCATCTGCAACAAGTTGTTGAGCTGGAGTGAGTTCTTCAAATTCTCGTGGTCTAGTCACGTTGTCAACCACAATGGTACCATAGTCGAGTGGACCATTCAAAATCGATTTGACCATAAGCCTTCCGTATGTTGGTTTGCCCTTTAGATATTGCATCATTCGACCTTGCCATGCTTCAAACACCTCTTTAATAAGCATCGGTGGACGGCTATCAGTTCCCGTTATGATTGATATATCCGTAAGAGATGTCATCTGAGGCATTACTGAATTTGGATTCATTTTGTTTTCTTCAAAGAAACAGAGATTATCGGTTGATCGAGCAGTGAAGTAAAGCTTGTGAATTGTGTTAAGTTTTTGTTGTAGGAAACCAAGATTAAATCCTCTAAAAAATCGTCGAAAAAAACAAACAAAATCACCCTTGATTCGGAACTTTTTGTTGATTCGGAAGTTTGATTCGGAAGATTACCTTGATTCGGAACTTTTTGTTGATTCGGAAGATTACCTTGATTCGGAACTTTTGGCTTGATCCGGAACTTCTTGACTCGGAAGTTCTTGGTTCGGAACTTTGGATTGATCCGGAACTTCTTGACTCGGAAGTTCTTGGTTCGGAAGTTTCTTGATCCGGAACTTCTTGGTTCGGAACTTTGGCTTGATCCGGAACTTCTTGACTCGGAAGTTCTTGGTTCGGAAGTTTCTTGATCCGGAACTTCTTGGTTCGGAAGTTTCTTGATTCGGAACTTCTTGACTCGGAACTCCTTGATCCGGAACTTCTTGATCCGGAACTCCTTGATCCGGAACTCCTTGATCCGGAACTTTTGCTGAACAAACAGTAACTTGTTCCGATGAACAGTCGAACACCAAAAATGAAGATTAAGCCCAGATTTTGACCAAATAACCCAAAAAGTTTTGTGCTTTCGACTAAAATAAGTAACAACTAATACTTATCCACTAATCCCAATCACAAAAACACCAAAAACACCAAGAATCAAGATGATTTTTCTTAAAGAACACTAATACAATCAAAAACTAAAAAACCACACAAATCACTACCTTAAATCACCCCATAGCTCTTGATACCAAATGTAGAATATTGATAATCAATGAATCTATGAAGGGGTTTGTTGATTTCTAGAGAGAGAAAGTTAGAGAGAGAAAGTGAGAGAAACTATGTGAATTTTATTAATATGGAATCTAGCAAATGACAACAACCAACCCCTTTCCTTAGTGGAAAGGGGTATTTATACTCCAAGCCTAACATTGGGCTTGGGCCGGTCCATGACAAGCCCATGGACCGGTTCTTACTTAAGTTAATAAGCAACTAATAACTAATTACTAACTACGAGCTATTACAACATAAATCATATTGTGGAGTGACCGATACTTCTAATATACGTTAAAACGTATTTCTAACATTTAGAGTTAGTTGAAATTTAGTATTGATTATTAAATTACAAAGTTTGACTGTTGAAAACTTTTTTGGAGGTTTTTAATTTTTTAAAACGTAACTTTTGTAGAAATTGAAAATTTTGAATATATAAAATTCTGAACTTAAAAATTTTAATAGTTTAAAGATGTTTAAACAATACTTTTTGATTTTTTTTGAAATTTGAAAGTTTACGTCTTTTTTACTTTTTGAAATTTTGAATAGATTCTATGGCTTTAAAATTTTTAATATTTAAGAACTTTTGAAATTTGAATTTTAAAAGTGAAGTATCAAAACCTCGATGTATGCAAAAAGAATTCAAAAAGAATTGGTATGATTTTATGCCTTAATATGTGTGCCTTGTACATGGGAACAAGCAAAAGAATGAGTAAAACCGTAAAACAACAAAGTCAACCTCGAAAGTATGAGCTAAGTACAAAAGTAATCCAACTTTTTGATCCTTAGACACAAGTTTTTTAAGTTTTAAATAGGGACACGTATTTTTTATCAATTGATCAACTTACTTATTTTTTAACACGTGTTTGAGTGATCAATTTTTTATATATTTTTTATACTTTTTTTATAAAAAAGATTTATTATTTGGACACGTAACAAAAAAATAAATAAGTTAATCAGTTGACCAAAAAATACATTCTTTTTGTAGAATTTAAAAAATTTATATGTTAGTTGAGGACCAAAAAGTTTGATAATGTTTACTTTTTTATTTAGCCATTTTTTTCATTACTCATTTCAACTATCTTAAGTTCTATATCTTCAATTTAAGCCAAGAGAAAAAATTGATTATTTTCATTTAATGTCATCATATTTGAACAAGAATCATACGTTGCCAGTTTATTGTAATATAATACAACCAAATTATTTGAGTTGTGATTTGGATTTTTGATTTTGGGGAATGAGGAGCTACGTAATACTGTAGCTAGGTAAGACTACTGTACTAGCTATCAATAGCCTCGAAAAACTCGAACATGATGCATACCATGACTACTGCTCGCAGCAATAGCCTCTAAAAACTCAAGGATATTTCGAAAACAAATTCCCCCTTGGGAAACGCGACTACTTTTGTATTACTACTCGCATTTTGACTTAATAGTTTAGAGTGAAATTAAATTTTGAACTTTAAACATTGAAAAGTTGACAAAGTGATGCACAAGTGTTTATAGTATTCGGTAAAAGAAAAGTTGTAAAATGTAAATTGAGTGATTCGTTTTAATACTCGAAACCGAAAATCGAGACATAAGAAGTTTTTGTCCAATAAACAAGAGTCAAAGTCTATACAAAGAAAATAGTTAAGAAAACGAAATGAAATGTAGGGAAACGAGAAGTATATCAAGACTAATAGTAATTTTTTCTTCTCGATTTAAATTTAAATATTGAATTGTTTTCGACATGTAAAACAAATAATGACATGTAAATTTACCGTGAGACATGTGTTCGACTATAAAGATTGAGGTTGAAATTATTGTGTCATTAAAGTTTGTTTTAAGCTTTATTTTCACAAACAAATAAGGTTGAAGTATTATCACATATTTTAGCAAATGAATTTAGCATTGATGATGGAAAATTAAATTAAGAGTTTTATACAAGAAAAAAGAGTAAAATATATGAGTAAACCATCATTTTAGTCAAAATGATTACATTTCTACAAAGTAAAAACAGAGCAAATAAAAAGGGTGACAAATTTTTACCAAAAACTTTTTTAACGCATGAAGTGTCACCCAATAAAACAGTGAGCTCTAATAGTTCTTAATAAATTATACTCTAATACAGTAGTAATAAATGAACGAAAACAAGTAGCATAAATGCATGATATTTTTTATATCTTTTTTATCAAGTTGTCTGATGTAATAAAACTTGATGCGAGTATTCGACTATTTAATATAATTTTCGAAAAAATTATTATTACAATTTTAAATGACTATTGCAACTTAAAACTACGCAATGAGGAAATTAATGTCACAACGACACCAAAAAAACAATAAAATTATGCTATCAAAAAATTGTGTGTTGTTAAAAATTGGTCAACACTGGACACCACTGTTCAACCATGTCATCAGGAGAAAATCAATTGAAAATAATTCCCGAGCACTACAAATATATTTTTTCGATAGAAAATCATTCGTCGTCTTAATTTTGCCGAAAGCTAGACACAGCTGCCGCTAGGCGCGGGTACTCGGCTATATCTTATAAATTATGTATCCTTATGGTTGAAATGTTGAAAACATAGAATGTTTGAAAATGTAGGCCCTACTAAAAAGACAAAATTTATATACCCTTATAAAAACATTTATCCTAATTGTTAAAAAGTTAAAAAATCTCAATATTTCATCTAAACAAGAAAAATATTACAACTTCAATGTAAACCTTAAAACTTTCACCATACGACTCATTCAGAAAATTAAAAGAGGTACAGTTTCAAAATTATATTAAAGTCAGATTCATGAATCGATTTACATGTTAAGAACTCATAAAATGTTATGAACTTTTCCATTTTTATTTTAAAAAATTCACTTTCAATTTCAAGAAACATTTACTATGAAATGAGTCATTCCATCAATTACCATCGCTAGACATTCCGCTGCTATGCGCGGGTATTCGTCTATGTAATACAAATATCCCAGTTGAGGTATTATTTTACTGAATAAAAGAGATTGTGTTTACTTCATGGTGCAATATGTATCTTTTTGTGTAGAATTGAAATAGATAATCTATAATTATCTTAGAATGATGACGCGACAATCATGCAAGAGAGACTGCGACTTCCAAAATTATCATACCAATCTCGTAATTATTCGATTTTTAAAATTTTACAAACAACTAAATCCTCAATACATCACGTATCATGCACTTAATTTTAAAAATTATTTTGTTTTAAGCCTGCTTTAGGATTAGTGAAAATCGAGGATGATGATTATCATCTCCTCGAGACATATAGTTTGTGTCCCTCGTTTCATGAGCCTATATGTATGTGTTGAATAAGTGTCAAATATTACGGCCTTTTAATAAGTTTTATTAATCTAATGACTAAAAGCCAAAATAAGTTATTTAAGCCAAATGTTTTTCATTACATCCCTAGATGAGCATTATTTGTTTTTGTTTGATGTGATATGTTATTCGTTTAAAAAATATAAATCATTTTTGGACTTTCCATATGTAATAGTAGTTTCTTGGGGCAACCAACGCCCAAGTATAAGAGTGCGAGTATAAGAGTGTGATGAATACTAATCATTCGTGTTTTATATGATAGATTCGTTCATTTAACGCATAATAAAATAGTCAAACTATTTATTTTAAGTGCAAACAGTCAAAAATTATTAAAAGTTGTTATTTATTATTGTAGGCATAAAAACGAAAACATTTAAGAAAGAGGGTTTGCTAACCAATGTCTACTGAATAAAGGTTAGTGTGCATTAAATGAGCACAAATTTTTCAAATTAAAATATAAATTCATTAAACACATATTAATATCATTAAAAAATATAATCAAATATATTTATTTATGAGTTTATTTAATGCATTTTAAAATTAATTTATAAAATTTATGTTCATTTAAAAATTCAAGCATTTTGTTGAAAATTCTTAAGGCCTGAAGAAACCGTCAAAGAAAGTAAAAAACGAACCACTCAAGACCAATACTTGGCCCAAGTTATGCCCTCTTTGCAGCCCATACACGAGTCCATTTGATCGCTGCTAACTTCACCAACAAGGAGCCCATATTTTATGTTTTAAATCAATCAATTTCTTAATACATAGTATCACTTTTGTTTTCTTATCTTTGTTATAAGATAAAATTACATTGATGTTATACGTGGTTTCGTTAAAATCAATGTTACAAAAATCGCGAATTGCTAACCGGCCGGTTGATCACCTTGTAGCTTGTAATTATTCTAGGCAGTATTAATCAACGATTAATCGGTTTGGAATTTTTAGCCAATTTTTGGCATTTTCGGCAAGTTTTGGGTATTCTAACGAGTTTTAGTTACTTTAGGCAATATTCTTTTTAAAATACAACTTATTATACATATCAATAGTTAATATAAATGATACACACATGTTTACAACGAGTTTTCAGTATTTTCGGCAAAAATTGCAAGTTTTCGGCAAGTTTGACCTCCTTTAACCATCGTTGACCACAGTTGACCATCATTAATCATCTTTTCATTAATCGACAAGGTAGAGGGCCTTGTAATGATTAATCGGCGATTAATCGACCTTGTATTCCTTGTTTTGCAACACTGGTTAAAATTGCAACTTTTATTTTTTGATTTTCAAAATTGCATGACTTGTTTTTAACTGCAAAAATAATAAGACTTTTTAGGCACGTTTGTTATAGAGAATTCAAGAGATTAGATTAAAAACGAAGTAAATGATATTATTTCTTAGAAATGAAGTTAAGTGAAAGTTTATAGAATTTCATTGTTTGGTAACGTCAGAGAATTGAAAAAAACATCACGTAATTATTTTTATAAAAAATAATTAAATAGAAAAATAAATAAATAAACAAACAATAATAAAAATATATTATTATTATAATAAATAATACAGATAATAATAAATTTTTAATACTTATTTTTAATTTTGAATAATAATTATTATTAAAAATATAAAAAAATAATAAATATAAAAATAAATAATAACAATAATAAATAATAATAATATTATTATTATAGAATAATATAATATTATTGTGTGGTATGGACATGGTTTTTTACTAGTCTTAATATAAAGAATTGGTTTTCATTAAAGAGTAAAAGAATTAAAAGAATTGATTTTGTGTGTAACTCGAACTCCCTTAGGATTTGTAAATCTTCACTTTTTTTTTTCTAGTCTACCAAACACGAGATGATCCATTTTCATTTTTTTGGACTTATTTCCTCTAACCAAACATGCCCTGGTTCCTCTTTTAGTGTTAAGTAAAATTTGCTACTATTTATATATTACTCGTTTTTGTTACGGTCAACATTGTCTATCCTTTATTTTAGCGAAATTACTTTTTTTTACAAAATGAAATTCAATTTTTTTTGAAAAGAAATTAAGTTTTTTTTTTAACTTAAAATTTTCTTTTTAAAAGCGTAGAAGAATTTAAATTTAATTTTTTAAAGCGTAATAAAAAATTTGCAAATAAATTAATATCTTTTTACATTTTCGAAAAATTGTCTTTATTTTATTCCGAAATAATAAAACACAATAAAAAAATTCAAAATAAATTAATAACTTTTTTCTAAATTAATTAATTTTTGAAAAAAAAGATCAATTATTTTCAAAATAAAATAAAAGTTAAAAAAAAAAAAATTTAAAAATTTTATAAGAAAAAAATCATTTATTAAACTTCTTCGAAATTAAAAAAAAAATAATAAACTTCTCCGACATCATACTGCTGTAGGGGAGGCCAATACTTTAGCGTACTTTGCTTTATGGTGCATTTCGTAATAGTTAGGTTTTTTTACCTTTTCACACTTGTACTTTTTTGTATATACTTGGGTAAAAGTTATAAAATACCATCTTACTTATTGATTTGTGCCGACTTTAAACACTTACTATTTTATCTCGTGACTTTACCATTCAACTTTCAAAATCGTTTCGAAGTTACCAATTTGGTAACTTGTTACCGACACCGTGGCACGGTAATATCCACGTCATTATTTTATTTCCTTTAATACTGCCACATCTGTTTTCCACTTTCTATAAGTGACTACTAAAATACAGTAATTGACTTATATATTTCATTTCCAAATCCATCGCAATCTCACAAATCACACACCATCCCTTCCATTTAATTTTGTGTCGTCACCGATTCTCATCCGACAGACTCCATCCATCTCTCTCATCTAAATCACCATCTTCACCACCGCATCTACAATCGTACAACGATCATCACAATGGAGTACGGTGTTGATTGCAGGTCTGATAAAGTCTAATATGTTGCTTAAAATGTTGTACGCTAGTATCTTATTTGTAACAAGGATTAATTATGACCATTAAAAACTGTTCTGTCATCACTATTCACCTCCTTTATTACACATAAAAATATCAGCACTTATTTCCTTTCAGGGATTTTCATACTTCATTGAAAAGATTTAATCTTTACAATCATTTTAAACCAACAATGTAATAATAAGCTCAGTAGTTTCATAATCTCATCTGGGTGGTACTATTTTTTATATAATTATGGCTCAAGAATCATTTAAACCAAGAATAAGATCACCTTCACCTTTTATTTCAAGATACGTACTCTTTTGTTAACCCTGATTGCAAACGCTCTGCTGACAGAAGAGGGGGACCCACTAAGAACCTAGATCTTATTAGTACTACATAAAACCGAACAATTTTTGTTTGTGATGACGTGGCAGTGGTCAGTGACGTCATCAAGAAGTTTGTCTGTGTCTTTTCAAGGTCGGGCTTTTAGTTTGCCTATTAGTAAGACAAAGGTACATTCTTCTTCGCCATTAAAGGGTAGGAGGAATAGTTATAGTAGTAGTGGTGTCTTTAAGGGTTAATGATTGTGATGAGAATGTGAAACCTTTGTTGGATAAGTGTCGTTGGCCTGGTAGGATATGGCAAAGGAATGTGTCAGTTGAGGAGAGTAGGGGGAGTGTCGAGTTATTAGGTGATTCTGACATATTTAAAGTTAATATTGATTTTTGATTTTTAAATAATTAATTTGATGATGTGTCGGTCATATTGATAATATTGTTATAAAACAAACAAGTACAATGGTAAAGTCACGAGATTAAATAGTAAGTGTTTAAAGTCGGCACGAATCAATAAGTAAGATGGTATTTTATAGCTTTTACCCTATATACTTTGATGACTTTTGTACCATAGTTTTGTTTAACGTTGAGCATCGGTTTGGGACCGGACTGGACCGAGGACCGAAATGGTCCGAAAATCCGGACTAAAATCGTCCGGTCCGGTTTGGTCCTCTGTCCGGTCTGGTCCTATTAGGCATAATCGAAGAGATTTTGGTAAGACCGAACCGGACTGGACCGGACCGAGAACCCTTGGTCCAAAATCCCGGACCGAGGACCGGGTCTAAATTGTTCCGTCCGGTTCAGGTCGGTCCGGTACGGTCCGGTTTTTCGATCCGGGTCGGTTTTTGGTCTGCCGTGCTCATCCCTAGTTTTGTTGTTACTCATTTATAAAGAGTTTTTTTGCATATTATATTTTTCCATATTAGGAGACTCATCCCCACCAATCTCATTTTAATCTAATACGTAAGATTAAATATATTTTATTTTTCACTTTATTTTATAATTTAAATATCTTTTAAACCGTTAATTGTTAAACGAAAATAATTATTCCATCGCTACGAGCGTTTAATTATTTTTTTTGAAGGAATTTTTTTTTCGTTTTTTTCTTATTGCTAAAATTTACGTGAAATATTATATATGGTAATATTGTTTCATCATATATGATAACAGTGTTAAATCATATATAATATTGGTTTTCATCATATATGATAGGTTATATCATATATGATACTTGCAATACATCATATATGATATTAGTATCCTATATGATAATTTTCGAAAACGTGAAAAAATTATTTTTTTTTATTAAAAACGTATCATATAACATATTTATAAAAAGATAATTAAATTCTCTTCGTAACGGTATGTGTTTTTTTTCGTATAGCGATTAACGGTTTAGTCCCTTAATATCTAAATAAACTTTAGCATTCAAATGAACTTAAATCTTAATAGTATATAACAGTCATTATTATTGTTACGAAATGTTTTATTGCTACTCTTTATGTTTAAAATTTATTGTCGAGTGTGCTGATTTTTGAAAATTTTATTTTACAATTTTAACTTTAATATTATCTGTTGTATTATATAAAATTTAATGCAAAATATATAAATAAATTGGATTTTAATTATATTTTTATTAGTATAATTTTATTAAATAATATATAACACAAAAACAAAACAAATACTTAAAGTCAATTTTAATATAAACAGTGGACGATAATTATGAGACGGAGAGGATATCTTTTACTATCGTGATCATACTGAGTATGTCGTAGGTCTACTATCGTGATCATACTAAGTATGTCGTAGGTCATAATAGGGCTGAGCCGGTCTAGAACCGGATCGGATCGAGGACTGAAATGGTCCGAAATCGGATTGAAATAGTCCCGTCCGGTTCGATTCCCGGTCCGGTCCGGTCCGAACCGATCCTCGGTCCGGTCCGATCCTCGATCCGATCCGGTCTTATTAGGCGAAATCGATAAGATTTTTTGTAATACCGAACTGGATCGGACCGACCGACCGGAAAGAAGACCGAAATTGTCCAAAACCCCGAACCGAAGACCGGGCCGAAATTGTACGTTTTGGTTCAGTTCAGTCTGGTCCAATTCGATTTTTCGGTCCGAATCGGTTTTAAGTGTGCCATGCTGAATAGAGAACTTGAACGCAGCATCACAGCTGAACTTCACCATACTTGTTGCAAAGTTGACCATAAAAATAAACAGAATGTCAACTGATTATTCTGCTCTAACTGTTGTACATGAACATAAAATTGAATTATTTAGACGCCTAAAATATCTAGTTCCAGAGCAACTATTAGTATGCTATGAAAAGATCGAACTCGAAAAAAGAGACATACAAGACTAATAACATCACTGACATAAATCTTAAGGATTGCAAATAATCTTCTAATACAGTATAACAATAATACTAAAACTTAATAAATACAATTGAGTTCCATTACACAAAGAACCCACGCTGAATGACATCCGACAACTGGAGTAAAAAAGAATTAACCATCGTGATCAATCTCAAAGATAATCGACTTTAGTCTCTCTCCAGCAGAGATGCCAGTTTCTGCGGGTCACACTTGCACATCCATCCATCTTTCGTAATTTTTCTACTTTGTCCTCTGTAAGGTAAGCCTCGTAGACCCTACGGTACCTATCCACATCGTAATAAGGTCCGATCGCTTCAATACCAGATGCTTTATGAAACCTAGTCACCCACTTAAAACGCTCCATTCTATCACAGGCGAGAGGTGGTTGTATCGTGATGCGGTAACGATCTTTCCCTCTGCATTTTACTTGGTAAAGTTAACAACCAACACCACGCTTAACCTGGGCATAAAACTTTAGGAAAAGAATGAGAAGTATCTACTATTATAATGCACATTTTTATGTAATTGGAATCTAAAATATGTTTAACAGAAATGTCAGAGTTAGACATTAAATAAATGCATATACTGTCTTGCATCAGAAAGCAAACAATAAGAGGACAATGAATTATACAAGTAGTAAATACTGATGACATACAAGAAATAGAGCTGGAAAAACTGTCCCGCGCACCAAACTCTGGCTATTTAGGGTGTTTGGATATCCTGAAAGACTGATCTAGGTGGTCAAAATCACTGAGATTGAATGCAAACTGGTCATAAGAATTCGTTTGATAAGATTAGATAATACTGAGCATATTACTCTGTACAGAACATCTCGAAGGGACGCTTCTGTAGAAGGTTGTTTTATATGTTTTGTAAAGATTAGCCTTTATGGTATGACAGTAGAAGTGGTTTCATAGGATGGGAGAAAAACTTGACAAATAAAAATATAATGGTAACTAACATCAATCTACAATAAAATATGACCAGAAGCAAGAGTTGTTTGACTAAACTAAAAAGTAAAAACTACAGGAGTATTATTTTCTACTTTTTAAATGCAATCAGCTATAAAGTTAAAAAAAAATAAGCTTATAGTACCACACAACACGAGCTATCTTATGATGAATGTCTATAATTCGTTATCTTCAGAACATGTCAATTCCTCATGGGTAACAAAATTAGGTAGAGTAATTGACAATGAACATTCTCAGACTTTCAAAGTCAATCATTTTAAACTTTTACTTTAAATTATTTTATTATTGTTATACAATACTTGATACAAATTATACGAATTGATTGAGTTTTAAATATATTTTTATTAGATTTTATTATCTTTATCTTGTGCCCTAAGTGAACATGATAACAAAGTCCAAAGTACATAAAAATTACACATAGTCCCACAGAAAAATACACAGGAATTCGTAAAATGTAGATCCCTGTATACTTTTCTATAAGACCCTATATACTTTTTACCTTCTTTTTATATACCCAAGATAAAAAAATCTATTTTTATTAATATAACTTTTATCCAATATTATATAATACAAACAAATTTAAGGTTAAAGTTTACAAAAAATAACACCAAAAATTAAAATTGAACATTTAATTATGAATGGAAGAAGTATTTACATAGACAAAACTAGGTGAAAACGGTAGAAGAATGAAAAGAAGTAAAATAAAAAAATAAGATACCTTTTAATAGGGGCACGGCGGCCGATAGATTAAAGACAACGAACTACTTTGCTCATCTTTTGCCTCTTCCTCAAACACACACTTGTAAATCTAAAGCAATGTTTTAAAACTCGGTTTTTTAGTAGACCCGGTTTAATGATCAGTTTACGGGTTAATCGGTTCAACCAATTGAACCGCTGGGTCAACTCGGTTTTATATATATGTATATTTTTTTTTAATATTTAATATGTATTATTTAATTATCTTATAGCTTATCTTCCGTTCAACTATACGGATAAAAAATATGCATTCTTTACTCATGATTTTTAATTTTATATTTATAATATTAGAGTACAAGTATAAAAAAAATAATTAATTTATAGATATAGTTTGTAATATATCATAATAAAACAATATTAGTTAATATTTATGTTAATTTTGACTTTATTTTAACTAGTATTAATTACTATCACCTTAATTTATCATTAATACATAAAAATATTTATGAAAAAAAAGTTTTTAAAATATTTTTATTAAAATTCGTGACCCAGCTGGGTTTATTAAACCAGTTCAACCCAGGTCAACGAAAAATCGACGGTTCAATCCGGTTCTCAAACAAGTAAAAACTCGGTCACATCCGGCTCGGTCTTCGAGTCGGTTCACGGTTCAACCGGTTCAACTGGCCGGATCAACCTGATTTTTAAAACATTGATCTAAAGTAATACTATTTCATTTGGATCAGATGATATTAAAGTGGTTGGATAACCATGGGAGGAAGCCTAGAAAACATCATACATTGATTTTATAATAATTAAAACTAGGGTTAAAAAACGATTTTTTTAACCGAACTGATTAGACCGGTTTTCTCGATTTTGGATAAATTGGTTTTTTACCGGTTAAGTAACCGGTTTTATCTGAGGTGTTTAAAAAACTGGTTTTAACCAGTTTTTAAAATTTTAAATTAATTAATATCTTTTATAATATTATAATAGCCGTTATAAAAACCGGTTATTATAACCGGTTATAATAACTGGTCAAACTAGCCGTTGTTTGACTATCTCAAAAATAATAGGTTTTAACTGTTTTTTTAAAGATTTAAACACAACGGTCATATAGCCGATGGGAGCTGTTTTTTATGTTTTGATAATTTTTAAGGCTTGTTAAGGTAGTTTAAATTAGGGGTGGCAATTTTTGACACGACACGATAAACGACACGAACCCGACACGAAGTTAAACAGGTATGGGTCGAGGATAAACAGGTTTGGGTCAAAAACAGGTCAACCTGTATAACCTGTTTAATAACTGGGTCGTGTTTGGGTTGAGTAAGTATTAAACAGGTCGACACGTGAACCCGTTTAAGTATATATATGCATCTAAAAATTAACATATAACTTTATATTTATGTTAGATTTGGATTAAATATATTGTGTTATGTAGTTAATAGGAGTGAATTGTCATTATAATTTACATGTCGTTGAAATTGTTGCATAACTATTTGTATGTTATGTTATCTATTTTCACATCTTTATATTATTTTTTGCATAAAAATTTGTCAGACTGACAAAACATCAATATAATTAAACACTTAACATATTTACTTAAACAGGTTAAACGGGTTAAAAACGGGTAACACGTGTTATGCAGGTGTGGGTTAGGGTTGAGTTTCTTGACACGATTAATAAATGGGTCGTGTTTGAGTTAAGGATATAATAACACGTCAACCCGCGAACCCGAACAGGTCGACACGAACACGACTCGATTGTCACCCCTAGTTTAAATACATGTTGTGAGTTGAGGTTAAAAACATATAAAAACACTCTTATTAATTAATCTCTATAATTTTATAAGAAAATTATTTTCTTATAGAAATAATATTTTTATTAAAAATAACTTTTTTTATAAAAAATATTTGTTAAAATTTTTTTTTTAATAAAAAATAATTTACTTATAAAAAAATATTTTTATAAAAATAACTTTTTATAAAGAATGATTTTTTATAAAATATGTTTTTATCAAAAATAATTTTTTAATAAATAAATTCTTAAAAAATTTAATAAAAGTTTTTTAAACTAATATTAAGTTTGTTAAAAGAATTTTTTTTACATTTTATAAATAAAACTTTTTTCTTAAAAAAATTTATAAAAAACATTTTATAAAAATTATTTGTTTTTTATAAAATTAATAAAAGTACAACTCACATGAAAATTACATAAAGGTTAAATAAAAGAAACTTTTACAAATACTTGCTTTTGCATATTTATTCGCAATACTTTTTATTATTTAAATATTTTTACAAGTCATATAAAAATACGCACCAATTTTATTAAAAAGAATCTTACACAAATATCAAATCATTATCTAACAAATGTACAAGTTGCATAAAATTAAAGTTTAAATAAAATAAAATAAAATAAATTAAAAGGATTTTTTACTTTATTTTTAATAAAAATTACTTTTTAATACAAGTCGCATACAAAATACAACGAAGTTGCATAAAAACTTCTTACACACAATTTTTTTTTCTTACACAAATGTTCTATGTTCTCTAATATGTGTCATAAAAAATAAAGTATACTTTTAAATTTTTTTAACAAGTCGCATTAGTTAAATAGAACAAACACTGAGTTATAAAATTAAATTGTATTTTTTATGCATGAAGAAAAAATCGAATAAGTAAAATGGTACACAGCCATGCACCACCTGTGCACGCGTTCTCGAAAGCGCCCCTCTCTTTCATATAAGGGTTTTTCTATCATGTGCCATAAGGGCACATGATAAGAACACATAAGGTACATAAAAAGTACACCAGGTCCTACAGAAAAGTACACAGGAATTCACAAAGTGTGAATCCCTGTGTACTTTTCTGTAGGACCCGGTGTACCTTTTACCTTCTTATCATGTGCCCTTAGGGCACAAGATAGAAAAAACCTTCAAATAAAGATAACTAATCTTTTTATTTTAAATTTTTTTTAACATAGTTTGGTATAAACTAGAAAGTATAAGTCCAATAAATGGGTACAAGTCGTATAACAAAGAATCTTTTAAAAAAAAGTTTTTCTTTAACACTGTGTTCTTGAGTTTTAATTAGGGGAGAAAGGAAAGGATTTTTACCATTTTTTGTGTTCTCTAGTTTTTTTGGAAAGAAACATAAGAAAGGAATTGGAATTAGAGAGGAAAAGGCGGGGTTTTTTTGGATAAAATCTTCCGCCCAAATATGGGGGGAAAGCAAGTGAAGAGTTATCATATTTGGTCTAAAGACTAAACTGCCCCTTCTTTTCATCTTCTCAGTACCTCTATATAATAAATCTTCCCATTTTCTTCACACCACTCTACCATCTCAATCAGCTTCAAATACCAATTCCATCTCGCTGCCATCAAGCACCTTGTTCATCATCAGGTACACTTCATTTGTCATGATTTCTAGTTTGAATTTTTAATGTTTATGTGTTCTTTTATCACATTGTGTACTTGATTTATACTAGCATCTTAAAAAATATATGCGTGATCAATTTGTGTTTTATAAAGTTTGTAGTCTATTGTTATATTGGTTGATATCAGAGAGTTGAATTAAATAACTAGGTTTAATATATTGTTGTTTGCATTATATGATAGGGTTCAATTAGGTGATAATAGTAGTGGTTTTATCACAGAGAGTTGAATTAGATAACTAGGTTTAATATATTGTTGTTTGCATTATATGGAAACAGCCCTTTTGTCGAAAACAAGTAGGAGCTATCAAGCAAGTTGATTATAATGGATGAAGATCTATATGTTATGGCCAAAAAGCAGCAGTTAGCCGCAATTTATGCAGCGAGTCTAGTAGTGGTTATTTTTGCACATCGTAGATTTCATAATAGAAACCATGATAATGTTCCTACTCGAGATATGATGTTGCATAGACAACAAGTACGCGAAGAGATGATGCACGACCTCATAACAAGTGGTAGATGTCGTCAAATTATTCGTATGAGCGAGAATGCTTTTAAGACATTGTGTCAAAAGTTAAAGAGTGATGCTGGTCTTCGACCAACACAACGTATGACAGTTGAGGAACAAGTTGCTAGGTTTTTGCATATTGTAGGAAATGATTTGAGAAATCGTTTTGCCTCTTGGTGCTATCGCCGGTCTGGATCAGCCACAAGTAGGCATTTTCATAGAGTTTTGGATGCAATAATATCATTAGAAGATCAATACATTCAACAACCTACTGGTGATATTGTTCCTAAAGAAATCCAACAAAAAAAGAGATTTTATCCATTTTTCAAGAACTGTGTAGGGGCAATTGACGGAACACATGTCCGTGTTAGAGTACCTAGTAAAGATGCTCCAAGATACCGTGGTCGTAAGGGATATCCGACAATTAATGTATTAGCCGCTTGTACATTTGATTTAAAGTTCACGTACATTTTGAGTGGTTGGGAAGGCACGACATCGGACTCAAGGATTATAAAAAACGCACTTACTAGAGATGATAAGCTACTTATTCCGGACGGTAATATCTCAATCAAATGTTAGTTATGCCGACAAATATCTTAACTATAGTACTAAATATTATGTGTTTATAGGTAAATTTTATTTCGTTGATGGAGGCTTACCGCATAGAAGTACACTCATTGCCCCCTATAGAGGTGTTAGATACCATTTGAAAGAGTACTCTGCCCGTGCACCTCAAAATGCACGAGAGTTGTTTAACCTTCGTCATGCATCATTACGGAATTCAATTGAACGAGCATTTGGTGTTTTAAAGAAAAGGTTTCCAATAATTAGAAGTTCAACCGAACCTTTTTACTCATGTGAAACACAGTCAAACATATTTCTGGCATGTTGTATCTTACACAACTTTTTACTAGACGAAGACCGTGACAAAGAACTCGAAGATGAAGTGATGCAAGAGGTGTTAAATGCTACACAAGATCAAGAATTAGCCACTCTAGGAGACATAGACAACGAAGGAGAACAACTAAGAAACTCAATAGCGAATGAAATGTGGAATGAATATTTGTTATATCCGAACAACGAAATTAATATGTCAAATTAGTTGTTTAGTTTTTCATTGTATGTTTTGAATTAGGCACTTGATGAATGATTAAAGTTTGTGTTATCTTTTTAGTATATCTTCTGTGATAATGTTTTGATGCAGCAACTATATGAATGATTTAAGTTTATGTTATATTTTTAGTCTTGTGATTAATGTTTTGATGCAGTACCTATATGAATGATTGAAGTTTGTGTTACATTTTTAGTCCAACTTCTGTTATTAATGTTTGATGCAGGTCCTATATGAATGATTAAAGTTTGTGTTGTGTTTTTAGTACTAATTGAAATTCTGTGATTTATGACTATGCAGGAATTAACCATGAGCAAAGTTAATGCAACAACAATAAAAAGGGACCTCTTTATATGGACTTCTGCAATGGACAAGGCATTCATTGAGCTCATGAAGAAAGAACAAAACAAAGGCAATCGACCCGAAGGGACTTTCACTTCCCAGGCTTACACTAATATGGTAGAGGAGCTAAGTCTCCTTAAGCCCGATATTAAAAAGGAAAACTTGCAGAATCGACTCAAAACTCTTAAAGGAAACTTTGCTTAGTATTACAACATATTTCGAGGTGCTGCATTGAGTGGCTTTTCATGGAACCCGATCACTAGATTAATGGATGCGGAAGAAGAAGTTTGGGAATAATCAAGGTAAAATTTGTATTTACTTTTTAGTAATAAACATTTTAATGGAACCAGATTGTTGTAGTGCAAGTAAACCCATATAGTACTTAAAACACTTGTTTGGTTTGATACAGGATAAGCCAGAAGCTTCAAAGTGGAGAAAGAAACCAATGAATCACAACGATGAGCTTTTTGAGCTGTTTGCTAAAGATAGGGCTACAGGTGATGCTTCTGAAACTGCGAAAGAAAGAAATAATCGAATGAGAAATAACGAGCAAAGATTTGAAACAATTGATGACATTGATGAACTCTTAGAAACCAATGAGATCACATTGGAGCAGGTCAATCCTGGTGATGATATCCGCGTTACACCACAAGTGAAGCCGCCAAATGCGAACACATCAAAAAATAAGAAAAGAAAGTTGGAAGAAGATAATGATTTTACCGCTAAGATTATGAATTCCTTCAACAATCTTGCTGATGCAATAAAAGAAAGCAATAAGGTACTGAATTTATAGGCAGATTATATATCATTAGTAATTTTAAGTTTTCTATGCATCTAATGACAGTTGTGTTATTATAAGGTAATGGCAAACTCTCGTCCACATGTTTATTCCGAAGGCCAAATTTATGCAGAGCTCGAACTTATGATGCTGGAAGAAGAGGATATACCACCTGCATATTTGTTTCTAATTGAACGTCCGGATAAAATGCGAGCTTTGATGGGTTGTCCTCAGCATATGCGTTTGAGTGTTAGCCATGATGATGGATAAAACTCAATGAAGACGACGCATTAATCTAAATTCCAGCTAGCTTTCTTCTTGTTGTTTTTGAAACTGATAATTTCATTATGTTCTTGCAACATAATGTTATTTCTGGTTGCACAAAGTCTAGCTCAGTAGTTTCATTTTCGCTTTAGAACATGGCTTTAGTTAAGGTAATTTGGGATGTATCTTTTGTGTTGGCCTATTGTTTGTATGATCACTTCTATTTGGAAATGTTATTGTAGTTATGGATCTTTTTAAAATGTTGAATTATTGTTGTAAGATTGGTACAGGAACTATCAATGGGCAGGATTGTGATTTGGCCTAGCTATTTTCCATTTCCTGTGACATAAAAACCACAACTCAAGAACACATACATCTGACTTTCCTTTCCTTTTCTATTTCTCTTTCCTTTCCGGTTCCTTTCCTTTTCCTTTAATTGAAAGCTTAAGATTGTGGTGGGGACACACAAAAACAAAATGATTTGTACAATTGTCATGTGTCACATTGTAGTGCAAAGTGTTTTTCAAAGTGTTTTTCTAATTGAATTTTTTAGACTATTTGCCACAAAGTATATACTTAAACATGAATTTTAACCATGCAAATCAATTCTCTTTAGTTATTTGGATTGAGAATTGGAACATTTGGTAAGTTAGCTCATAGACATATGGCTCACTTACTTACGAGAAGTACCAATTAGAAATACGAACGTGACGCAAAATATATGTCTTGCTTAAAATAACTCCGGGCCGGTCGCACGTGTGCAATGGCATAGGGTTTCCATTTTCGAAAGGCAACTCTTAATATTAAAATAAACTTATTTATGAATGTTTTGATTCGAGTAAGCGATGTTTCTATAAAGGAGTGTGTTTTAAAATATTAGAAACTTATATCATGAGTGTATGTATACACAGATGTGGTTATATACAGATGTGGTTAAAAGTTTGTTTTTTATGTACTCATATCTCGATGATGTTTCCTAGTGGAGAAGACACACTTGACAAAATCCAAAACAAAAGTTTTGTTTTTATCCCGAAAATTTATGTTTGACCCTCTTATTTTATAATTTGACAAGTGAGTATTGAGTTTAAATTTTAGTAATTTGTGTACTGTTATTGTACTATACTACTATAACGTAAATAACAGCCATAGTTAATTTGTGGTACTTTTATTATGTTCTTTAAAAGTTCTTTTTAAAAAAATTAATGGCTTTTATTTGGAAAAACTAGGGTATATCTAAATTTGATCAAAATGACAACAAGTATTACACAAATTATTATTAATTTTATTATAGAATCTGTGAGACTCTCAAAATCAGGCAAGGAAATACGTAGGCACCATGGGGACGTCATGGTACAAGAATCAATAAAATACAATTGACACAAAATTGACGTAATAAAACATTTAAATTACATCATAAAAAAATCAGAGTTTTTAAACAAACGGTCCCAGAGTTTTATAAGCGAATAAATCTAATATTTAAACATAGTTTTGTAACATATAGTTACCAAAAATACATAATAAACTTCTGTGAGCTTTTAACAAAACTAAACTTTAAAAATAACACAGAAATCTCCAAATTACCTACCCAAATTCTCGAAGCTCAAGAAGAAGCACTTAAGGTAGAGAATGTATAAGCAGAGAAGTTAAGAGGGATGGATAAAGAATTTTAAGTTCGTAAAGATGGAATTTGTTGTATTAAGAATCGTAGTTGGTTACCGGCCTATGGTAATTTACAAGGTGAAACTTTCAACATAACACGATATCCAACTGCAAATATGACTACATAATATCTATGTATAATTATCAAATACAATATACTAGTTATAATTTATAATCTATTATATAAAGGAAAGGTAATTAGTCACAAAACACTAATATTCACTAATCTCAAGGTAAATACAAGTAAATGACCTAGTAACCAAGATTAGCATATAAAATCCATTTCACATTGAATTGAAGTCTAAACTTTTGTAACTAATTATAAAACTCAACTAAGTATCATAATAAGTTAATACAATTATCTCAAGCCAAGTTACAAATTAATAAAGCATAAAGTACAAGTTATCAAAGCATAGGATCTTAAGCTCACTTAGTTATCCCTAAGATATGATTAACTTATATAAACCCTTAAACTAAGAATGTATAAACCCTAGAAGTCATAAACATACTATATATGACCTAGAATAAGCTTACATTATGATATAAGCACTAATCACCCAAAATAGAAAGTCATTAGGATTAGTAACCCAGAAACCCTTATATGAGAAATCTACATAAAATCATTACCTAATCTTTTAGGAAAAGTCTATAAACACTTATAGTATTTCATTAAGGTTATAATGTTATGTTAAGACAATGTACAAGTATCCTTAAGCACAAGATACAAGATTTTAATGCATGACTTGTAAATTAGGTCAAAATAGGTATTTTCACCTTTTAGACATGTTTACTTAGAATAAACTATTAAACCAAGTGTGAAAACTTATTAGACACTTAAAACAAAATTTATAGGACCTAAATTGATTTTACATCAGTATCTAGGAGGATAATGAGTATTACTAAGATTTAAACCTAGATCACTAGAAACCCTCATCTACATAAGTTTTCTTCCCAAATTCACTTCAAGCCTTTGTTAAACTTCAAACCAAGGACCTAAATCTTCTAAATATAATTTTTAAACCCTAATTAAGCCTTAATAATTCACTAATCACATTCCTAAGTCCCTAATCACCAAAATTACAAAGTATAAAGTTGCACGCCCTAATTTAGGACCCGGTTTTAGTTTTTCCCACCAAAACCTAATTTAAACGTCTTCCCTCCCAAATTAAAACCTAAAATAAGATATTTAGGATGTACATAGATATTTTGGAGTGCCAAAAAGTAGGTGAATAAGCTACTTGAAGGCTACACATCGCCATTCTCATCCATATGTTGTCGTGACCTATTTTGAGTCATATGTTCAAGATATTTTCATCATAGAGTCTATAAACTTGTGTAGAGCTTCACTAGCATCCCTTAGTCACTAATCTATCCTTGTTACACGTTTGAGGCTAGAAATTTGGAGCTTAAGGGCTGAAATGGGTATAAATAGATCGATTTCATAAGAGATTATCCTCTTGGAAAGCGAACCTGTTATCTATTGGTGGGCGATTAACCTTGATAAAAGCTATTTTAGGAAGCCTTGGCATATATTATTTGTCAATCTTTAAATGTCCAGAATTTGTCCTTAAAAGGCTTGAATCTCTCTGGGCCTCTTTTTTTCTAGGGCAGTAGTGGTGACCAAAAGAAGATGGCATGGATTAAATGGGACAGTATATTGGCTTCCTATGAAAAGGGTGGTTTGAATATCGGGAGTTTGAAATCATTTAATCTCGCTCTCCTTCAAAAATGAAGATGGCGTCTTGTGACAAAATCGGATTCGCTTTGGGCTCGAGTGGTAAAAGCCATTCATGGAGATGAAACGGGGTTTGATCCAGAAGTTGTGTAAGTTTAGTGGTACATGGGATAATATAGTGAAATCTTACTCTATCTTACATACGAAAGATATCATTCCGTTACACACGTTACGTCTTGGTTTAAAAATGCACGCATCATTGCGCAAATTGCACGCATCAATGCGTTGCATTCAAAATTTCGCATTATGGTGCCTAATGCAATGCTATCCCAGATTGCGTTCGCATTAAGCCGCAATTTACCGCATTTGTGTGATGCTAGCAATGGTAGAAATTGTCGCAATCTAGTAATAAGGTCATTTTTATCAAATTTTAACCATATAAAAGAGACCTACATATTTTAATGTACCGTTAAAGATAAGACTTGTTAAAAAGCAAACACAATAATGAAAATATAGTACCTTGCATTTGTTAAGTGTTTTTTTGTCAAGCTTTACTTTCGACTTATTTGTATTATAAAGGATTATAGGCCTAATTACAATATTCTAGTAACTTATTTTATAACATTATTTCACTTACTTCATACTTGAGAAACTATATTATTTTTAAATAAATTATTTACTTTATTTTATACTAAACGCATCGCGTCCAAATTGCGCTCGCAATCGCATCACACATTACGCAACGTCTTTTGGGACCTTTAGCGCAATGGATCGCAAAACGCATTTTTAAACCAAGCGTTACGTCATAAAGTGGGTAATGGTTCTTCTATTCACTTTTGGAAGGACAATTGGATTGGTGATGGGCCTTTGAGATCTAAATATAATAGTTTATTTCACTTGGATGTTGATGCTAATTGCTTACTTTGTGATCTTCTCTCGAATGGTATATGGTCATGGAATTGGTCTCGGCAAATGTTAGGAAGCAGGAATGAAGAAGCTTTTACAGAATTTGCTTTCGGGAGTTGGTCATGTTTCTGTGAACAACTCCCTTGATTCATGGGAATGGAGCATTGTTGCCGACGGGGTTTTTTCCGTGCATGATTCTCGTATTTATGTGGATAAGATTATTCTTCCGTCGCGTTCATCAAGTACAAGGTGGCTAAAATTTCTCCCCCGTAAGATAAATATATTTATTTGGCGTCTTATAGCAGATAGACTTCCAAATCGTTTAAATTTATCTGCTCAGGGTGTAGAGATCTCATATATTACTTATCCTTCTTGCAACATGGGTGTGGAATCGAGTGATCACTTATTCTTTGGGTGTGATACAACTATTAACTTATGGAGGCTTATTCGTGTTTGGATTGATGATGATATGCCTTCTTTCTCTTCTTGCTTTGATTTGCTGCAATGGTTTGAGAATTGGAGAGCATCTAGTATATCAAAAGACCGGGTGTATTGCATTTCCTCGGCACTCTTATGGTCTATATGGTAGTATCAGAACAGTGTCGTTTTTAATGCTAATCGTCTGCTTAAAAACGACTTATTCGATTTTATTCGTATGATCTCTTTTTCATGGTTTAAGTATAGAGGTCATAAAGATATATGTTGGAATTCTTGGTTAAACAATCCTTTGTAATATTTTGCAATTTTTTTCTAGCTTTTTGCTAGAGTGTTTTTAATTCAATCATCACTAAAAAAAATAGAGGCGAACACTCCATGGAAGAACTTTCACCCTGTTTCTTAAGTATCTCTGACCCATTATTCAATTACACTTCTATAAATATTCTAGTAATCTTATAAGACCAGAAACCAGGTCTAGAAATAAGCCATCTAAGCTCTTGAAGCTTTGATAGCAAGTTGTGTTCATAGGAAGCCATAAGGAGCCATTTTGGAGCTACCTAGGTAATTTCTATGTTAACCAAGCTCTGATCTTGTTATAATGAATTATTAGACTTGTCATAATGTTTAAATAATGTTAGAAAGATAATCTAAAAGAAATTAGAGCATTTGATCATTTTAAATAAAAATTATAAGCTAAAGATGTCTTAAAACCCTAGTTTTGTAATTTACATGAAATAATGACTTAAAATCCATTCCAAAAGCTATAATTCTGGAAAAATATTTTTATTATGATTATAAATTTTTTTTGAAACTTTATTTTAAAATCCTAGATCATTTGGTATATTTTTGAAGTTGTTATATGATTTTTACAAATATAGGGACCAAAACTGTCATTTTTAAAACTATTTGACATTTTGGGCCAAAAGTGTCATTTTGTGAAAATAAAAGATATAAGAATAAATAATGAAAAGTTTGAGACCCTAAGGTTTAATATTGAGGGTTTAAATTGCAAATAATGAAACTATATACTTTAGGGGTTAAAGTGTAATTATACCAAAATATAACTATAAGGGCTATTTTTGACAATATTGAAACTAAAGACATAAAATGTAAATAATATACTATGTGTCATGTTAGTAGGGAACTTTGTACAAAGATGTTCCATCTCGATATTACGTTCTGACCGAGTGGTTGGGTTTACGATTTAAAGTGCCTTCGCTCCTCAAATGTTTATGGAATGACTTCTGAGTATAATGCCCCGAACAATGATACTATAAACCTAAAATATGTGAATCAAAGAGAAATAAAAAAATACTATATAAAGAAACTGAACTCAGAGATTACGACTTGATATATATATACATATTTGTGTGTCAACTCAGATTCTGTGAGAAAGTTGTGATTGGTTATATCAGAATAATTCAGACTTTATAGGCTAAGGTAAGTTCATAGCCTCACTTCTGAAAGTTTACAAATGATCTAAAACCCGTGAGGGGGATATATGCTAAAACTGGAATACAAGTGTTTTCGTATGCTGCCTGACATGACTATTGACGCTACGTTTACACCTTGCCATTAAGTCCCTTTTTAATCGTAACCGTGAATCATTTCTAGAAAATGAACGATAACATTATGAATAGTACTATTGGAGGCTGACATCTCTATTAATGCAAAGCAATGCCTAAAAACATTGTTAGTATTAATTAATCTTTCTTAGTTTTGATCACAACAAATTACAAAGACATTTATTGTTAAACACAATCATAAAACGAATTATCTAACAAATACTATCATCAAGGTAATAATCATTACACTAACATATCTTAATCATGCTTAGTGATCATAAAAGTGATTAGCCTTAAAACTCACTTTTGTCAAACATAACAAAAGATTTTTAATAAAATTTATTTTTAAGAAAATGTTTTACTAAAATGAAAATGCAAAATTAAATATGGCATATTCCAAATGCCATAAGAATATCCTTTGAAGGTTTAAACAACCTCGGATATTTCAAATTCACTAAAAGACAAAAAGGAGCGGACTCTACGTCGGCGGTACCTTAGCAACTACGACGGTTCCTTATCGATAAGGAACTGCGGGCTCCAATAAGGAACCGCGAGCAGATATAGCTGTTGGATGTTTTGTCCTATAAATAGTGGATCAAATCTGCATTCTCATCAACCCTTTTTGGACATCTTCTTCAGCCTTCTTTCTCCTATCTAATCCTAGTCATTTGTAAATGATCACTTAATGTGTTAAGTACGTTTACTCATGATTATCCTCTTGATCTCCTTCTTTACCTTGTCCAAAGAGAAGATCACTCACACACTTGTGATGTGATTAAAGATGTAGCATTGATGAAGATCACCTTCTCCTAAAGATCTAGTCATGTTCATCATTTGTTTACTTGTGTCTTGTGTAGATCCAGTGTATTTGTGAATACTTGGACTAGCTGTGTTCATCCAAGCTTTTTGTG
Organism: Glebionis coronaria; assembly: GCA_025667525.1. NCBI lineage: Eukaryota > Viridiplantae > Streptophyta > Magnoliopsida > Asterales > Asteraceae > Glebionis > Glebionis coronaria. The sequence goes on from JANFOE010000926.1 coordinate 216,904, forward strand.
AATACTTGGATTAGATTTGTGTACATCCATTGCACATGTGTGTGCTTGGATTTATGTTGTGTAGATCCAAGCTACATGTGTGTACTTGGATATGATTAGTTGAGTTGTAATTAGTTGTGTTAGTTCTCACTAAACTATAAAGTGATGTAGAGGTGTGTAAACACCCATCCTTTTTACCACTTAATTACAATAATAACCGAGCCAAAACGTGTATTTTATGTCATTTATGTCGGAATTATGCGTGGTTTGTGTTTTTGTTGTGATTTAGGACAAAAAGGTGAAAAGTGGAGAAAACACGGGCATTCACGGGCTTTTATCGAAGAAAAAGACGAAAGACGAACTCAAGAAGTCAAGAGTGCAAAAAGAACGGAAGTCCAAGACCAATTCTGAAGATTTATCGAAGAAAAAGTCAAAAGACGGAAGTTTGCTAGAAGCCGAAGAACTCAAGTCTTATTTATGAAGAAATGTCAAGACGAGTTCAAAGAAATCCCGAGACAAAGTCATTAAAGTCAAAAGATTAAGAAGATTAACAAAGAATTAAAGAAGATCAAGGACTTAATCTTGCAATTAAGGAAAGAACAAAGAGGGGAGGAAGCTTCCTAAGCACCTCCTAATCCTCCCCTATAAATAGGTTAGACTAGATTCATTTTTCTCTTGTTGGCTAATAGTGACAATTAGTTCTTCCAATTTTAATTACCTTGTCATTTACTTTTTATGTCAAATTTAAATACTTGTCTTGCACCTTAAATACCTTTAATTTCAAGTAAGTTTCCATTTAATTCTTGTCAATCTTTACTTTTCTTGTCATCTCCTATCTACCTTTCTTTAATCTTTAATCTTTATGTTTATTGTTCATGTTCATGTTCTTATTTTATTGATTTGATTAAAGTGGGTTTTGATTATTTTGGTTATATTTGTTAGTTTGATTGATTTGGATTATTTGTTTATGATTAGTAGATGCTATTGATTTAGTTTGATTTAATCTTTGGTTTGATTTTGCTTGATCTTGTTTAGATTCGTGTTTATCTTTGTATCCCTTGTTCTTCGCTTGTCCGTTCATCTGTTTTCCCAGGAAACATTCCGGATCAAGCCAAGATTTCCGAATCAGTAGAAAAGCTCAGCAAAATATTCCGAGTCAAAGGCCTCCATCCGGAATGTGACATATTCCGGATCAAGTCCACATTCCGGATCAACCACACATTCTGAATCAGATTATATTCCGGATCAGCAAGTTCATCCGGAATAATTTATTATTCCGGATCAAAGTGCTTTATTTTGAATAGTAAAACATTCCGGATCAAGGGTTTAGCCAAGGTGTTTCATCCGGAATATGCAATATTCCGGATCAAGGAAGTTATTCCGGATCAAGAGTTCCGAATCAAACATTCCGGATCAAGGCTTTATTCTGCATCAAGACTTTATTCTGGATAAGTGACATATTCCGGATAAAGGATTTATTCCGGATCAAAGTTTTTGGTAAATATTCCGAGTGAAGAAGAATCATTCCGAACGAAGGTGACATTCCGGATGAGGGATTATTCCGAACGAAGGATTATTCCGAATGAGCTGTTTCCAGGTTCTTTTTAATTTCAGTTTTTAACTTTCTGTTTTTAATTTTCAAGCTTTACTTTTCCCGCCTTTTTACTTAGTTGCACTTTAAGTTTAATTGCCTTAGATTTATTTTAGCCTTGCCTTAGTTTAAGTTTTAGTTGCGTTTTAAGTTTGCCTTAGATAGTTTTAAGTTTGCGTTATTTACTTTAAGTGCCTTTTAAATTCTCGTCACGCTTTTAAATTCCCGTCATTTATTTTCACTTAGGTTTAGATTTACTTTAATTGTTTTGCACTTTTAATATACTACAAGGACACAACTATTTGTTCCACCAAAGAACGGCTGAGTCACATAGTTAACCAGGATCAATTCGATTAGACATACATCAACGAATCTTTTTAACTAGGTAAAAATTAAGTTATCAAATGGCGCCGCTGCCGGCTCTTTTCGTAAAGATTAACGGTTTTCTGTGAGAGACGCGTTGCTTTTTGGGATCCGTTCACTTGTGAGCGTTATTTTCTTGCTTAAACATCTTCAAAAATCCATAAAAAATTAAAAATTGTTAAAAATCCATAAAAATTAAAAAAAATCAAAAATCCAAAAAGATTTTATATTTATTGTGTATATATATTGTCTTTGTATTTGGTATTCTTTTCTTTTGCCTTTGTGGGTGTATGCGTACTAGATCTTCTAATTATCAAGAGCCCGAGACTCGAGAAGATTTAAGTATGGCAGGTGTCAACAACAATAATCCACCGCACCTCAATAATAACAACAATAATGTTCTTCCACAGCCCGATCTTCGGACAATGGAAGAGCTTTGTCAACCTACCATGTTTGGACGAGGAGGACCGATTGCGCCGAAGCAAATCATGGCTCCGGAGTTTTCGTTGAAGCACCACATGGTTCAGCAAGTGCAAACAAATCCTTTTCGAGGAATGCCTGATGATGATGCCAACAAATACCTCGACAAATTCATTACAATCACTCAAAGCATGAAGTTGCCCGGTGCCACAATGGATGTTCTTCGCCTACAACTCTTCCCACATACTTTATCACACCACGACGAGAAATGGTTTGATCATCTTCCAAAGAATTCAATTCATACTTGGGATGACATGACTCAACGCTTTTTGTCGCGCTACTTTCCACCATCCATGGTCACGAGCCTTCGCAATCAAATCAGCGGTTTCATGCAAGAACCCGATGAATCTCTTTTTGATGCTTGGGAGAGATATAATGTTTTGATCGATCGATGTCCAAACCACAACATGCTCCCTGTGACCTTAATTGATACTTTCTACAACGGTTTGACTTTTTGAGATCGTGATACGATTAATGCAGCCACCGGTGGCACATTTATGAAAAGGAGACTCGGGGAGTGTAGAGAGCTTATTGAGAACATGACTACTCACCACAAAAACTGGGATTCCTCCGCTTCTTCAAGGAACAACCCGAGAGTCAATGTTTCTTCTACTTCAGCAAACCCCGACATGACCGAATTCACCCGCATGATGACTGAAATGAACAAAAATATCTTGCTTCTCGCTACAAACCAACAACAAGTTAAAGCGGTAGCACCTTCTTGTGAGACATGCGGTGGTCCTCACTCATACACTGATTGTCCTTCTACTCAAGGAAATCCAGAAAATGTGTATGCAGCTTATGGTAATTATTCACCGGAAAATTACCAAGCTCGACCTCAAGGGGATCGAAATTTGCTGAGTTACCGATCAAACAACTACCTTTCACCCGGTTTTTCTCCTCAAAACCGAAACCCCAACAACAACTACAATAGAAGCAACCAAATCCCACCAAGAGCTTCTAATCCTTATCACTCACCCGCTCAACAAGCCCCACTAATGAATCAAGATGTTGAAGCTTTGATGAGAACCCAAGGAGAGCAAATCAAGAATCTACAGAGCCAAATTATCAATTTGAAAGGGGATATCACCAAGCAAGGAAATGACATAAGATCCGAGCTTCGAGATAATATTCAATCCTCCTTCAACAATCAAACGAATGATTTGAAGAATATGTTGGCTAGTTTCTTGCCTACCACTCAACCCTCTTCTTCGAGTTCTCTACCTTCAAACACCGTCACCAATCCGCGAGCGAATGTGAGTTCTATTACTACCCGTAGTGGAGTTACCATAGTAGGACCACCTATCCTGCCCCCATCATCTACACCTCCTCCACCACCATTTATCCCTACTCCTCCTACACCTAGTATTAGTACACCATTACCGTCTCCGCCTCGTCGTGATGAAGTACCTACCAAGAATCCTCCACCAACCTCACCTTCAACATCTCAACCTTTACCTGCTACACCTTCACCACCCAAACCCAATATTCCTTATCCATCTCGTATAGGTAAAACCAAAATGCACACCAAGGATGACGTTCAAGTGTCGAGCTATTTGAAGATGATCTCTCACATGAATTTCAACATTAGCCTTGTCGAAGCACTTGTCCACATGCCGAAATTTGTCAAAGCATTCAAGGAATTGCTGAACAAGAAGGAGAAGCTGATTGAGCTCGCCAACACACGCTTAAATGAAAACTGTTCTGCAGTTATTCTTAAAGAACTTCCGGAAAAACTTAGAGATCCCGGTCGTTTTGTGTTGCCTTGCATCTTTAACAAAACCGAAGAATTTACTGCCCTAGCTGATCTCGGGGCCAGTATAAATCTCATGCCATTAAGTGTTTGGAAAACACTATCATTACCCGACCTTACTCCAACAAAGATGACTCTTGAACATGAAAATCGCACTCTCGCTTACCCCGTTGGTATTGCCGAAGACGTGTTCATTAAAGTTGGCACATTTACTTTCCCGGTCGACTTTGTCGTTGTTGATTATGAAATGGACCCTCGTATTCCTTTAATACTTGGTCGGCCATTCTTGAGAACCGGAAGAGCTCTAGTTGATGTTGCCGAAGGTGAGTTAATCTTAAGAGTCGGGGATGATGCACAAGTTTTTAAAATGGGGAAGCTTACAAGCAAATCCTATGGACGAGAATCTACGAATATGATTAATGTGATCGATGATTTTGTCGTCTACAACAATCCTCTATTCGAGTCTTGCATTGATAATCCACTTTTTCAAGATGATGTGGATGATTCTCTCTCCAATTTGGAACCTTCACCCATATATGATTCTCCACCGATCTTTGATGCTTATGATGATGATTCTAGCTCAGATTCGGATGATTATAATGACCTTACTTCCGAGTATCCCGACATGCCCACTTACGATGATTTTGATGAGGCTGATACTCTTTCGAGTGATTCTTCACATGATGAAGATCCTCCGCCATCCATGCTTAATCCTACTTTGGATGATTACTCACTCATTTGAGGAAGACTTCTCTACTTTTCTTAATACTTACTTCCCTCATGAGAGCGATGCTCCTCCTTTAGACTTTGAAGATTATCGTTTTGATCTTACTTTGGATTTGAAGAAAATTCTTTCAAAGGAGAAGCAACCAGACAACACCAGCATCCGCATCACGTATGAGTTAACACCTCTTTGTCCACCTTCTGAGGACGAGGTTGTGCATCTTCTTCGCGGATCATCTTCAAATTCTGCTGAGCCTGAGTGCTATTTTCCCCTAAAGGGAAAAGTGTTCGACCCCGGTATAGATATTTTTAAGCCATCTCAGTATCCGTCTGATGAAATAAAAGGAAAAATCTTTGGAACTTTTGAAGATATGCTTGCACCTCTTCCCCCTTGCTACCACCGTGCTCCATCTTTGCTTAAGGGAACCTTGCCTATTCTTCTTTGGCTTGCCTTGTTCGCCTTAAGCTTGTGATATTTGATGGACGAAAACTATGTCTTTGATCCTGGTGGATATGTTTCATGCTGCTTCCTATGATAATCAAGGTCGAGTCAGGCTCACGACTCGGTTAACAAAAATCAAGCGCTTCTTGGGAGGCAACCCATGTATCTATCTTTTAGCTTTCTTTATCCTAAGTGTAGGGGAGACCCGTTGGTGTTTGCTATTTCCTCTCTTTTCATATTCAGGGATTCGAGAGCTCAATGATCCACTCTTGATGATTTTTGACGACCCGTGATTCCGTGTTCCCTTCTTCCCGGTTCTATCCTAAACTCTTTTCGATTCACTATTTTATATTTCCAATATTAAAATAGGAATCTCTTTAGTTGTCCTTTCCTTAGCAAGATTTAAACAAAGTGCACAATGTCCTAAGTGTAGGGGAGTTTACTCCCACATGCTTAAACATTAAGGACAATGTTTATATTAAGCGTAGGGGGGACTTCTATCGAAGTTAAGTGGCCTTTTCCTTGTATTTGTCCTCATTTTAAACGGAAAATCAATTTTTCGACATTTTTCAAAAATTTTGATCTATTTTGGCCTATTAGTTTTTCCCTTTGTATAGTTATTTTCTTTCCTTGCTAGAATAAATCTTTAATAAAGTGGTTTTAATTTTCAAACGTTGTGAATCTTTTGACTCAACCCGAGTTTACTTATCTAAGTTTACTCTAGCTAGTATCCTTAACGTGTTTAAGTCAAGTTTTGCTAGGCTTTTATATAGGGAGCTATAAAACGCGAAAGTCTTAACTCTCACGGGTTAAGAACAAGAACTTTTCGCAAGTTCCTATAATTGATCCTAGAGAGTCGTTTATCAAGGGAACTTTAAAACGCGATTTCTAAACTTGAAAAAGTCTAAGAGTTTGCAAGATCCTATAGGCGACTCGAAAACCCAAAACTTTGATTTAATAGGCTAAGCATCCACGAGTCTCATTCCTTGAGATTTTAAACTGTGGAGAACGAGAGATGATAGAGTCAATTATAAGTTTGGTATTCTTTCGTGAATTTATGTGAGTTAATTATAAGCCTATTCTCCCATCGCTTGTTAATAAATTTATCTGCAATAAATAAGGTTGTACGATTTGAAAAGTTACTTAGCTTCTAGCCCAAGATCGTTTAAAAGTTGCTCGGTATGGATTAGAGTTCATAGCCAAGGCATAACTTATTGAAGCGGGATGCGAAGATTGGCGAGTCCAAAAAGGTCCTAACAAGGCATGAGGGCTACATTTGGTTGCTAAGGATCCAAAAGTGATGTGAAGAATCATTTATCGAAAACCAATATGAAGGATCGAGACACACGATGAAAAGCAAATACTCCCCAAAAGTCATGGAGAAGTCTATCCGAAAAGGCCCTAACAAGGTATGAGGATAAATAAAGCCAAGTCCAAAAAGGAGGCGGATCGTTGTATATCAAAATCCCAAGTAAAGATTGTAGAAAAATGAAGAAGTCGTGGTCTATTTATGAAGAATCTCTCAAAACTTCAAGCGAAGAAATTCCCATTATGAAGAGAATACCATTATTTCATGAACGTCTCTCAAGATTTAAAGTATGAAGTCGCTGCCAAATATCGGTCCGAGAAAGGTCTCAAATCGCGAAGCGAGTTATGCCAAGATATGAACTTTATGAGGTCCCGAGAAGCAGTTTTAAAAGATTTTGTCCTTTAGCTAACTATTGATTAAATCGTTCACTTTATTTTCGGCCTAAATAACTATCGAAATAAGTAAAAAATGCATCCTCGTGATCATTCAAGACAATAATGAAATATAAGAGATACCCCTAGGAGTAAGGGAGTCTAAGTAAATAATTGGCCCACATGAGTTCGTGTTAGTTTGCTAACTTATAATAACAATGATCTCGTTTTTAAGCTTGGTTTAGAGAAAGTGAAAACTTGAGGATGATGATCATTCACAACATTTCCAAAACCCGAAGGTATGTTTTTGATTTCTTTACTTTGAATGTTTATAATTTTCTATCTCTTTGATAAAGGCCAACGTGGATTGATTATGATGAAAAGTGTAATCGTGCTTTGTAACTAATACATTGCACGAGGACATTGAAATGGTCAAGTGTAGGGGATTTGATAGGTGTGTAAACACCCATCCTTTTTACCACTTAATTACAATAATAACCGAGCCAAAAAGTGTATTTTATGTCATTTATGTCAGAATTATGCGTGGTTTGTGTTTTTGTTGTGATTTAGGACGAAAAGGTGAAAAGTGGAGAAAACATGGGCATTCATGGGCTATTATCGAAGAAAAAGACGAAAGACGAAGTCAAGAAGTCAAGAGTGCAAAAAGAACGGAAGTCCAAGACCAATTCTGAAGATTTATCGAAGAAAAAGTCAAAAGACGGAAGTTTGCTAAAAGCCGAATAACTCAAGTCTTATTTATGAAGAAATGTCAAGACGAGTTCAAAGAAATCCCGAGACAAAGTCATTAAAGTCAAAAGATTAAGAAGATTAACAAAGAATTAAAGAAGATCAAGGACTTAATCTTGCAATTAAGGAAAGAAGAAAGAGGGGAGGAAGCTTCCTAAGCACCTCCTAATCCTCCCCTATAAATAGATTAGACTAGATTCATTTTTCTCTTGTTGGCTAATAGTGACAATTAGTTCTTCCAATTTTAATTACCTTGTCATTTACTTTTCATGTCAAATTTAAATACTTGTCTTGCACCTTAAATACCTTTAATTTCAAGTAAGTTTCCATTTAATTCTTGTCAATCTTTACTTTTCTTGTCATCTCCTATCTACATTTCTTTAATCTTTAATCTTTATGTTTATTGTTCATGTTCATGTTCTTATTTTATTGATTTGATTAAAGTGGGTTTTGATTATTATGGTTATATTTGTTAGTTTGATTGATTTGGATTATTTGTTTATGATTAGTAGATGCTATTGGTTTAGTTTGATTTAATCTTTGGTTTGATTTTTCTTGATCTTGTTTAGATTCGTGTTTATCTTTGTATCCCTTGTTCTTCGCTTGTCTGTTCATCTGTTTTCCTAGGAAACATTCCGGATCAAGCCAAGATTTCCGAATCAGTAGAAAAGCTCAACAAAGTATTCCGAGTCAAAGGCCTCCATCTGGAATAAGTGACATATTCCGGATCAAGTCCACATTTCGGATAAACCACACATTCCGAATCAGATTATATTCTGGATCAGCAAGTTCATCCGGAATAATTTATTATTCCCGATCAAAATGCTTTATTCGGAATATTAAAACATTCCGGGTCAAGGGTTTAGCCAAGGTGTTTCATCCGGAATATCCAATATTCCGGATCAAGGAAGTTATTCCGGATCAAGAGTTCCGAATCAAACATTCCGGATCAAGGCTTTATTCCGCATCAAGACTTTATTCCGGATAAGTGACATATTCCGGATAAAGGATTTATTCCGGATCAAAGTTTTTGGTAAATATTCCGAGTGAAGAAGAATCATTCCGAACGAAGGTGACATTCCGGATGAGTGATTATTCCGAACGAAGGATTATTCCGAATGAGCTGTTTTCAGGTTCTTTTTAATTTCAGTTTTTAACTTTCTGTTTTTAATTTTCAAGCTTTACTTTTCCCGCCTTTTTACTTAGTTGAACTTTAAGTTTAATTGCCTTAGATTTATTTTAGCCTTGCCTTAGTTTAAGTTTTAGTTGCGTTTTAAGTTTGCCCTAGATAGTTTTAAGTTTGCGTTATTTACTTTAAGTGCCTTTTAAATTCTCGTCACGTTTTTAAATTCCCGTCATTTATTTTCACTTAGGTTTAGATTTACTTTAATTGTTTTGCACTTTTAATATACTACAACGACACAACTATTTGTTCCACCAAAGAACGACTGAGTCACATAGTTAACCAGGATCAATTCGATTAGACATACATCAACGAATCTTTTTAACTAGGTAAAAGTTAAGTTAGCAGTTGTGTCTTGTGAGTTCTCACTAAACTATAAATTGATGTGTTTGTGTCTTGTGATTTCTCACTAAACTATAAAGTGATATGTAGTTGTGTTGTGTGAAGTTCTCACTTAGCTTCAAAGTGAAGAGTCGTAAAGATTGGTTATAGCTTTGGATTAGAACTCGACATCTAGCCTTGTGTCAGAAAATGGTGAAGTAGGCAACGTTGTGAAGATTGGTTCTACCTTTGGATTAGAACTCGACATCTAGCCTTGTGTCGTAAAAGAGTGAAGTGGGCGACGTTTTGTAGATTGGTCCTAGCTAAGATTAGGTCTCGACATTTAGCTTAGTGTCGGAAAATAATGTAAGCGATGTTGTAACGTTTTCTCTGCCAAGAGGGGAACTTGTAGATATAGTGGAAATCTCGAGTAAGGTGTACTCGAGGATTGGAGTAGAAACGAGGATAAAGCCTCGTTGCCGAACCACTATAAATCTTGGTGTCTTCCTACTAGGTTGTTTCTTTTCTTACTCTTTACTTACATTCATTATCACTACACTTACTATACATTGTTAATGCATTAGAATTGAACCTAATCATTATGCAACTAGCTTTCAAGTAAAAGATAGTTTTATGCACTTACCTGATTGAAAGGAATTTTAATTAGGAGATAAACCGATGAGAAACTATTCAACCCCCTTCTAGTTTCTACAATTGGTATTTGAGCGATGGTGTCACAAGATATTTGAATTATATTGTACTTTAAAACTTGGATCGATCCATTATCTCCTCAAAATAGAAGGTTCAGTTGTACTAAAGTTTTTCTTTGGTCAAAACTATCTTTTGTTGAAAATAAGCCTTTTAAAATGTTAATATTGCATATTACTTAAATTAGTAGTTTTAATGCATTTTAGATTTACTCTTGAAATGTATCTACTAGTTTGCATCTTGTTATGTGTAGGTACTCATGAAGATAAATCATTCTATTGATTGTGGATTGAGTTACTTACACTTGTAGAAGACTCATCTTCTTTGATTTCCAACATCATTGAATGATGATATCAAGATGGGTAGAAGTGATACTAGTCTTTGAAGACTTAGTGGTCACTATTTGTCATAGTTGGGCTTTGCATAGGTTCCTTGAAAGCTCGGAATGCAATTTGTTGCCAAGGTACGCTTTCGTTCTTCCACACGCCCTATTGATCATTAATTGACTATATGCTTGCTCTTGGCATCCTTGCCTTGACATTTATTTTTGGTTTGTGATTCTTTTCTTTTTCCCTCTCAAACCTTCATTGCTTGGATACTTGACTCACTATGGAGATGTAGGGTGAGTTAGTAAAAGCTTAAAGTATCAAGCATGATTTCCATGGTTTGCACCCTCACGGTTAGTAGGCCCTATATCATGTGTAACTTGTGCAATTAAGCTCATCTCTAGGATGATTAGTGAATTCCTTGAGATACCAAACTACTTCATTAAGTTGTTGGTGGATTTTACACATTTGGAATTGAAATATTCCAAGGATATTGTTATTGTTAATTTTAGCAATAACTATCCGATCATGTGGCAGAGAAAGTGAATCTATACTTTGCTCATGTTTTGAAATAGAATAAGACTACTCTTAAAAATGATCTTATTCTATGCATCAAAATTGCTTGGTTTACTTCATTACCGAAGCCGTTTAGACTCTCGTCGGAAAGGCACGTCTTAAACCACTATATATGACACAAGCTCTTCACCTCCTCAATTTGAAGAATGTCATTTGTCTCTTGAGCAATGTTCTTGGTCTTGATTCACTTCTCTTGACTCCTCTCCCTTTGCCTTTTTGCTACGAGTAGTCGTTTGTTCGTTTCAGTCTTTTCCTATCTCGATTCAACTCGTAATCCTTCAACAAGGCATTATTACCTAGTGTTGTGGTGGTCCAATGATATCCTAAAAGGTTTAAGATATATTTTTAAGTATTTTAAAAACTTTGGTTTTCAAAAATTCATTGTCTTTCTTTGATAAAAACCTGCCTCTGTAGGCGGTTCTTTATCTCTGGCGGCTCAGAGGCGCGGTTCCTTATCGATAAGGAACCGCGGGCAGTAGCTTTTGTCAGAGCGCCGGTTTTATTAAAATATCTTTTTCAAACAATTCCTCCTCTCTCCTTCACACACAGCCGACGATTTCCTTTGTTTTTCCACCATTGTTGAAGCTTCAAAAACCTTCAATTACTCAAATTAATTGATTTAAGTTCGTGGGTTTCACTCATCCATCATCCAAGATCAATTAATTGTAAGTTATTTCTTTCAATTTCATCTAATTTGTTCTAGGGTTCATACATTCATAATTAGGGCTTTTTAAAATTGACATTGAATTAGAATTTATTAGGAATAAGAGTTGACATAGTATTGTTACTATGATACCTTAGGTTCATATCATTGAGATTTCGATAAAACAAATTTGTAGAACAAATCCAAATTTTGACTAAATATTTTAGTTGATTGATGGAATTGATATGAACCCATGAACAAGTCGGTAATGACATTGTTAAATGCTTACCTAAAAAGCTTGTTTTGAAAAACCAATGTTCTAGTTCATTGTTGAACTTACATAGTTCATATGTTTTGATCAATGGTGAAATGGGTACATTGTGAATATGAGAATGATAAGGATTAAACCTTGATCTATCAAGAGATTGATAAAACACATTCTCACTTTCCTTGATTTTTGGTTTATATGTAACATATGAGTAATTGGAGAAATATGTTTATATGTTATTTTTAGGTACTATCATCATGACCACAGGATATCAAAATGACCATCTACTCACTAGAAGATACATGCCTAATCCTTCTTTGACAAATCAAACTCCCTCTTTTCAAAACACTTATCATAATCTCGAATCTCGTTGTTTCCATGAAGGACGTATTGTTCCTTCTAACCTTCGTGAACTTGATTTCATTCGATTCATGTTCAATACCATTGGATTTGATTGTTTGCTTGATATTGATGAGCCATCTTTCCTTCTTTCCTCATGGAATTCTTTAACTCATTCAAGTTAATACACATCAACAATGGTCTATCTATAAGATTTTCCATCAAGGGAAAAACCTTTGTATACACTCTCTAGGAATTTGGTGAGATTCTCGGAGTTCCATACGAAGGTCAATGTAGTTTCACCGATGCTTGGGGTTTAAACCACTTAGAATCGGCCCCTATTGATGTGCATTACTTGACTGAGATTCCTTCAGCTTCGGCCATCTCTTGTGCCCTTGCTTTACCTCGTGAACATCCTATTCTTGGTAATTTTGAAGGAGAACTTCGTTCTCTCACTCCTTGGGAATTACTAACTAGCGATCTTAGTGATTTTATGGTCCCTTGGGCCGAAATCATTAGGAAAAATGCAATGTGTTTGAATGGTGATCGCAACCATGTGCCTGCTTGTCTTGCACATATGTTTTATTGTGTTGTTACCACTACTCCATACAACCTTGCATTTTTCATGGCTAAAAGGATAAGATTTATTCTCAATGGATCTCGGTCTACTCTTCCTTATGCCATTATTCTCTCACGGCTTCGTATGAGAGTTCTTCTTGATCATCCTCCTCTTAATCCTTCTTCTTTTTAATCCGTGGTTCGAGTCATGTTTCCTACTAAAGGAAATATCCCTTCAATTCTCACGCATGACTCAAATGAAAATGAAAATGTATCTCAAGACAATTCTCTCATTTCTCGTTATGATTTGTCATCATCAATCTCTCAATTATCTTCACTAGACATTGATTCAGACTATCAGTATTGTCTCAGTCTTCATCTTCAGGATCGAATCAGAAGTGAATCAAGGCAAGAAGGAAATGCTCATAGATGAATGATATATACCACTCTTGTGAGACTAACATGTGTGTAAACATGTATGGATTGTTAAAATTTATCTCTTCTCTTATCTCTATTCTTAGGATGTTGTGTATTCTTTAACTAACAATTTGTGTTTGGATTTCCTAGTATTTTAATCCTAATTATCCATGGTATCGATTTTTCGATTTACATGGCTCTGTGCATCTTATGTGTTGGATAGCCTCCTAGTCTTTAATTATAAGTTCTCTTTGACTTGATAAACCTTAGTATAAAATCTGGGCTAGCAAAAGTTTAAGGAAGTGCTATTTTCAAACACCTCTGGTCGCGGTTCCATATCAATGTCGCGGTTCTTTAGCGATAAGGAACCGCGGACCTACGTAAGGAACCGCCCAGTACTATTTCAACAGAATCTTTACTTTACACTGTTTTATTTAATCTGTGTAAAACTTTGATAAAACTTTTGCAAAAACCTGCACTTTCCTAAACTAGGCTACCTAATTTCATTGTTCACATAAAATGATTTTAACCTATTACTAGTTTGGATCATCCCCTCCTCTTCTTAAATCCTCTCTTGTTGATTGTGTTCTTCATCCCTTCAACTCTTCTCTTAACCTCAACATTCAACCATGGTATCCACTGGAACATCCAACTCCTCCAAAACTTCCTCATCCAAAAGAAGCCTTAAGGTGAATCTCAAGTCCTCTAAACTTGGTTCTCCATCTTCTTTCAAACCAAAAAGTGAAGCCTCACCTATTCTCATATCCTTATCACTTTCACCACTACTTGCTTCATGGAAAACAACCTCAACCCATGGTACTAACCATTCACATGGTTCTACCTCCTCTTCATTCCAATCAAGAATGAATGAGTTTTTTCTCTCCACTCATTTCTAGCCCTCCCTTAAATGTGAATACTCAACCACAACCTCATCAAAGGATTTCCTTTGTTTTTGAGCCTCTTCCCTTCACTCTACCAAATTCACCCATCTCACCTATTTCACCCTTGGATACCATGCCTTCCCCACATCCTCCTACCACCAACACTCCTCTCTTGGGTGTTCCCATTTCCCGTCTCTTGGGTGATCCACACTTGTTTGATTTTTTTTATGCACAATGGAACTAATTGCCCTTGTTGCTTGAACAACTTTCACCTCATTGATATCCTTAGGTTCGAGATCATTGGGGCTCACATCAAGTTGCAAAGCTTCTTGTTGAACCTATTTGCTAATCCTTCACCTCCTAGGAGATAAATGATGGACGTTAAAATTAACATGCTTTTTAAAAGAAGATCAAGCTAAAAGAGAACTATGAATTCAAGACCTAGTTGTTAGCTATCTTTGTAGTAGTTAATTGTCTTTTTATTTCTTGTATTTCTTTCCTTTCCCTTATGATTTTCTCATGTGGATGATTTATGGATTTAGTTTTTATGTGCTTTAATCTATATGATCACATTAAACAACTTCAATTTATTTAAAATTGAACCTAAATCTATTACAACCTCTAAAAACTTGACTTAAAATTGGACCAAAATATTATTTAAATATTTTATCACCCTTTGTCAAGACATTCTTTGTGAATGTGTTGCTTTTATGCAACCCTAGCATACTCTAATGCTAAAAGAGGTAAAAATCCAAGATTTGCAAAATTTTGAAAAAGTCTTATCTTTCTCCAAAACTTTTGAAAATCAAGTTTTGTTGTCCACTGGACGCGGTTCTTTAGCCGACAAGCGGATCCATATCGATATGGAACCGCGGGCTGTTTTAAAGAACCGCGCCCAGTAAAGCCCTTATTGGCTTATTTTTGGTCTTTCTTCTTTGACCACTGTTTTGGTTAAGATTCTTTGTTTACCTAATTTGGCTAAACATTCTTAAAAACCTTTCTTTTTCATTTCAAATCTTTGCCTTGTCTATTTTCTTTAAATTCTTCTATTTTGGGAGTTCTTTCCTTCATCCCTCATAATGCCTAATTCTTCCTTTCCTAACCTTGACATTTCTTTGTCACAAACTTCTCAACCTAAAGCTTCTTCTTCTAAGCTTTCAAAGAAACCGAAAATCTCGGTTAAACCCATTTGGATCAAAAAGAACAAGAATCCTCATGATTATTCTTCTCCAAAATCCTCCGAGAATTCCTCTTTCTCTCCGATTCAATATTGGAATGAGACTTACTCTATAAATCTAATTACCGGAGAAAAATAAATTCTTCCACCACCACCTAAACCTTTTAACTCTCCTAAACTCAATGACCTATTCTCTTTCCCTAACCTCACTATGCATTGTGAAAACATCTCTTATCCATTATCTCCCTCTCCACCAACCTCTAATCTTGATGAACCTCCCCCATCTAACGACTTTGTTTTGCATCATGGTTCCTCGTGTGCTTGTTTTCAACAAATTGAACTTGCTCATATCTATGACAAGCTAAATTTTCGTGAATTCCTCCTCACTCGACCTCCTCTCAAAGTTTCGTTCCCGTGAACAAAACTTCGAATGATGCTTCGTCGTCTTTCTTTTCCAACTAAGGCACATTTTGTACTTTAGTTTTTTGAGTCAATAAAATTTAAGCAATCTTAGAAGATTATCACTATTAGAGTAGTTTATGCTTTGTGGTCTATTTTCCATATTTTTTGCTTTAAATATTCATATTGTGTGTATGAATATTTATCTTGTATGTTATTTCATATTTATGTAATATGAATGTTATGTGTGTTATCTTTCCCTCTAATTCTATTTCACACATTTGTTAAAGAGTTGATCATGGTTAAAACTTAAAATTAATTATGGGTGATTCTATAAATTCTAAATTTTAACCCATTGACATTTTAAATCATCTTTGATTGATTTGGATGTTTCTTTTCTTCCTTTATTCCGCCAATTGAACTATGATGTTGTCAATACACACCCTTTGGACATACTTAGCAAATGCTTGCTTCTAATTTGAGATTTCTTTTCCTTCTCCCTCTCAAGTTAGTTAGTAAGTAGTGCACATATATCCATTGGTGTTTCTTTTCTTTCTTCTAACCTTTGTGTAGCATGTCACCTTAGCTCATTGACTTGGTGCCCCAAGCAAGGGGAGTAAGCACCAAGGGGGAGCTACTAGAAAATGTCAAGTTCTTTTCTTCTTCAAAGACTTTGGCTAACCTTTTTTCTTTGACAAAGGGGGAGAAATGATAGTGATAAACTCGTTAATATTTCGAATAAACTTGTATTTTACGTAAATGAGTTTATAGTTTGTCGTAATCAAAAAGAGGGAGATTGTTAATGCAAAGCAATGCCTAAAAAACATTGTTAGTATTAATTAATCTTTCTTTGTTTTGATCACGACAAATTACAAAGACATTTATTGTCAAACACAATCATAAAACGAATTATCTAACAAACACTATCATCAAGGTAATAATCATTACACTAACATATCTTAATCATGCTTAGTGATCATAAAAGTGATTAGCCTTAAAACTCACTTTTGTCAAACATAACAAAAGATTTTTAATAAACTTTATTTTTAAGAAAAAGTTTTATTAAAATGAAAATTCAAATTTGAATATGGCATATTCCAAATGCCATAAGAATATCATTTGAAGGTTTAAACAGCCTCAAATATTTCATATTCACTAAAAGACAAAAAGGAGCAGACTCTACGCCGGCGGTACCTTAGCACCTACGGCGGTTCCTTATCGATAAGGAATCGCGGGCAAATATAGCCGTTGGATGTTTTTTCCTATAAATAGTGGATCAAATCTGCATTCTCATCAACCCTTTTTGGACATCTTCTTCAGCCTTCTTTCTCCTATCTAATCCTAGTCATTTGTAAATGATCACTTAATGTGTTAAGTACGATTACTCATGATTATCCTCTTGATGTCCTTCTTTACCTTGTCCAAAGAGAAGATCACTCATACACTTGTGATGTGATTAAAGATGTACCATTGATGAAGATCACCTTCTCCTAAAGATCTAGTCATGTTCATCATTTGTTTACTTGTGTCTTGTGTAGATCCAATGTATTTGTGAATACTTGGACTAGTTGTGTTCATCCAAGCTATTTAGGAATTCTTGGATTAGAGTTGTGTACATCCATTGCACATGTGTGTGCTTGGATTTATGTTGTGTAGATCCAAGCTACATGTGTGTACTTGTATATGATTAGTTGAGTTATAATTAGTTGTGTTAGTTCTCACTAAACTATAAAGTGATGTGGTTGTGTCTTGTGAGTTCTCACTAAACTATAAAGTGATGTGGTTGTGTCTTGTGAGTTCTCACTAAACTATATAGTGATATGTAGTTGTGTTGTGTGAATTTCTCACTTAGCTTCAAAGTGAAGAGTCGTGAAGATTGGTTATAGCTTTGGATTAGAACTCGACATCTAGCCTTGTGTCGGAAAATGGTGAAGTAGGAAACGTTGTGAAGATTGGTTCTACCTTTGGATTGGAACTCGACATCTAGCCTTGTGTCGTAAAAGAGTGAAGTGGGCGACGTTGTGTAGGTTGGTCCTAGCTAAGATTAGGTCTCGACATTTATCTTAGTGTCGGAAAATAATGTAAGCGACGTTGTAAGGTTTTCTCCGCCAAGAAGGGAGCTTGTGGATATAGTGGAAATCTCGAGTAAGGTGTACTCGAGGAGTGGAGTAGGAACGAGGATAGAGCCTCATTTCCAAACCACTATAAATTTTGGTGTCTTCCTACTAGGTTGTTTCTTTCCTTACTCTTTACTTACATTCATTATCACTACACTTACTATACATTGTTAATGCATTAGAATTGAACCTAATCGTTATGCAACTAGATTTCAAGTAAAAGATAGTTTTGTGCACTCACCTAATTGAAAGGAATTTTAATTAGGAGATAAACTGATGAGAAACTATTCAACCCTCCCTTATAGTTTCTATAATCTTTTATCTGGGCAAGTCGCGCTTTCCAACAGCTGAAGGTTCCTATTTAGGCTATACAGATATGCTTTATTTTGCTAAACTCAGTAGTCCGGTAAACTACCTGCATAAGGGAAATTTGTTGGTTTTCTGTTATGTCAAGTAGCGGGGTACGAGCTAGTGCAATAATAAATGAGAATTGATGAATCTAAAAACATAGGGTGTATAACACTGTAGCCCTAGAGTCATACTTGTATTCAAGTATTGTTTAAACCTATGAATTCATTCAACCGTTGTGTTGATTTTGTAAGCATATATTTCAGGTGAATAAAGACTGACGTGCTACGGATGGTGGTGTCTTGAAAAGTTATCATTCCAATAAAACTAGATCTTTGGGAAAACCTGTGATGTACTGTGTATGTACAGTTGTTTTATTTAACTCTGAATAATGAATGATAACAAGTTTTTAATAATATGACTCTTTGAGATTTTTTTATTATTGTGACTTCGATACCTTGAAAGTAATGTCCCAGATTAGCTTTCGCTGCTATATCTATTGACCTTATACATGTTAAAACTTTTTCCAATTAGACGCATTTTAGAAAAAATGGTTTAAACATAAAGAGCCATGAAAATCGGTATCGTTGCCTCATAAACAACCACAAACATCCTCGGATCTTATATAAACTTTGAGATTTCTTTTAAACCCAAGAAAGATGACATGGTGCAAAACTCGAAGTTTAACTTGTTCCATTTTGCAACGGCAATCATCGAATGGTTTATAACATACAAAAACTGGTTTGAAACCCACTAACCGTGACCAAATAGGCCTTACCAAGACCTAACCATGTTTTTTGACACGGGTACCAGATCTGGAAAGATCTACAGTTTAAAGTTTAAACCACTAAACACAACTTCAAACTGATCTCGAAAGATCTTTCCTAACAAAATCACTTTGAACAATCAAACACCACCGTAAATATTAAAACCCCAAACATCATTGTTCACTAAAACACCCAAAAATGCTACCTCAAAAACCGTATCTCACATGTAACCAATCAAACACCACCGTTATCACTAATGCTCTAAACATCATGGTTCATCGAACCAGAGTGTGAAATAAACAAAAACCAGGATTGATTGAACTCTAGTAGGCTAGACCCGAATTGTTCCGATCTAGACTAATCCGAGTTCAAATAAAGTGGTTTCAGTTATGTTACTTTTAGCTTTGACTTGAGTCAAATAGACTTAACTCGACCCGAACCATTTAACACCATGGCATGCAAGTTATTTGAAACCCTAAGGTTAAACATTGAGGGTTTAAATTGCAAATAATGAAACTATATATTTTAGGGGTTGGAAGTGTAATTATACCAAAATATAACTATAAGGGCTATTTTTGACAATATTGAAACTAAAGACATAAAATATAAATAATATAGTATGTTTCATGTTAGTAGGGAACTTTGTACAAAGATGTTCCATCTCGATATTACGTTCTGACTGAGTGGTTGGGATTACGATTTAAAGTGCCCTCGCTCCTCAAACGTTTATAAAATGGCTTTTGAGTATAATGAGTATAATGCCCCGAACAATGATACTATAAACCTAAAATATGTGAATCAAAGAGAAATACAAAATACTATATAACGAAATTAAACTCAGAGGTTACGACTTGATATATATATATATATATATATATATATATATATATATATATATATATATATATATATATATATATATATATATATATATATATATATATATATATATATATATATATATATATATATATATATATACATATTTTTGTGTCAACTCAGATTCCGTGAGAAAGTTGTGATTGGTTATATCATAATAATTCAAGACTTTATAGGCTAAGGTGAGTTCATAGCCTCACTTTTGAAAGTTTACAAATGATCTGAAAACCCGTAAGGGGGATATATGCTAAAACTAGAATACAAGTGTTTTCATATGCTGCCTGACATGACTATTGACACTACGTTTACACATTGCCATTATGTCCCTTTTTAATCGTAACTGTTAACCATTTCTAGAAAATAAGCGCTAACATTGTGAATAGTAATATTGGAGGCTGACATCTCTTATTTGGGCAAGTCGCGCTTTTCAACAGCTGAAGGTTCCTATTTATGCTAAACAGATATGCTTTATTTTGCTAAACTCCGTAGTCTGGCAAACTACCTGCATAAGGGCAATTTGTTGGTTTTCTGTTATGTCAAGTAGTGGGGTACGAGCTAGTGCAATAATAAATGAGAATTGATGAATCTAAAAATATAGGATGTATAACACTGTAGCCCTGGAGTCATACTTGTATTCAAATATTGTTTAAACCTATGAATTCATTCAACCGTTGTGTTGATTTTGTAAGCATATATTTCAGGTGAATAAAGACTGGCGTGCTACGGATGGTGGTGTCTTGAAAAGTTATCATTCCAATAAAACTATATCTTTGGGAAAACTTGTGATGTACAGTGTATGTACAGTTGTTTTATTTAACTCTGAATAATGAATGATAACAAGTTTTTAATAATATGACTCTTTGAGAATTTTCTATTATTGTGACTTCGGTACCTTGAAAGTAATGTCCCAGATTAGCTTCCGCTGCTATATGGTAAAAAATAGGGGTGTTACACTATACTATTGACCTTATACATGTTAAAACGTTTTCTAATAAAACGCATTTTAGAAATAATGGTTTAAACATAAAGAGCCACGACAATCGGTATAGCTGCCTCATAAACAACCACAAACATCGTCGGCTCTTATATAAACTTTGAGATTTCTTTTAAACACAAGAAAGATGAAATGGTGCAAAACTCGAAGTTTAACTTGTTCCATTTTGCAACGCCAATCATCGAATGGTTTATAACATACAAAAACTAGTTTGAAACCCGCTAACCGTGACCAAATAGGCCTTACCAAGACCTAACCATGTTTTTTGACACGGGTACCAGATCTGGAAAGATCTACAGTTTAAAGTTTAAACCACTAAACACAACTTCAAACCGATCTCGAAAGATCTTCCCTAACAAAATCACCTTGAACAATCAAACACCACCGTAAATACTAAAACTCCAAACATCATTGTTCACTAAAACACCCAAAACCGCTACCTCAAAAACCGTATCTCACATGTAACCAACCAAACACCACTGTTATCACTAATGCTCTAAACATCATGGTTTACCAAACCAAAGTGTGAAATAAACAAAAACCATGATTGACTGAACTCTAGTAGGCTAGACCCGAATTGTTCAGATCTAGACTAATCCGAGTTCAAATAAAGTGGTTTCAGTTATGTTACTTTTAGCTTTGACCTGAGTCAGATCGACTTAACCCTACCCGAACCATTTAGCACCATGGCATGCAAGTTATTTGAAACCTACAGAAAGACATATAATTCAAAATGATCCAACACAACATATTGTAGTTCGAAAACATTTTATGAACCAAACTTCAATATATCGTTTTTCTTCGCGATCAAGACGACACCAAATTAGTTGAAGGGGTGTTTGTTTAGGTTTATATAGCGGTTTTATCGCTCATTTGGTTTTCGGCCTATGTATCATAGGCCCAATTTTAAGTGCTTATTTTGATAATTTTTAAGTTATATAAACTTACTATGTATTGATAAACTCATATAACTCCCAAAAATTTCAAAATAAGCCATTAAATTTAGGCTTATAATATATGAGCCGAGATTCAAATAAGCAATAAGCCCAATATATTAGCTAAAACATACACTCTCTTAGTTAAGGCCTTAAGGGTGAGCATAATAGCACCACAAACCGTAAAATTAAAAAAATGTACACAACAAAAACCGATTGCGGTTTGATTTTAATCAAAACCAGTATCAAACCGCAATACACACGCCTTATTCACTTTCCCTCCCTTCACTAGTTCCTCCCCTTTCACTTTTTATTTTGTTTGATTTAGTGAATTCAACTTTCAGATTTTGATCGTTGTTATTAGATAAGCAAACTGCTTGTTAATAAGTGTGTAAACACTTATCCTTTTGCCACTAAAATCAAGGAAAAACAAGACCTAATCATGTGTTTAGTATCGTAAAAGTCGGAATTACGCGTGGTTTTGTGTTTTTGTGTTAAATAGGTACATAATATCAAAAGGAAAGAAAACACGAGATTTCACGGTCAAATGTTGAAGAAAAGTCCAAGAATGAGACAAAGACATAGTCAAGGAACCAAAAGTGTGCCAAAGATCATGAAAACCGGAAAAACCGGCACGAGTTTGAAGAAATGATCATGGAAGCCGAAATCGAGTTCATTTTTAGCGGATTTAATTTTATGATGATACTTGGGCCAAGTGGGTCCCACATTTGGGTATTGGGCCCAAAAGCCCATTAATGGAGTTAAAAGTTTTTACTTGTGGATTTTCAAGCCCATCAAAGGCCCAAAATCTATGACTAAACGAATGGAGTAAGAGTTAAGAAGGCCCATTAAAAGCCCATATTGCAAATAACTAGAGACAGAGGGAATTATTAATTTAGGCCAAGCCTATTTTGGTTATTTACACATGGGACGGTTAAGAGAAAGTGAAATTTATTCACTTATCAAATTTGGTCAAAACATCACACACGTATCATCCCACTCACACCACACGTTTTACTTAAAACGTTTTTACCCTACCCACACTTATTCACTTGACGTTACAAACTAGAAACAAATACCCTCCCCGCTCCTTCTCTCCCACAATACACGCAGCCTTTTTTACCTAACCTCCGCAAACCCTAATTTCCTGTATCACAAAAATTACTCTCTGAAAATTGGGGCTTTTACCCAATTCGTGTGATTCACACGATTCCTAATTAAATCCCCCACTTAATTCGGATGAACATGATGGGTGGTCCTCACATACGTAGCAAATCCCTTCCATGTGAATGGATAAACCACATCACCACAACCCCTCCATCCAATCCTTGATTGCCACCTAGGCAGCAAACTAACACAACAAACACACCTTCGACAGCGTGGCAATCCGTGTGCAAGGGAGTATGATTTCCAGCCATTGATCAAGAAAGAGAATAAGAGAAGATGGATTAAACGGACAAGATTAAAGATCGTGCTCCCCAAGCATCGCATCAACAGTTTTAGGGTTTCCCTATAAAACCCCATCATATTTCTGTAATATGTGTGCACTTTTTATTTTTTTATTTTAATTTTATGCAATTTAGATTTTAGGTTATTTGTAATTTTCTTTCAAAATATTGTAATCCAGTTTTTTAATTATTAATGAAATATTAATTTTCGGTTAAATTTTGTCTCGTGAATCATTTAATTTTCATTGCAATTTAATCTAATTTCTGTTTCTAAGTAATTAAAATTAAAGTAAAAAAAAGAAAGCGGATTATTAATTTCCCCCACTGGGAAATTATAAAATACTGTTCGAATAATTGTTTCTTGTTCGGTTACTGTTCATGGTTCGGGTTGATGATTAATGGTGGTGTTTGACTCGGTTTAACCAAAAGGGAGCTCAACGCTCACCCTTCGGCTCAACGGTATCGACACCAGCTTCTTCTCATCTCTTTTATTTTTGTTAAGTTTTAGATTTAATTTTGGTTTATATAAACTGCTGGTGCTTATTAATCTGTTTTAGTTATATGGAAAGTTTATTTGGATTGTTTGATTTAATATGCTTATTTCGTTTGTTTGGATCTGCGTACTGTTTGGATATTGAGTCGTTTGGATCTGCTTAGTTTCTGATTTATCCAGTTTTTGATTTGTGTTGAGTTTAGTAGTGTATTGTTGCTTAGTTAGTTATGTGCTTATTCTCATTAATATTTAAGATAATTTGCTTTTTGGCTTATGTCGTTTTTAGTTACTGATTAAGTGGTGGCTTATTTGCTTATTTTTAGTAATATCTGTTTTATCTGCTCATTATTAGTTTTTTTAGCTTAATGCTTATTTGCTTATTGTCTGAATCTGCTTATATTACGTTAATGTTTAAGTCTGCTTAGTTTTTAGCTTATAGTGCAGTTTGCTTATTGTCTGATTTTGGTTTGGTTTAGTATAGCTTATTTCAGTTTGCTTCTTTAGTTCTATCTATATGCGTATCTGTTTTTCGCTGTAGTGCTTATTTGGTTTCTTTGTCTGATTGTTATTGCTGCTTAAAACTCAGACTCTTTTGGTCTGAGTAATCAAAATATTCCAAAAAAAAATAACAAAGCAAAAAACCGTCCCTCCTGGGACTCGAACACCAGACCTCCTGTTTAATTGCCCCACGCCTTAGCCATCTTAGCTAGTACCTGTTTTGTGTTTAACTTCTATTCTTTTAATTAATATAGGTTGATTTTTAAGTTGTCAGATTTAGGTCTTATTTTAAATACACGTTTTTAGTTTAATTTAAAGTATTATATAAGTTTTCTAAAAAAATAAAAAGATAAAAAATATTTTATTTAATTTGTTTTAAAGGTAGTTTTTAAAAATTAGTTTTAAATTAACTTAGTTTTTTATTTATAAATAGTTTTAAGTAGATTTTGTTTAAATTCAAATTGGTTTTAAAATAGTTTAAAATAGTATTTAAATTTTGTTTAAATAGATTTAAATTTAGTTTAAATTATTTTTAAATATTTAAATAGAAAGGTTTTAGTTAATTAAATTAGATTTAATTTTAAATTAGTTTTTAATTAAATAGTTTTAGTTTAAAATACCAAAAAGTTATAGTTACCAAAAACAAATAAATCTTACATTTAATCAAAAATCAATTCGAGTCGAGTTGAGGAAAACGAACATTAATTGTTAAAAAGAATTGACAAAATTCATACATTACTTGTTCTAACTTGTAACTAGTTAAGAGCCAAGGAACCTTTAATGAGAAAGGCATATTCGACTTAGTATTTTTTTTGTACATATGTGAATATAATAGACATAAAAAAATGGCCATTTTGATTACTTAACAATAAAGAGCTAAATCCAAAGGTCGACTTTTCTAAGTCAAACATCATATAGTTATCCTCAAACTGAAATGTCTCAATCACGATCGCATGTTCACTTGTCGCACCACCGTCAACAAATGCCAGGCAAGCCACATCATTTGTTACTTTCTTAATGGAGTTTGCCGTAAATATATATCACTTCTTCCATTTCGGAAGACTGTAGTCAATATTAGGAACCTTGAAATCGACTCATGGTCCATTGGTGAAGGACTTGAAAACAAAGGCCAAAGGGGCTGATAGACATTGCATGAGGAATTCATTTTGTAATATTTGAAAGTCTCCTTATAACGCTGTTATAAATGTGAGTTCTAAGAGTGGTGTAAGGCTAAGGCTGGATTGACTAAGTTTAGTAGTGGTAATCCTAGGAATCTCGCTAGATCTTCGTTTAATTACAATAGCATTAACACCCATTAAGTATTCGAAAGAATCTGGTTGCTTTAATAATGGAGTATAAGAAAGAAAACTCTTTGTCAACATCCTTGTGGGGCAAAAGGACCATTACCATAAAATAGAACCCCAGGAGCGGATGACATGCTAGGCAAACAAAAATCTATTTTTCTATAGTAAGAACACTCGTAATGCGTAATGGGAGGTCGACAATGCTAAGACACGAGAAACATTTGAAGGGAATGATTCAAATGATGAAGGGAGACACCCAACATTAACGGTAGGATTAAATATGTCAACATAGGGATTTTTACCATTGCTTGTAGTTAAAAACAAATCCTCATCATTCAGGAGAGCCTTGTTACATGATCCGATAATCGGGTTAACCACATTACTAGACATGAATAATATCCCCAACCAGGTAACGTAGAACAATTAGTTTCCAGAGGGCATGAAAGACTCTTTTAAAAGTTAGAACTTCGCACCTGTGTGCATTATTTTTCCTCACAAGAAACTAGAGTCGCGAAGCATGTCTTTTACCCGTTCGCTTTTAGCGAGTTTTACTTAATTTGACCCGTTTGAGATACATATCAATCCAAATCGACTTCTTTTATACGTTTTGAGTCAAAGTCTCCAGATATATCTAGTAGAGCATAGATGTATTGCCATATTATGTAATGGGTGTATGGGACTTTTTCCAAATCTTGACCAAGCACGGAAGCGTGTCACTGAGTGATAGATGGGCACATACAACAACTTACTTACCAGGAAGAACCCGTAGTAGTGTGAAAAACTTTTGGAACTCTGATATGATAAAGAAACTTATTTAGTTCCAACTACAAATGGTCAATGATCAAGAGTGTCGTGTTGATCAAGAAATGAAAAATGTAGTTGATCTTTCTCCTCTTCCAATCATTAATGTGAGAGTATTTTGACCCATTACTTGATCATAACTGGGATCCAAATAATATGATAACGCAAGCTCGAAGTAAGAGTGACAACACAAATTTAATCACTAATCAAAGGCGGATCCAGAACATTAAGTCATAAGGTGTACATGAATTTTTACGAGTATAGAGAGTTTTAACAAGGGGTGAGTATATGGAGTATCAAGTGGTTTTTGATTAAGACCAACCCAAAACAAAAAGGTCTTTCAATACATATATCTAAATAATTTCTATGCAAAAATACAAAATTTCGGATATCCGAAATTTTAGTTAACTTTTTTTAATTCAAATATTTGAAATTTTGGTCCGAGATTTGAATGGAGATATCAAAAAATTAGTTAGACCCATTATTTTATTTAGATTTTTCAATTAGATATCCGAAATCTTGGATATATGTTTACAATTCAGATATCCGAAATTTCATTTGAATGTTAGGCTGATTATGCGGTGGTTTTTTTTGTTTTGTTGTTCTCCTCTATTTTTGAGTTTATGGTAAATAAATTTTTTTTGTGTAAATTAAGTAATCTTAGCGTACCACAAAGTTTGAGACCAAGTTCATTTAAAAATTGAGAATTTTTATAAAAAAATTACATTACGCGACTGACATTTATCGGGTTCTCGTGAACCCCCGAAAACCCCTTAGATATGCCCCTGTCACTAATAGTCAACCGAATATATGTTTAGACAGTGCACTTAAAAACTTTCTTTTCAGTTGAAGATATCTTTCTAACAGTGAACTTACAAGAAGAAATATGGTTCGGAATACATATACTGGGTTATATTCTAATAAAATGGAATTAAAGAAAAAATAATCCATACATAATATGCTTGAGTAAGTGTATGTTAGTAGTCGCATACAACAAACTAGAAACACATTAAAATTATAAATATTATTGGAATTGTTATCTACGAGGGAAGATTTCTCACTCATTTTGACCATTAATTCTTGGTTACTAAACAACCTTGTCCTACCAGATACACAAAGTACTCATCTATTCTAGTATCAAACACGACTCCCGGATCATTCGCTTCCTTTTGTCTTGTAATAGTGTCCCGTTTTTCTTCACCGAATAAGTTGTGGAATATTATGAAGGTAATCAAACCCATAAGTTGACATTCTTTCTTTGGTATCAATCATCAGTAACAAAGTCTTTTGAACCCTACAAAAATAAAACCCATGAATACAAGAAGTTAAAAGATGAAAAAACAAAAAGACAAAAAAGTAAACAACATACCCCACTAGTATAAAGACTTCTAACAAAAGATGAGTATATGGAGTATCAAGTAGTTTTTGACTAAGACGAACCCCCCAAAAAAAAGGTCTTTCAATACATATATCCAAAAAATTCTATACAAAAATTCAAAATTTCGAATAACTAAAATTTTAGTTAACTTTTTCCAATTCAAATATCGGAAATTTTGAATATCGGAAATTTGAATCGAGATATCCGAAAATTAGTTTGACCCATTATTTTAGTTAGGTTTTTCAATTAGATATCTGAAATTTTTGATATATGTTTACAATTAAGGTATCCATAATTTCATTTTAATGTTAGGAAAAATCACTTAAAAATGTAGTAAACTTACCACTTTTTATGGTTGTGTGTACTAAACTATTTTTTTTCTCATTGTGTGTATTAAACTTTTTAATTTCGATCATTGTGTGTATTTTAAGACAATTTTGCCTTGTAAAATGACTATTTTACCCTTCAAAATTTGAAAAAAGTAAGGGTAAAATGGTCACAAAGTACACACAATGGTATGAATTTGAAAGTTTAATACACATGATGAGAAAAAAAATAGTTTAGTACACACAACCATAAAAAGTGGTAAGTTTATTACATTTCTAAGTGATTTTCCCTTAATGTTAGGCCGGTTACGATGCGGTATTTTTGGTTTTGTTGTTCTCCTTTAGTTCTGATTTAATGGTAAATAAACCTTTGTTTATGTAACATATAAGTTAATTAAGTAATCTTAGCGTGACATAAATTTTGAGATCAAACTCATTTTTAAAAAATTGAGAATTTTTATAAAAAATTACATTACGCGACTGACATTTATCGGTTTCCTATAAACCCCCGAGAACCCTCTAGATCTGCCGATGTCACTATTAGTCAACGAAATATATCTTTAGACAATGTCACTTAAAAACTTTCCGTTTAGTTGAAGATATCTTTCAGACAGTGAACTTACAAGAAGAAATATGGTTCAAATCACATGTAATGAGTTATTACTCTAATAAAAATGTCATACAACAAACTAGAAACACGTTAAATTACAAATATTATTAGAATAGTTATCTACGAGGGGAGATTTCACACTCATTTTGACCAGTCATTTGGTAAGATCTCATTTATCTTTTTCTTAAACACGTTAAATTACAAATATTATTAGAATTATTATCTACGAGGGAAGATTTCACACTCATTTTGACCAGTCCTTTGGTATGATCTCATTTCTCTTCTTCTTAGAATCACCATTAATTCTTGTTTACTAAACAGCCTTGTCCGACTAGATACGCAAAGTACTTATCTATGCCAGTATCAAACACGATCCCCGAATCATTCTCTTCTATTTCATTCGCTTCCTTTGTTCTTGTCTTGGTTCCCCGTTTTTCCACACTGAATATGTTACGTCAGGGTTTGTGTGGGTTATCTATCCCACGCTTGAAGTGGTGCTTCATTGAGAATGAAATAGAATTAAAGCACTAAACACACACTTGAACTGGTGTGATCTATCCTGATACATCCTAACTGGATCGTATCAATTGGTTCTTTCATTGAGATCCCTCAACTCGTTGAGGGTTTTTAGGCTTCCAATCATCAAAAAAATCGATTTACTGTTCCTCAAGATCACTTTTCATCAGATGGGTGCTGAATATGTTACGCCAGGGTCGTATCCATCTACACTTCTGAGACATCGACACTCATGTTTCACATTCTGAGTGTTGCTGACCACTAGTATTCAAATTTTATGATATACATGTTTAAATGGTTTGTTAGGTTTAACGGCTTTTGTCCTACTAGTATTACCAAATCAATATATTTTTGCTCAAACAAGATGTCTGATCAAATTCAAAAGTTGACGAGACCTTACTTGATAGAAGTAGTCTCAAGACACAAAGAAATTGTATCATTAAATTCAGAACAAGATGGTCGACTTACCTTTAGATCCTGACAATCATTACGATAAGCGTAGAGAACGCAAATTGTGATGAATGCTATATAATAGCGTCCTCAAGAGGACAAGAATGAAATGGAATAACCATTCTAACCTTGGAATCATGCTAAGAATATGTGCTAGAAACATTGAGAAATGATTTAGATAAAACGTTTACTTTTAGTAGAAGTTCTATACCATAATTTTTGACATACTAACATAGAGCTTACATCATTCATATCACTCCTTTAGTCATATCACTCAATGACATGCTTTTGTGCTTGGTCAACGCTTGGGATCCGTCTATGTTCGAACAACAAAATTGAGGTTCTTAAAAGTCTCTTACTCCCATTACACAACGTGGCAATACATTTATGCTCTACTAGATATATGTAGTGACTTTGACTCAAAACGTACAAAGAAGTCAATTTGGATTGTTATGTATCTCAAATGAGTCAAATTAAGTAAAAGTCACAAAAAGTGAAAGGGTCAAAAGACGAGCCAAACGTGTGATAATATTTCATAGCCCGCTCCTTCAGGATTGGGTATTGTTGTTGATTTGAGCACTACAAGAAAAGTTAATATGATACGATTTACAATAAGAAAAAGTTAAAATATGTTCTGTCAAAAGGTTTAAAATGACTGAAAAACCCTGACTTGGTATATCTTTCTTGGGTGGCGGCTAAACCTTCTACAAAGACTGTTGGGTCAAAAAGTTGATGTGGCAGAAACTCAAAATCGAAGGACATTTACTCAAGCGTTGACAAGAGTAATATAGACGTTGACAAGAGCAATGTAGGCGTTAACAGAAGTCAACAAAAGTCAAACGAAGTCAACAAAAGTCAACGCTGATGGATTTGATGGAGAATTCTATTTACGGAATATATTGGATATATTCTAAATAATATATTCAGTATATATCTATATAAATAGAATATTTAGTTGTTTATTTGATTTGATCTCTTGTAGATTCTGTTCCTTCCACTATAAAAGGAACAAGGGTCTTAGGTTTTATTCAATTCATTCACAATGTAAACCTAAAGTGTGTGTCAACTAGACGTGGGATTCAATGTATACACGTCTAGTGATTGTTGATTATTAATATAATTAGCAATCCAATTGTGTTTTAATTCATGTTTCGTGCCTAAACACCTTGTTAATGGTTGTTGTTCTAATTCCGCTTTGATTGTTTAATCATATGAACAATGATTATTCCTAGTAGCTTAAACGCCAAAGGACTACTGGAGTGTTCTCCTCTGGTGGTCCTAGCCATGAAGCAGAGAGAACCACCACCACAAGTGTGGCTGGTGACCTGGATGAGGCTGGGACTATTGGTTCTGGCTTAGATGCTGGCCAAGGCAGTCCCACCATAATTAAATCCTCATCCATGCCCAATGAATTTGACTTGGGAGGTCAAATCCCCATTTTAGAAGAGGGCAGACTGGAACCAATGACTCTTATGGAATTGACGGCAGTTTGCATTAGCTTGCAAAAGCAAAATGCAGACTTAGTACACATTGTCAGCTTGCAAGGTCTTGAACTCAAGGAATTGAGAGAGAGGATTGTTGTTTTGGAGCGTGATCATGCTAGGAGGGGTATGGAGGAGTCTTCCAAAGGGGAGGAAGATCAAAGAAATCTGAGTGATAAGGGCAGTCAAGATGGTCATTCAATGGATGTTGCTGAAGCCCTTACATCTTTAAAGAAGCAAACAGGTTTTGATACGTCCTTAATCTCTCCAACCAATCTAAATTTATCATTTACAGCTATGTTGAGAGAGGTTACACAAGGCGCTAAGGGAAAATATTTGAGCGTTGACAAGACAAATTTGGACGCTGATAGAAGTATTTTGGGCGCTGATAGGATAAATCTGGACGTTGACAGACCTGCACATGAAGGTGATGTATTCCAGTCATCATCTATCATCAAGGAAGTTTCTACTCAGGTATTACCATTTACCTTACCAACCATTGCACCATCAGATAAGGGTAAGGGTAAATTGGTAGAAGAAATTGTTCCAAAGGATGCAGCCCAGGTTGAATTTGATAGAAGGTTGGCTGAACAAATGATGGAACAAGGTGAAAAGGAAAAGTCACCATTTGTTGTGACTTCTGAAGAAGAAAGTGATGGAGCTAGCTCAGACTCAAGTGTGATGATTATAGAACCAGAAAGGCTTGAGTATGGTGATGAGCTTGCTAGGGAAAAGTTGAGAGACTTAAAATTGCAGGTTGACTTTGACATGCCAGAGGTGGTTCAAATGTATAATTCTTGGGAAGAAAGCTGCATGGATAATCCAGACTTGACCATTTCAGATCAAATATGGGATTGGAGCTATCTGGCTAAAAATGCTGAAGAGGACAAAGCTTTGGTTGCTGATATTGAAGAAGAAGAGCATGTTGAATATGCTCTCATGACACACTCCTCCTCTTCATCTGATAATGAGGTATATGATGATGCTTTTTGTAGCAAAGGTTGTAGGTTAAACACTGATAGACTTAACAAAGAAGTGTTAAAACTAAAAGATGATATGAGCACTGAAAGGTGTAAATTGTCCAATTACCAACTAGCTCTTACTGAAACTGAGAAAACCGTTTCTGAATACAAGAAAATGGAATTTGACTTAAAAGATAAGATTAATATCTTAAAACATGAGCTAGAGGGTAGTATGGATATTAGAAACATCATGACAAAGGTTAATAGAGATCTTCAGGCTAAGTTAGATGAGGCCATTAAGAATAAAGATAATGTTGACCTAAAGATTCAAAGATTTGATAGAGCCACCCAATCTCTAGGAGACTGTGTGGCTAAACAAAGGGATTCTAAGGATATGACTGGGATTGGGATGAATGATTACTCTCTGGTTCCACCACCAGCTGGTGACTTCTATGGTGTCCAGAGAAAGGACTTGTCTTGGACTGGTATACCAGAATGCCAAGAAGAGGAATTCATTCCTCCACCAAGAGTTGTCACTCCAGTGGAAGAGTATCAACAAAAATTGACTGACCAAAATGAGTGGAAGAAAGCTAACCCTACTTTATTTGTTAAGGGAGGTTTGCTATGTGAAAGTCCCAATGAATCACCACCCATTAAGGTTACTAACCCAATCACTGGTAAACCTATTGACCTAGGCTCAAACACTGCTAGAAGACCTACCATTAAATATGCAGAGATGTATAGGAATAATAGGTCACCCAAGAGCCAAGTTAATAATCATGGAACAGGTTTCTTCTCTACTAGACCTAAGGTTGTGTCTAAGAAAGCCTGTTACACTTGTGGTAGCTTTTCACATTTGGCATACAAGTGTGTCAACGCTCACAAAGCCAGCGCTGATAGGAACAATTTCAGCGCTGATAGGAAGAAAGTCAACGTTGTTAGGAAGTCAAACGTTGTCAGACCCAAACCTTGTGTGCAGCAACGTCCACAAGTGATTAGACCTGCCCCATTCTTTACTAGAAGGTCTAACACTCATGGACAAAGACCTTTTCAAAAGACAAACACCTGGTCAAATAGGCAATGGGTTCCTGTAGCAAACCCTAGGTTCAACGCTGACAAGGGTAATTTCAGCGTTGACAGGACAAAATCCAACGCTGACAGAAACGTGACCAGACCTAAATATTTGCAGCCACAAGGTAAGGGGTCTAAAGCTTCTTCAAGCTTAACATGGAAACCCAAGAAAGATCAAAACCCTAATGATAATGGGATTTCAATGACTTGCAATAGATTTAATTACATTTCAAAGGTCATTACAAAACCTATTGGGGTTAACTGGGTATTTCATCCTAAAAAGGATGAGAATGGGGTTGTTGTGAGAACTAAGTCTGTTCTTATTGAACAACCAGATGAATCCAAGTCTTCTGAGACTTGGGTTCCCAAAGAAAACTAATTTGTTTTCTTTATGTGCAGGGCATTCAAAGACAGATCAATGATTATGGATATTGGGATAGTGGATGCTCAAGGCACATGACAGGAAAGGAAGACTATCTGACGAACTTCACTCCTATTAAAGATGGTGACAAGGTATACTTTGGAGGGGGCTATGGCACCATTACAGGCAAAGGAACCCTTCTCACCAATAATCTGCGTTTTGAGAACGTCTTCCTGGTAAAAGAACCGGATTATAATCTGTTTAGTGTATCACAAGTTTGTGATAACAAAAATAAGGTTCTTTTCATTGATACTAAGTGTTTGGTGTTAAGCAAGGATTTTAAGATCCCTGATGAGAAATATATTGAGTATAGAACACCTAGGCATAAGGACATATATAATGTGAATTTAAATGGGATTAAAATGAATACAAATATGTCTTGTTTTTATGCTAAGGCCTCAGTAGATGAAAGTAATTTGTGGCACAGGAAACTAGGGCACATAAATTTTAAAAATATAAATAGACTTGTGAGGCTTGGTTTAGTTGATGGTCTGCCTGAGAAGGCCTTCCACAATGACCACTCTTGCGTTGCATGTCTTAAAGGCAAGCAGCACAAGGTCTCATTCAAGTCCAAACAGGTGCATACTAGTTCCAGACCTCTTCATATGCTTCACATGGACCTCTTTGGTCCAACTAATATAGAAAGCTTGAATGGCAAGTCGTATTGTTTTGTTGTCACAGATGACTTTTCTAGGTTTACTTGGACATTCTTTCTAGCTATGAAGAGTGACACAGCTGATGTTCTTATTGACTTTATCACTCAGATTGAGAAAAGGTCTGGCAATGAGGTTAAGATGCTTAGGAGTGATAATGGTGGAGAATTTAGGAACAAGAAGCTGGATGATTTTTGTGCCAGGAAAGGAATTACTAGGCAATTCAGTATTGCTAGAACCCCACAACAAAATGGGGTTGCTGAAAGGAAAAATAGAACCCTAATTGAAGCAGCCAGAACAATGTTGGCTGATGCTCACTTTCCTTTAGCCTTTTGGGCTGAGGCTGTTAATACAGCATGCTACGTGCAAAATAGAGCATTGGTCAACAAAATTCAGAACAAAACACCTTATGAGTTACTTTGGGGTAGAAAACCTAATATTGGTTTTCTCAGACCTTTTGGTTGTCATGTAGTAGTATTGGATACTAGTGATGCCTTAGGAAAATTTAGTGCAAAAGGTGATGAGGGTTACTTCATGGGGTATTCAGTCCAGAGCAAGGGTTATAGGGTTTATCTTAAAGAGGACAAACGTATTGTTGAAAGAGTACATGTTAGGTTCTTAGAGAATAAACCTAGTGATCCTGAAAGTGGTCCTAATTGGTTGTTTGATTTGGAACCCTTATCTAGAACCTTAAATTATATGCCTATCACTAATCCAGACACTGTGAAGGTAACTTCAAATGTTGTGGAGGAACAAGTTGTTAATGTTTCAGGTACACAGGTTCATGAGAAGGTTGGATCACAAGCAGAAAAGGCATCTCCTACATTTGAATATGTCACAATTCCCATTTGGACAGATGCTTTTGCTGCTGCTGCTGCTGCTGGACAAGATAATGGTGGTTTCCAAATACCACCAGATACAAACATGCATGGTTCTTCAGGCGCTGACAAAGGCAAATCTAGCGCTGACAAGACCAATTCAGACGTTGATGTCTCAGACGTTGACAACAACATTTCAAGCGTTGTTAGCCCAAGCGCTGACAAACAAGGTTCAGACGTTGACAACACCTTTGCACATCTTTTCTCTTCCACTTTTGAACAAGGAGGACCTTCCAATGTTTATGAAGAGATTCCTGTTGATCAAAGAGAGTTTGATGAAGAAGATATTGGCAATATGGAGCGTGAGGTTGAGGACACCAGACTTGTTGAAGGAGGGGTTCTCACTTCCACAATGAAGAATCACCCCACATCTCAGATCATTGGTGATATTACGACTCCAGTTCAGACAAGAAGATCTCATCAAGGTCTTGGTGGGTTTATTGCCAATATACACAAGAAGGTTGATACCCCTCTTGTGCAAGCATGTTTGTTTGCATGTTTTCTGTCACAAGAAGAACCCAAGAAGATATTTGATGCTCTCAAAGAACCAAGTTGGGTGGAAGCAATGCAGGATGAGCTTCACCAATTTGCAATTCAGGATGTTTGGGAGCTGGTTGATTGTCCTAGATATGTCAGACCTATAGGGACAAGATGGGTTCTAAGGAACAAAAGAGATGAAAGAGGTATTGTGGTCAGAAACAAGGCAAGATTAGTGGCTCAAGGTTATACACAAGAAGAGGGGATAGACTATGAGGAGGTCTTTGCACCAGTTGCAAGGATTGAATCTATTAGAATTTTTCTAGCCTATGCTTCATGCATGGGCTTCACAGTCTATCAAATGGATGTCAAGAGTGCTTTCTTGTATGACACCATTGTTGAGGAAGTATATGTCATGCAGCCTCCTGGTTTTGAGGATCCAGAGCATCCAGATAAAGTGTATAGTGTCAAAAAGGCTATGTATGGCCTTCATCAAGCCCCTAGAGCATGGTATGGTACTTTGTCTACCTATTTGGTGGACAATGGATTCAAGAGGGGCACCATAGATCAGACACTATTTACAAAGAAGAAAGGAAAACATGTGTTGCTTGTGCAGGTCTATGTTGATGATATCATTTTTGGGTCTACTGATCCAAAGATGAGTGAGGATTTCTCCAAGCTTATGACAGACAAATTCAAGATGAGTGCTATGGGGGAGATGAACTTCTTTCTTGGTTTACAAGTTCAGCAGAAAGAAGATGGTATCTTCATCTCCCAGGACAAATATGTTGCTGAGATCTTGAAGAAGTTTGGCTTTTCTCCACATGAAAAGAGGGCTACTACTCCTATGGATAGAGAACACCCTTGGGGAAAGATTGGAGATGGGAAAGATGTTGATGTCAGGCATTATAGATCCATGATTGGATCCTTGATGTATCTTACTGCTTCCAGACCTGATATCATGTTTGCTGTGTGTGCTTGTGCACGTCATCAAGTGACTCCCAAAGAATGTCACCTTTATGCTGTGAAGAGGATCTTTAGGTATCTAAGATGTTATCCTAGTCTTGGTTTGTGGTACCCAAAGGATTCACCATTGGAGCTGATTGCATATTCAGATAGTGATTATGGAGGTGATAAGTTTGATAGGAAATCCACAACTGGTGGATGTCAGTTTCTTGGGAGCAGATTAATATCTTGGCAATGCAAGAAACAAACAGTGGTGGCTAATTCTACAACTGAAGCAGAGTATGTGGCTGCAGTAGCATGTTGTGGTCAAGTGTTGTGGATTCAGAACCAGCTGTTGGATTATGGGTATAATTTTATGCATACTAAGATATTTGTTGACAATAATAGTACTTTATGCATCATTAAGAATCTTGTACATCATTCTAAAACTAAACACATAGAAGTTAGACACCATTTTATAAGAGATTACTTTGAGAAAGGTTTAATACAACCAGATAGGGTTGACACTGAGGAAAATGTGTCAGATTTATTAACTAAACCTTTTGATACTGGAAGATTTCAATACTTGGTAACAAGTATTGGAATGGTTAATCTCACTTAATATGTGTTTTGGATTCTTTTTGTAAAAGTATGTACAGGATGATGCATTATTATTGGTCTTATTGATGATTTAGATTTTCCACTATATTTTTCTAACACTGACAAAGGTTGTTTGAACACTGATAAGTGTTTTTGCAACGTTGTCACCAATATAATTGTCTAACGCTGACAAAGCTTCATTCAACGCTATTATGAGTTATCGGGGCGTTGTCAACAACAATGTTAGTTTTGTGGTTTTCAATCTAAATGTGCAGATGGTGTTAGCCGTATACCATTGGATACAGAGTTGCTTATGGATCAATGGAGAAGCATTTGGACAAGTTTTTATTTATGGATGATGGTTGGAATGTTTCATTCCTATCTTGACATAAAAAAATTTTATGTTCATGCATGATTTTAGCAAACTTTTTGTATCATAGTTTAAGGGGAGGTTTTAGGAACCTTTAGGATTTTTGGGTATCCATATGATACTCTTATCACAATTATAGATTGTGTCCACAGGTGAGTATGGGTTAGTTTTACTAAACCATGAGGCACTGTAGCATGCATAGTATATCAACTTTGCATGCTGCCAAGACATTTTTGGCCTAGAATTGGTTGTGGTCTGTTAGGAGACTTGGGAATGATTTTGATATGGGATTTACTTGGGAGTAACAAGGATTTTATAAGGTAACTTTGTTGTTAAGAGTTTTGGTTAGCAAGGGACACTAGAGGACTGTTATGTCTATCTTGCTTATGCAAGTGTGCATAACTGGACAGTGCTTGCCGCCCTATAATAATTATCAGCTTTTGGTTATCTTCTCTAGGATAAATTACTTGTTAAGGTCATTTTTCACTTTTTAAAACAATTTTATTTTTGGACGCTGACAAGATTTTTCCAAGCGTTGTTGTGACCAAATTGGACGCTGACATGGCTTTAGGCGAACGTTGACAAGATTATAGCCGTTGGGCGTTGATAGGTTATTTTTGACCATTGACACTCAATGGGACCTACCCAGTTGTTACTTTTTGACATATTTTCAAGCCGTAATTTTAGGAGTCGTTACTTTCATTAAATGCATGAGATAACTTATAACTTTTTCAATATTTTCATGATTAGTTTTTGAAAATCTTTGCCTATTTTTGGGCCAATCACATGCATTTTTTATCTCCTATAAATTTGGCTCCTATTTTTAAACAGGGTATCTATAATTCTTGTCTAACACTTTTCTCTTATCAACCTTCATCTTCTACACTTCAAATTAACAGCTTTCATCAATGGCTCCAAAGTTTAACTCAGCAGAATTGGAATTGGGGTTCAAGTCTCAACACAACATGATTGCTTATCTTGTTGCTGATAATGATTTGTTTCCTCAATACACACAAATGGTGGCGTATTTGAACGCATCCCCATTAAGGTATGCTCTTTCTCATGCACCACTCATTCTAGTCACACACATTAAGCAGTTTTGGAACACTGTTCGTTCCTCAACAGTTAATGGAGTGACCACATTAACTTCTATTGTTCATGGGAGGTCGTGGGTGGTTACTGAGGCCTTGGTACGTCAGGCCTTGCATCTTGATGATGCTGATGGTGTAGCCATCCTTCCCATAAATGAAATAGAACAAGGGCTTAGGGCTTTGGGATATCTTTTTCCTGATGAAGGTACTCTTAATAAGTATCATAAGCAGGAATTTCCCCCAGCCTGGAAGTACCTTATCCACATCCTCCTTCAATGTTTGAGTCCCAAATATACTACACACAATGAGATCAATAGATCCATTGCCAGTGCTATTGTGTGCATTACAACAGGGCAAAAATATAACTATTCTAAAATGATTTTTGAAGGGATGTGTAAAAACAAGGGGACAAAAATGACTTTAGCTTATCCTCGTTTTCTGCAAATGATTTTTGATGATCAAGGTTACTGTTCAAGGGATCACAATGATTTTTATAAGATCCCTGAACAAAAGAAAGCTATTTTTACAAAGATGAATTCACCACCTCATAGAGACTTACCTTTAACTCCAGCCATGCTTGCTGTTATTGCAGCCGCACAACCTCAACCAGATCCCCAACCTCAAATTGACCCTCAACCACAACTTGAACCCATTCCTGAACCTTTACCCTCACCTGAACAAATGCAAATTGATCAAGAACCCTTTGACGCTGACACATCAAATGTTGGCGTTGATGTGCCTATTTCCAACACTGACACACAACCTTCCCAATCCCAAACACCCCTTAATCAACCCACATCTACCCATTCTTCTTCACCATCTTCCACACCTCCTGAATATAGGTTGATTAAACAGAAGGTTTGGAGAAATCAATGCAGACAAGCTACAAGAAAAGAGTTGTGTTCACACGAAGCAAGGTTTCCTATTGGTGGAGTAATAGTTGCGTTCCCATGGTTATGGTGGACCTGAGGTCACACGATCACAGCCCTACTTAGTCTATCATATTGATTGGTGAAAAGCTTTGTGTTCACACGGTAGAAGTGTTTCTATTGGTTCTTAATGGAAGTGTTCACACGGTTAAGAGATTGTGATTGGATGATACGTTTTGTTACTTGATGGAAGTGTTCACACGGTTAAGAATTTGTGATTGGATGATACGATTGAGAAAAAGTCAACAAGCGAAGATCGTGGCTTCTATTTTAAAGACGTGAATCTTCTAAATGTTTACTTAGAAAAGATTTATTCTTATCTTTGTGAAAGACATGGATTTTCTTAAGAATTTGTTGATGACGTCAACAGTTGGTGTAAACGTTGAAAAGAAAGAGTGAACGCAACGCTGATAGAGTATGATTTGACGCTGATAAGAATGGACGCTGACAAGGTTTATGGTTGGCGCTGACGTTTGGAATTTTGACGCTGACAGAATAAGTCAACACTGATAGAGTTGACAGTGTCGTCCGATATATGAACTTCAACGCTGATAGGTATTGTCTGATATTGGACAATACATCTGCCAAAGATATTGGACAGAAGAGAATATTGGACAACACAAGGTTTGCTGCTGTTTGAGAAAATGGATACGTTTTAAGCACACAAAAAGGAGGATTATACACACGAAGGTACATGGAATCTTCGTTTTAATTTAGAATATCATGATGATATTTATGGCTCGGATATTTTTCAAAGGAATTAATGATCTTAAAGCGAGTTAGCAACTATTCATGAGGATTTGATGGATATTTTAAACTATGTAATCGGGATAGCCTTGTGAAAGAGTTATCCATCAGGATCTTTTACATATGGTATGAAGATGTTATTCCATTAAATTCGTCATGAAGAGGTGTTAGCTTAAGGGGAAGAATTCTTATGGTAAGTTTGATGATTGAAGAAGATTTTCGCGAGTTTGTGTTCTATCATATCTTAAAGTCATGCACTAGCGACTTTAAAGGTAACTTGTTCGTGCTTTACATGGTTGGTGATGAAGACTTGTCATAACACTTGAAGGAGTTACATTATCGTGCTCAGTGTCTCACATAGGATGAGAATATTGACAAGAGATCGAGGTCTGCTTATAATGCTAAAGGTATAAGTTCTTAGTCACATGGATAGTACAAGACATAGAACACAAGGTTGGGTTATTCTACTTCTACATCAAAAATATTATATTAATTGTTCTTCAAGATCATTACATAGAGCCTACTTTTGGAGAATCTTCGAAGATTGCATACATTGTTTACTTTCCTTGTTGATGTGACAAAAAGGGGAAGATATACATGCTACACTTGAGGGGAAGCAACTTAAAGATCATGTACAACTTACAAGAGATACACATAGAGTTTTGCCACTATCAACTAGGGGAAGATTGTTGGGTCAAAAAGTTGATGTGGCAGAAACTCAAAATCGAAGGACATTTACTCAAGCGTTGACAAGAGTAATATAGACGTTGACAAGAGCAATGTAGGCGTTGACAGAAGTCAACAAAAGTCAAACGAAGTCAACAAAAGTCAACGCTGATGGATTTGATGGAGAATTCTATTTACGGAATATATTGGATATATTCTAAATAATATATTCAGTATATATCTATAGAAATAGAATATTTAGTTGTTTATTTGATTTGATCTCTTGTAGATTCTGTTCCTTCCACTATAAAAGGAACAAGGGTCTTAGGTTTTATTCAATTCATTCACAATGTAAACCTAAAGTGTGTGTCGACTAGACGTGGGATTCAATGTATACACGTATAGTGATTGTTGATTATTAATATAATTAGCAATCCAATTGTGTTTTAATTCATGTTTCGTGCCTAAACACCTTGTTAATGGTTGTTGTTCTAATTCCGCTTTGATTGTTTAATCATATGAACAATGATCATTCCTAGTAGCTTAAAAGATCCGGAAACCAAGGTTTCCACAAAGACCAAGACCAAACCCCTTGTTTTGAGCACTGACCTTTAGCTATGAGTTGAGATTGAACCATGAGTTTTCAAAAACCCTTGTTGACCAAAACATTTTGCAAGGATGAGTGATACTATTGAATCGATGCCTCGACAATAATGTAACTACAATTGAGATATTTTTTACGTAATTAGGATACCGTTTAACCATACATGTACTATAACAAAAACACATATACTCTCAAACTATTACATAGGAACCATAAATATATATTGCTTAGAGCACAGGGTATGGTGCTGAGCCGTCGTGTTGAGCCGTGGGAAAACACCAACTTTTTCAAGGGGTATGGTGTGTGGTGGGTAAATGATCCCACAACACCAAAAATGCGGCTCCTTGGTTGGCTTGAGCCGTGGGGTTTATGTGGGTCTCATTACTTATTAAAAAAAATATAAAACAAATTTATTAAACATTTCATTTAAATTAAAAAAAAGTACATAAATTAAAAAAAATACGAAATAAAAAATAAATTAAAAAAATACGAAAATAAAAATCATAAATTAAACTTAATTTCTTTTCCCGAAATATAATTCTCGGGTCTTCCTCTTCAACTCTTGATGCTCTCCGCGTCTTCCGGGGACATTCCGGTAGTGTCGAAAGTAAGGATTTTTAAATCCTCATTCCGTTTAGCAATATCTCAAACCGCGAGTCTTGCGGCTAACTTACGATCCATTGATTCTTTTTTCGCCTCTCGGTCAATCAAGATTTGTTCTTGCATCATTTCGGCAACCCGTGCTTTGGACGAAGAGGATGTGGCGGACGAGCTATTCGAAGATCGTTGGCTTTTTGTTCTTCGTGGAGCCCCTGAAGGACGCGGGATTGCGTCGTCTCCAAACATTTCCGGCTCTTCGTCGACATCGGTTACACGACTGCGGGTTCGACGAGCTTGTGTTGACTCGGGGTTTTGCCACTTTTATTTGTCTCGCAAAAAAATCCACGCTTCACGATGCCTAAACTCGGTCTTGTATGTTTCCTTAAACATTGTGCAAACCCGCGAGTACAAAATCTCGTCATTCTCACCACTTGCCAACGTGGTAGCATTGTAAAGAGCATTAAACTTGCCAACAAGTCCGTTCATCGGCGTCCACTTACCCGTTAACATGTTCTTGTTACGCTTCTTGTAATCCTTTTCCGATGCAACCTTGTTATACTCGGCCATAATCTTGTACCAAAAAGTATCCTTCGATTGATCGCTTCCGTTTCTTGGATCCTCGAAAATTAGGATAAAACACTCGGCCAAAAGCCGTTCCTCTGCTTGAGTCCAATAAGTTCGGTCGGTTTTTGGCTCACGTGGTTTTTTCCCACTAGATTGTTTTTTGGCTATAGATTTTTTTCGGTTTCTTTTGATTGGTTCGTCCTCCTTCTCCTCCTCGTCTCCCACAGTATTGTCATCTTCGTCACGAAGCTCGGTTTGTGGTTGAGATGAATGTGTTGGGTAAGTTGAAGGTACTTGGGATTGTGAGGGATTACATATACCTTGTGTTTGCATCCACATTTGAAATTGCTCCGGAGAACAATTAACAAATGGGTTAATCATCAAGGGTGGGATTTGGATGTTGGGTCGTGAAGGTGTAGGAGAAGAAGAGTTAACGGAAGATGGTGTTGTAAGGTTAGACGAAGACCCGGCGTTGGTGTTGTTAAAGTACTCGTAGACCCAATTGTTCACTTTGTTCAGATCCATTACTACTATTTTTGAGTTTTTGTAATGTATATATTTAGTTTTATAAAAAATGGGATGTTTTGGGGGGTTTTATAGTGAAAAAATAGGGTTTTTTTGAAAAATTCGGGCCTCCCCCCGCTCCTCCAACGGTCAAAATTTTAAATGCAACGGTTATAAAATTTTTTGAAAATTTTAAAAAAAATAAATTAAATATGCACGAAAACGCGAGACCGGGTACGGTCTCGCGTTTTCGTGTCTCGCGTTTTCGTGCAAAAACGCGCGCCGTCCCCTCGGCTCGAGACACGAAAACGCCAGGTGGGGTGTGGTTTATCGCGTTTTCGGGCTGCGTTTTCGCACAACGCGATGGGTATCTCCCCCGTACCCTGTGCT
The DNA here is from genome assembly GCA_025667525.1 of Glebionis coronaria. Taxonomy (NCBI): domain Eukaryota; kingdom Viridiplantae; phylum Streptophyta; class Magnoliopsida; order Asterales; family Asteraceae; genus Glebionis; species Glebionis coronaria. The sequence goes on from JANFOE010000926.1 coordinate 260,275, forward strand.
CTTAACATAGAGTTAAATATGTCAATATTTTTTTTACTTATTTGACAAGCACTTAAGAAGTTGATTGTTTAAAGTAAGACAGAAATTGATAAAATGGTTTTGTCGGCCTAAGCATTTACAATGCATCAAGATTTTAAAAGCTTAATCCATTTAATGCATTTAATGTTTACAACTTACATATACTAAAACCTTTTTGAGGCTAGACACGACAACGATTTAGTGCGATCTTCATTTTTTATGCCGCATCATTTTTCTCTCTCCGGCGACCTACAACGACATATTTGCCCCAACAAAGCCGCTTAGTGCGACCTAGTTCAAAAAAAAGTATTTAAAAATAAAAATAATATATTTAATAAAAAACAATACATTTAATATTATATAAAATTTTCGAATAATTATTTAAATAAAATAAAAAAAAGTTTCATGTTAAAAAACTTAATTAGAAGTAAAAACCGTAAAATGCATTAGCTAAAACTAACTCTAAAAATGGTCAAATTAATATATGTTGTGTAGAATTAAACAAAATTCAATATTTTAAAATTTAAAAGTTTATTATAAATTTTATTTAATTAAAACATAATTAAAACTAATTTAATCTTATACCAAAAATATAAAACAAAAAAGAGAAAAGAAGAAAATGGACGACAGAACTTGCCAAATAGATCGTGCCTAGGATCGATTTCTCTCGACCGAATGCAGTGAATTGGTCGTCGCAACAGGTCGACTGATTGCGACCGAATTCATGACCAAATGCGATTCTTACCGTTGCGCCCAACCTGAATGACTTGAAGAACAATAAATCTTTGTAAAAAGTCTTTTATAAGTTTTTTGCACAATACTAAAAATTAGCTTCAAACACTTATTATAATAATAAAAAGCTTTTGGTTGGTTTATGCATCATGTATGCTCTAAGTATTTATTGTAATAGTAAAGAAAAATGTTTTAGACTTGGTGACTTTCACAATAAGTTCTTTAGTTATCGAACATTATAAATCGAACAATCCGATAATTGATATGATATGGCCCTAGGTGTTTAATTTGGTTTTGCGAGACTAAATTTTCAATGCTTTACTAGCCCGTTATAAACTAATAAATATATAAAAAAAAATTGGGCTTATCTTCAGCCCAAAAAGGTTTTATAAAAATATTTTTTAGAGGTAGTCAAGTATTGAGGAACAGACCAACTTGTTTCTAGAGGCTTATGATCGTATAAGGAAAAAAGATTTATAAAAATAGGTATCACTTGAGCTCTAAAAGAAATTGGAAGACCCGTGACCCATCAAATCGAAGACAGAAACGAGACGGATACAACTATAACCATACTTTTCGAGGCCCGAAGTGTAGTTATAATGGTCTTTTACATTTATATGTTTTTTACTATTTTATGTTGTTTTACGTTTTTACGTCTTTTTACATTTTTTGTTGGACTTGTTTCAGTTTAGCTCGTGGTTCGTTTGTCTTTTGAGGTTCGTTTTTGTTTTGTGAGCCAATTTAAATAAAGTTTTATAACCATAGCAGTTGATTTATCAGTTTTATAATAAAAATAATTGTTGGCAGCTTTTGTTGGACTTTAATCCTAATATCGATATTCGTTTGGAATCAACAGTTGTTGTAAGAACTGTTTATGGTATTAATAGAATCAACGATTCCAATTTATTATCTTGTTTTTTTAGTCTATGACAGGTAGACATTTCTAAACCCGATAAAACTCGGCCGGGTCAACCTGTTCAACCGATTCTATTTTTCTAATATTCAAATCCGTACGAACCGCTTTTTCAACAGAAATGGTGTTTGAAAAGATGAATGAAACATGGGTGCCTCGACATCGACATGTGTATAAACTTTAGGTTTTTTTTATGTAAACCCAGTTGACTCGATGGCTCGACCAGGACGACCACGTACCCTGTTTTAAAAATATTAGTTTAAAGGACCTTATTGGAGAGCTTATAGCGGGGTATTTTTGTGTTTCACCAAGTTTAATAGATTAGGCTTATGAACTTAACCAATGAGGTTTTAGACTTTTTCTAAACTCCTTTTATGATGTGTACTGTGAAGATTTTAAACTTATTTGTCTTTTTGGGCTAGTAGTCGCATAAGCTAGTCCAAAAACTCGGAAAAATGTATGAGATTATTTGCATTAAGTTGCGATAAAAGATAATGCTTAAACCCGCAAAGTAAGCTTATGCAAACATGGATAAGATTATTTGGTTTAAACTCGTGTAATGAGACTTTGGTAATGTGTCATTTGCGTTAAATATTAGGATCTTGTGTTCATCGGTTCTGTTCTTGGTTCTTGGGTTATTAGGGTACATATTTTTGGGAGACAGTAAAACCGACCCGATTAGAACCAAAAAACCAAATATAAATTCAGTTTAGTTTTTAGGTTGATTCGAATAACCCGAATCACATCATTTATGCTTTTTAACAGTTTAATTATATAAAGTTTAGTAAAAAAAAAGATATTTTTATGTTTGAATAAAATATTATTTTAAATATATAAAAAATTAAATTTGTATAAATGCGGTTTTCTGGTCGATTTTCGATTAAAAATGTCAAACTCTATCCCTTCAAAATCCAAATTTGTAATTCGATTTAGTTCGATTTTAGCACTATACTCCAAATAAATATACTTGATACTATTACGTAGTAATACATTTCTACCTTTCACATAAACTTTTTATTTTAACTAAAAAACCTTATATTATCTCCTAACCATATCCTAAATATAACTACACATGTAATCTACAAAATCCTTAAATTCTATCTTGAAAATCCTACACCTAGTATACCAATTAGACAATAAAGAAGAAAATTTTATCTCTTCCCACCCTCAAACCCATGGCTTATGACATCTTTCTAGTCATATTCTCTTATTTGATCACAACTTTAATTTAGATCTAGTTTTGTGCATGCAACTTTCCTGTTTTATCTTATAAGTAACAAGCACCTGATTAATTCTCACTTGAAAAAATTGATATTGTTTCTTTTGGTGTCTCATACCTACTACTCAAACCCCAAACTTACAATATATATCTAACCACTAACCCTAATTGACTTCATTTAGCAGCCATAACATTCACACAAACAAAAAACCAGATTTAAAACAACATAAAAACCTTTCCTTTGATCCTTAGCAGAAACGAAAACCACAAACTCCCTTTGTCTATTCAAAAATCAAACATTCTTATTCTTTTCAGTTATCATTCGAAACATATATGGTTGTAAGTTGTGACTTAGTTTCATCTATTGCTCATTCTTTATGCTATATCTAACTATTTTTGTGCTTGAGAGGTTTTAGTGACAAATAAGAAACAATACTTTTCCTTAGTGATGTATGTTATTGTATATGAAGGACAAGAGAAACATAAAACATATTCTTTTTACTTGAGTTTGGGTTGTGAAAATATTATATAAATTGTGTACAATTATACATGTAATCTACAAGATAAATATACTTGCTATTAATTAATACTTCATCCGTCTCAAAAATATTATCCACCTTATTATTTTCGGACGTCTCAAATTAATTGTCCACTTTCAAAAATAGATAAAGAATGTAGATTAAGTTTACCATATCACCCTCACTTGAGGTTATTATTACAAACAATAAATAAGTTGTAAATTAATTGGTTAAGGTAAAATTGTCATTGTGTAAAAAGTAAGAAAAAGAATGCTAAAAAAATGTTGTTTTTTTAAAACTGCGTGTTTTTTGTCGATTGACAATAATTATAAGACAGAGGGAGTAGATTTATACCTTTCATATAAACTTTTTATTTTAATTAAAAAAAAACCTTATATTATCTCCTAACAATATCCTATCTATAATTATACATGTAATCTATAAAATCTTTCAAACCTATCTAGAAAATCATACACCAAGTATACCAGTTAGGCAATAAAGCAGAAAATTTCATCTCTTCCACCCTCAAACCCATAGCTCCATGTGCTTATGACACCTCATATTGTCTTATTTGAACACAACTTTAATTTAGATCTAGTTTTATGCATGCAACTTTCTTCTTTTATCTTATAAATAACAAACACCAGATTAATTCTCACTTAAAAAAATCGATATTGTTTCTTTTGGTGTCTCATACCTACTACTCCAACCCCAAAGTTACAATATATATCTAACCACTAACCCTAATCACTTCATTTAGGAGCCATAACATACACACAAACAAAAAAACCACTCTTAAAACAACATGAAAACCTTTCCTTTGATCCTTAGTAGAAACGAAAACCGCAAATTCCTTTTGTCTATTCGAAAATCAAACACTCTTATTCTTTTCATCTAACATTTGAAACATGTATGGCTGTAAGTTGTGACTTAATTTCATCTTTTGCTCATTCCTTATGCATGCATGTAGGGGTGTTATCGGGTCGGGTCATCGGATTATCGGATTTATCGGTTAGGGTTGAATCGGGTTTTTTATTAAGAAAAATTGACCCGCAACTCAACCCGATAAGTAATCGGATTATCGGGTTCTTGTTGTTATCGGGTTGGGTTAATCGGGTTCTATTGTTTTTTACTCATAAAATAAGTTACAGCCATCATGAGTTAAATAATATGCTTTCAAAGTTTGAATGTTGTATTAAGAAGTTTTAACTTTTTTTAATGATTTGGTCGTTGTATCTGTCTCAAGCAAAAGCAATATAAAGAAAAATACTGCGTAAAATATACAAGTTATATTGTTAGTGCAATATAAAGAAAAATAAGAAATAAACGTAACAACAGTAGTAACTAGTATTGAAAAAAAAGTAGCACACAAATGAACAATTGAGTAATGAACTATTAACATCTTTATTGATAAAAGAAAATTTGATGTGTAATCATAAAAGCTAGTGTCACTGGCTTGGAAAACTTTTTAAAAATACTTTTAGAAAACAAATGTCGGGTTTTATCGGGTTGACCCGATAACCTGATAAAAAAATAATTTAACACTAACCCGAGCCGATAATTATATCGGGTTCGAGTTAGATAACCCGATAAAAATTTTGAACCCGATTTGACCTGACTCGATAAGGCTTATCGGGTTCGGATCGGGTCAACCCAACCCTATTGACAATACTATTCCTTAGTGGTGTATATATATAAAGGACAAGAGAAACATAGAACATTTTCTTTTTAGTTGGATTTAGGTTGTGAAAGCACAATATAAATCGTGTGTATAATAAGTATACATGTAATTTACAAAATAAATATACTTACTATTAATTAATAGATTTATACCTTTCACGTAAACTTTTTACTTTAATTAAAAAAACCTTATATTATCTCCTAATTATATCTTAACTATAAGTATACATGTAATCAACAAAATCCTTTAAACCTATCTAGAAAATCTTACACTAGTATATCAATTAGGCAATAAAGCAAAATTTCTCATATCTTCCCGCCTCAAACCTAACGCTCCATGTGACTTATGACATCTTTCTATTCATATTCTTTTATTTCATCATCACTTTTAATTTAAATGTAGTTTTTTGCATGCAAGTTTCCTCTTTTGATTTAGAAATAACTAGCACCTAATTAATTCTTAATTAAAAGTAGATTTTGTTTCTTTTAATTAAGAATTAATTAAGTGCTAGTTATTTATAAGACAAAAAAAATTTGTATGCACAAAACTAAATTTAAATTAAAGTGGTAATCAAATAATAAAATATGACTAGAAAGATGTCATAAGACACATGGGGCGTTGAGTTTGAGGGTGGGAAGAAATAAGAAAATTTGCTTTATTGCTTAATTGGTATACTAGGTGTAGGATCTTCTTGATAGGTTTGAGAGATTCTGTAGATTACATGTATACTTATAGTTAGGATATGGTTAGGAAATAATTTAAAGGTTTATTTAATTTAAATAAAAAGTTTATGTGAAAGGTATAAATTTATTAATTAATAGCAAGTATATTTATTTTGTAGATTATATTTATACTTATACACAAAATTTATATTACACTTCCACAATCCTAACCCAAGTATTTAGAGCATGAACAATGCATCAAGTCTTCAATGACTTGATGCATTAAATGGATAACCATAAATGGCTTATAGCTTTTTGGAAAGACTTAAGGATTTAGAAGTCATATGGAAAAGCTTTTGGAAAAGTCTTGGTTGCAATGGAGAAAACCTACTCAAAAGACTTTTAAAAATGATAAAAAGCTTTTGTCCATTTGATGCATTGGGCATGCTCTTAGAGCATCTCCAATACATTATTTTTTCAATGACTTTTCACATTTAATATCATTAATTTTGAGTGTAAAAGCTTTTGCAAATAGCTTTTACTTCAATGCTAAACTTCAATGCTAAAAGCTTTTGACAATAGCTCTTTAGAATAAAAATACAAGTCTAGTTTAGTGTACTCATTAATTAAAAGTACAAACCTCAAAGACTTTGAAAACTAAAAGCTTTTGTGAAAAACTATTGAAAAAGCTCATGCCAATGTGTAAAGTCATTCAAAGACTTTGAGAAATAGTAAAAAGTTTTAGAAAAAATCATGCATCGGAGATGCTCTTATGTTTTATGTTTCTCTTGTCCTTCATATACGGTAACATGCATCATTAAGGAAAATAATTGTCTTATTATTCATGAATTTTAATTATTTTAAGAGCATAGGTACTCAATCATATGGCTTAAGCCATCTCTAAAAATATTATTTAATGACACAAACATCGTATCTTATTTCGTGTATTTAAATGTTGAGCTATCATAAAAAAACATTAAATGGTGGCACGAGACCCACATCACCACTCGTGTTTTTTGGTATCTTTGTTATGTTATGAAAAAATAACAAAAATTAGGATATTTATAAAAATGTGGTGTTATTGAGGAATGAGTGTTTTTGATGTTATGGATTATTTTAGTATTATGAAAAATATATTGATGTGACAGTATTGCAAATGATACGATATGATACCTAATGCTCTAATCAAACCTTTTAAACGGCAATAGGAAATTCTGTGTTTATTCCTTCGTCCTGCATTGGACTAGTTTTTGAAGACAACTCATAAAGTAGGCATCATATCCTCTTTGAAAAACTATGATTTCTCGTTTCTACATTTTTCTTCTTTCGTTGCCACGCCCTCTTACATTGCCTGACTATTCTAAAATGTCGAATGCGACAACGTTTTATTCGGTTTAACGTATTATACTCTAATGCACCATCAGCAAGAATGCTTGATAAGAAGATTTTACAGCTAAAGTGCTTGTTGTTTTAAACAAGGACAGAATAACAGATTTTAAGTTTTAACCATGAAAATAAGTTCCTCGTATTACTTTGGAAAGCCACGTTAAGATTGGATATCTTTAAGTTATGGCTTAAAGCCATCCTCGATAGCGTTATATGACGGCACCTCGCGTTTTCAAGTGATCACACGAAATGTTTTTTGAAAACGTCAAATGATGGCACGAGATTCACACTACCAGTAGCGTTTTCAGGTATTTTTTCGTGTTATAAGAAAACGCTAAAAGTTGGAGTACTTGACGCTGCCAGAAATATGATGTTGTGGAGGAAAAAATGTTTTTGATATTATGAGAAATTAAAAGATATTAAAAAAATATGCTAATATGCCTCAGTGTTTTTCTCATATAACGTTATAGTATACCTAATACTCTAATATGCTTGGCACCAACAAAACAAATGACACATTCTTAAGAGAATGCCAAGCAAGATGTATTTTCAAAATGCTTAATTTTTTAGAAGCAATAATAAATAATGTAATGCTATTGATTTTTTAAGAGAAAGTCAAGCAAAACTTATTTTTAATTTTTGTATTATTTAATTATTTGAAAAGCGAATAATAAATAATGTAATAGTATTGATATATTTCTTTTGTCCTTGAGCCTTTGGTTACCTCTCCCTTCACTCCACTAAATTCTCTCATCTCACCCTTGGACACTATGCCTCCACCACCTCCTCCACCCTCAAACACTAATGCTCCTATTTTGGGCATTCTATTCCTCACTTCATGGGTGATCCTTACTTCTTTGGTTTCCTAGAAGCTCATGGTGCAAATTGCCCATGTTGTCTCTATAATAACTACATCATTCAAAACCTAAGGTTGGAGATGCTTGGCCTTCATAGAAGGTTGCATGATTTCTTGCTTACCTTGTTCTCCATGCCTCCTCCTCCTAGGAGATGAATGATGGTTTTCAAAATAAAATGCTTTTAAAGAAGGTCAAGCCAAAGAAGACTATGCATTCAAGACCTAGTTTTAGCTAACTTTGTATTAGTTAGTTGTTATTTCCTTTCTTGTATTTCCTTTCCTTTCCTTTATGAATTTCTCATGAGGATGATCTATAGATTTAGTTTTATGTGTTTTAACCTATGTGGTCACATTAATCAACTTCAATTTATTTAAAATTGAACCTAAATCTATCACAACCTCTAAAGACTTGACTTAAAATTGGATCAAAATATTATCTAAATATTTTGTCATCCTTTGTCAAGACATTCTTTGTGAAGAGATAAAAATCCAAGATTTGCAAAATTTTGAAAAAGTCTTATTTTTCTCCAAAACTTTTGAAAATCATGGTCTGTGGTCCACTGTACGCGGCTCCTTAGCCATTAGGCGGCTCCATATCGATATGGAACCGCGGGCTCCTATAAGGAACCGCGTATGGGAAAGCAACTTTTAGCTTATTTTTGGTCTTTCTTCTTTGACCACTGTCTTGGTTAAGATTCTTTGTTTACCCAATTTGGCTAAACATTCCCTAAAATCTTTTGTATTCATTTCAAATCTTTGTCTTGTCTATTTTCTTTAATTCTTATCTTTTAGGAGTTCTTCTCTTCATCCCTCATAATGCCTAACTCTTCCATTTCTAACCTTGACATTTCTTTGTCACAATATTCTCAACCTAAAGCTTCTTCTTCTAAGCTTTCAAAGAAACCGAAAATCTCAGTTCGACCCATTTGGATCAAGAAGAACAAGAATCCTCATGATTCAACTTCTCCCAAATCCTCCAAGAATTCTTCTAATGCTCCGATCAAATATTGGAATGAGACTTACTCTATGAATCCAATCACTAGAGAAAAGGAAGTTCTTCCACCACCACCTAAACCTTTCAACTCTCCTCAACTCAATGACCTATCTTCTTTCCCTAATCTCACTAAGCATTGTGAAAACATCTCTTATCCATTATCTCCCTCTACATCAAACTCTCATTTTGATGGACCTCCCCCATCTAACGACTTTTTTTTGCATCATGGTTCCTCGTGTGCTTGTTGTCGATTTCAACAAATTGAACTTGCTCATATCTATGACAAGCTAAATTTCCTTAAATTCCTCCTCACTCGACCTCCTCTCAAAGTTTTCGTTCCCGTGAACAAAACTTCGAATGATGCTTCGTCGTCTTTCTTTTCCAACTAAGGCACATTTTTTACTTTAGTTGTTTGAGTCAATAAAACTTAAGCAATCTTGGAAGATTATCACTATTAGAGTAGTCTATGCTTTGTGGTTTATTTTTCATATTTTTTGCTTTAAATATTCATATTGTGTGTATGAATATCTCTCTTGTATGTTATTTCATATTTCTGTAATATGAATGTTATGTGTGTTATCTTTCCCGTTAATTTTTTTTTCACACATTTGTTAAGGAGTTGATCATGGTTAAAACTTACAATTATTTCGGGTGATTCCATATATTCTAAATTTTAACCCCTTGACATTTTAATCATCTTTGATCGGTTTGGATAATTCTTTTCTTCCTTTATTCCACCAATTGAACTATGATGTTGTCAACACCCACTCTTTCGACATACTTAGCTAATACTTGCTTCTAATTTGATATTTCTTTTCCTTGTACCTCTAAAGTTAGTTAGAAGGTAGTGCACATATATACATTGGTGTTTCTTTTCTTTCTTATAACCTTTGTGTAGCATGTCACCTTAGCCCATTCTCTTAGTGCCCCAAGCAAGGGGGAGTAAGCACCAAGGGGGAGCTACTAGCAAAGTCCGGTTCTTTTCTTCTTCAAAGACTTGTGCTAACTTTTTGCTTCGACAAAGGGGGAGAAATGATAGTGATAAACTCGTTAATAATTCGAATAATATTGTATCTTACGTAAATGAGTTTATAGTTTGTCTTAGTCAAAAAGGGGGAGATTGTTAATGCAAAGTAATGCCTAAAAACATTGTTAATATTAATTAATATTTCTTAGTTTTGATCACGACAAATTACAAAGACATTTATTGTCAAACACAATAGTAAAACGAATTATCTAACAAACACTATCATCAAGGTAATAATCATTACACTAACATATCTTAATCATGCTTAGTGATTAGCCTTAAAACTCACTTTTGTCAAATGTAACAAAAGAATTTTAATAAACTTTATTTTTAAGAAAATGTTTTATTAAAATGAAAATGTAAATTTGAATATGGCATATTCCAAGTGCCATAAGAATATCATTTGAAGGTTTAAACAGCCTCAGATATTTCAAATTCACTAAAAGACAAAAAGGAGCGGAGTCTACACTCCGCGGTACCTTAAGTGCCTTTGCGGTTCCCTATCGATAAGGAACCGCTTGGGTAGTTAAGGAACCGCTCCCAGCAAGCCGTTGGGGTTTGTATTCTATAAGTAGTGGATCAAATCTGCATTTTGATTAACCTTTTTTGTACATCTCTTTCAGCCTTCTTTCTCCTATCTAATCCTAGTCATTTGTAAATGATCACTTAATGTGTTAAGTATGTTTACTTATGATTATCCTATTGATCTCCTTCTTTACCTTGTCCAAAGAGAAGATCACTCACACACTTGTGATGTGATTAAAGATGAATCCTTGATGAAGATCATCCTCTCCTAAAGATCTAGCATGCTCATCACTTGTTTATTTGTGTCTTGTGTAGATCCAATGTATTTGTGAATACTTGGACTAGTTGTGTGAATACTTGGATTAGAGTTGTGTAAATCCTTTGCATATGTGTGTGCTTGGATTTGTGTTGTGTAGATCCAAGCTACATGTGTGTACTTGGATATGTTTAGTTGAGTTGTAATAAGTTGTGTTAGTTCTCACTAAACTATAAAGTGATGTGGTTGTGTCTTGTGAGTTCTCACTAAACTATAAAGTGATGTGTAGTTGTGTTGTGTGAAGTTCTCACTTAGCTTCAAAGTGAAGAGTCGTGAAGATTGGTTCTAGCTTTGGATTAGAACTCGACATCTAGCCTTGTGTCGGAAAATGGTGAATTAGGCAACGTTGTGAAGATTGGTTCTAGCTTTGGATTAGAACTCGGCATCTAGCCTTGTGTCGTAAAATGGTGAAGTGGCTGACGTTGTGTAGATTGGTCCTAGCTAAGATTAGGTCTCGACATTTAACTTAGTGTCAGAAAATAATGTAAGCGACATTGTAAGGTTTTCTCCACCAAGAATGGAGCTTGTGGATATAGTGGAAATCTCGAGTAAGGTGTACTCGAGGAGTGGAGTAGGAACGAGGATAGAGCCTCGTTTCCGAACCACTATAAATCTTGGTGTCTTCCTACTAGGTTGTTTCTTTCCTTACTCATCACTTACATTCATCATCATTACACTTACTACTTACTGTTAATGCATTAGAATTGAACTTAATCATTATGTAACTAGCTTTCAAGTAAAAGATAGTTTTGACACTTACTTAATTGAAAGGAATTTTAATTAGGAGATAAACCGATGAGAAACTATTCAACCCCCCCCCCCCCTTCTAGTTTCTACATAATGGATTAGAGAATTTTAATTTTCGTGTTCTAGTTCTAATTTAAATAATGTTATTTTAATTTCAGTAATGTTATTTTATTTTCTATGTTGTAATTTTAATTTCAGTAATGAATTTTCCAACGGCTATGTTTAAATTTTCTAACGGCTATATTTTATTTGAACATGGGTTCCAACGGCTATGTTTTATCTATAAATACTACTTCCATTTAGTATTTTTTTTCTCACACAAAACAATACTCTCAAACATGTCTTAAGAAAACACTTCTGCAAACAAGAAGCAAAACAAACGAAAAGCTACTCGAAGTAACCCATCAACACCGGAAAAGGTACCAGACACAATCCCTCCACAACCTTACCCTCCACAACCTTACCCCAACACGACGGGTGAATCATCCGTTCCTACTGTTGATCAACCAGAGAGCCCTGTTGAAGAATACGAGATACCTGCTGAGTTCCGTCTTACTGAGGAACAAGAACATCAACTACTTAATGATGAAGAAGCATTACGTGAAGCATTAGCAAAAGAAGAAAGGAAGAAACAAGAGTTGGTGAAGCAAATCAAGTGGGAAAAGACTGTCGAATTCATCAAGAATTATTGGGGTATTTCATCGGAATCTGATTCGGATCCCGAAACCAATTAAATTCCGTCGAACCGTACAGTATCGTATCGTATCGTTTTTAATTTTTTTTCGTATTTGTAATATTTATTTCTGTATCTGTAATGTTTTAATTTGATGAAATAACTTTTAGTTTGTGTGAAAATGAAAAAAAAGAAAAAAAGATAGTGGTGGGGCCCAAGTGAAGAGGGGTTGGGTGTGTTGTGAGTGAGAGGGTATTTTTATGAGTTGTGTTGGTGTGATGTGGCGCTAAGTTGGCAGCTGACTATGCAAAATTTTGAGGGGTGAGTGTGTTGTGACACCTTCTCTCTTAGATCATGTTTATTCACAACCTATCTCAACCCAACGTTTCATTTTAATATTGTTTTCTTAAATCTCCACCTATATAACCAACACATATTATCAATCTTAACTTGTTTATCATTTATCAACAACCCAACCCAACCCAACCAACCTAATATATAACATTATTTTTTTATATTTAATTTTAGAAATTAAAAGTTTTATATAAATTTTATATATTAAATTAAATATTTAATACAGTATGATGAATTTAAGAAAAAAACTTAGTTGTTGGTAAATGATGTTGTTGGGCTAATTAGAAAGAGTCAATTTTTGGGCTTGGAACATAATAGCTACATCAAAAGAAAAACCAAAGTTTCACTTTATTAACATTTTAGTGTTTCTTCACCACTATGCGCCTCCATGTAAAGAAAAACCTGCAACCACAATATATCAGCTTCAGATACCATCTCATTCATACATGAGCATCAATATATTAATTGGTCATTCCTAGTGTGACACGTGGCAGGTTGGATCAAGCATTTGAAGATCACTAAACAAACTGGTCGTGCAATTCTCTTTCTTCCTTTTGTGTACTTTCTATATAATATCAATTGTTTGTGTCTTTTCTACCATCCAACCGGTTGGATGAAATCGTTAATAAACATAGTCTTATATAAAAGGGTTTTACTAACATGTGCCCTTAGACACATGTTAAGTAGCATTAAATGCGCCTAATATTTTTATAGAAAACATAAATAAATAATATATGATTTGTACTTTTTGTTTCTATCAAAATTACCCTTTTTATTTTTCCTTTTTAACTAAATTTAGTTTCCCTACTTTTCTAAAAGTTACTTTTTTATTTTCCCTCTTAAGCTAAATTTTAGTTTCCCTCCTTAGTAAAAAAACAAAAAAAAAGTTCCCTTTTTTCTTCCATAGATTCAAGATGTAACCATATTTAAAAGTATATATTTTGCACAATAAAAAATACCCCAATTCATCTAAGGGTAAAAGCTACATAATACCATCGTACTTATTCAAATGTACCGACTTTAAACACTTATAATTTAATCGCTAGACATTACCATTGAACTTTCAAATTGGTGGTAGACTCTACCAATATGACCCTAAAAGGACGAGATTACCCTTGTTTTTTTAACATAATTACGATATTGCCACATTACCTTTCTCTCACCTTCACTACAAAGAATGCAGAGGTATTGAATCATCGGGGTGTTTGTAGCTTTAAATAACACTATACACCTCCATCTTTTAAAAAGACAATTTTTCGTTCATTTCAAATCCCCCTCCCCATCCACCTTATCCATCGTCCACCCATCAACCCATATGAAATTCATCAAATGAACCTCCTCTGCAAATCCATTCAAACCCTCACCTTCAAACCCAACCCCAATCCCAATCCCAATCCCCATTCCCATACAAACCCTCTTCAATATGGAGTTGAAGAAACATTTTAAAACTAATATGGAGAGGTTTATTACTAGGAATCATAAGTACGAGGAGGTTGCCAGGAGTTTGATTGTGCCGAAAACTGGGTACGGGTTAGCGGGTGAGCTGAGGAGGGCCGGGGTGTTTGTGAAGACGGTTGAAGATAAGCCGCAAGCTGCGGATTGGGCGTTGAAGAAGTAGATGATGCATGTGATTAGGTGCGGGGTAGATTGGGTGGTTTTGGTGTCGGGTGATTTGCGTTACAGACTGTATCTAGAGAAGCAATGAGTTGAGGCACTAACCTTAAGTTGACATTGATTCCACGTATTGTAATGAGAAGCTACAGTTGGTTACGGATGTTGAAACGGATAAGCTACATAAATTTGCGGGTTGCCAATGGATGTTTGAACGGATATGTATTATAAAATATTACTAAGAAGACAAGGGTAATATCGTCATTTCAGGTTATATTGGTAAAGTTTTCAATCAATTTGAAAGTTCAATAGTAATGTATAACGATTAAATTCTAAGTACTTAAAGTTGGTATATTTTGATAAGTACGATAGTATTATATAGCTTTTACCCTTCATCTAAATCATTTTGCTTTATGAATGAAAGCTTTTTTTTTCTAAGATCTTTTAGTTAGAAGTATGGAAATATTTCCTTTTGATTTAAATGAGGTTCCCATGAAAGAAGACATTGTTGACAAGGATATACATGAAAAAAAAACTTTTGTTGGTCGATATTTTCTTAGTGAAGAAGAAGCTCTCATATTCTATATAAAGTATGCAAGAATGAAGGGGTTTTCGGTTCGAAAAGGGCGGTTCGAAAACAAGAATGGCATGAAAAAAAGCGTGATTTCTTTTGTCATCGTCTAGGAAAGCCGGAAAGTAAAGTGGTAGATTACTCAAAACAACTAAGAAACCGGGGTTCTTCAAGATGTGAATGCAAGGCTTATATGCGTATAAAATTAAAACGAATTAACGAAATATTTCTAGAAGATTGGCAAGTTACTAAATTTGTCACGAATCATAATCATGTCTTATTGTCGACTCAAGAGGTTCGTTTTCTTCCCTCCTACCATAATATCAAATATTGAATATGAAAAACGTATACTTTTGTTGAAAGAAGGAGGTTTATCCGTTAGACAAATTATGTGAGTAATAGAGTTAGAAAAAGATGTGAGACACGGAGAACTTCTATTTCTTGTAAAGCATGTTCATAACTTTTTTACAAAATTTTAAAGCACACTCACCCAATGATGCAAGAGAGCTTTTGAAGTATTGTAAAAGTGCTAAGAGTGAAAACCCAAATATTCAATTTGCATATAAACTTGATGATGAAAATAGATTGGAGCATATTTTTTGGTCTCAAGCTCATTATTATGAATGGTACCAAAAATATGGAGATGTTGTGGTATTTGATGCTACATACAAGTAGGGGTATCGAAAAAGTTGACCCAAACCCGAACCCGAACCCTAAAAAGCTTATTCGGGTCGGGTCACTCGGGTTCAAAAACATATTCAGGTCAATTCGGGTTGACCCGAATTGACCCGAGTTCTAATTAGGCTCGGGTTCGGGTATATATATTTTAGCCTTGACCCGAATTGACCCGACCCGACTTGACCCGAACCCGACCAACCCGACTTGACCCTAGTTTTTTTAACACATTTCACCTTGTAAATATGCTTAAATAAGCCAAATTATATATTTTTACTTATACTCGGGTTGACCCGAACCCGAGTTGACCCAACCTGAATTGACCCGACCCGAATTGATCCGAGCCCGACTGACCTGACTTCTAATTAGGCTCAGGTTCGGGTATGTTTTTTTAGTCTTGACCCGACTTGACCCGACCCGATTTGACCTGAACCCGGTTGACCCGACCCGATTCTCACCCCTACATACAAGGTGAACTCATATGACATGCCTTTTGGGATCTTTGTTGGTGTTGATAATCATGGAAGGACTATATTATTCGGTTGTGCACTTATATGTAACGAGACGACAAAAACATTTCGATGGCTCTTCGAGGTATGAATATATATGTTTTTATTATAGTATAGATTGGTAAAGCAATTTAGTTGATTTCATATATATTGGTCGAATGAAGTTACTAATTTAGTAATATATGTGCCTCACTTTATTTTTCTGTGCATGTAAATTTAGTAGTACTACTTTAGGATAATTTAAGCCATTTAATAATGTGGCTCATGTTATTTTGTTTTATTATCATGTAGAATTTTCGTCTACTTATGAAAAATTCATCGAAAACGATATTGACCGATCAAGATCCATGGATGACCGAAGCAATTGAGAAAGAGACGCCTTTAACAAAACATGCATTTTGCATATGGCATATTACCTCAAAATTTAACGGTTGATTAAATTTGGTATTAAAAATTGAGTATTCAAGTTGGTGTTCCGAATTTTACAACTTATACAAGTTAGACACAAGCGAAGAATTTAAGCAAGAATGGCCATTAACAATTTCAAAGTATAACACGACCGAGAATAGCATGTAATTGTATCAAATTAAAGAATTTTAGGTGCCCGCTTATCTTCGTAATTTCTTTTTTTGGTGGTATGACGATTACTGGGAGATCCGAAAGTATAAACGCTTATATAAAAAGATTTATTTCTTCGCGTACATGTTTATCCCAGTTCATTAGACAAGCAAGTATTCCTATACATTAGTCGTTATTAATTGCATCACAAATCCTATTTACAACTTTTATCTTAAATTATTTATTATCTTTTTAGGTGGATCTTGCAATAGAAGATGTTGAACAATGACAAATACATGATACTATGTTGGAAAAATATAGAGGTTTGTTTTTAAGGTCGCTCTCGCCATTAGAAGAAGAAGGTTATTACTTTTTGACTTCATTTGCATTCCAAAAATTTCAAGGAATTTGCAATAGCAATTCAATATACGGTTAAAGAAGAAAATTGCAACAATTTTATTGTTAGACATCATAAAGCGTCTCATTTGCATATGGTGTTTTGGGATGGTAAAGTAGCCAAGTGTAGTTGCAAAATTTTTGAATTTGTTGGGATACTTTGTCGTCACATATTAAGCGTTTTTATCCATAAAGATTATTTTGAAGTACCTACTACTTATTGGCCTTCTCGGTGGAGACGTGATGAACTTCAACTTGATGAGACATCTCCCCCACCACATGAAGAAAATATTGCGGTTTTGACTTGTTTAAACGATACGATTGATTTGGTCGAACGTCCTTCAATGTCAAAACCAAAAGGGAGGCCGAAGAACACACGCGAAAAAGGTGGAATTGAATTGATAAAACAAGTAAGACGTTGTGGGTTTTGTAAGGGTGTTGTTCACTATTTCACTACATGTTCGGAAAGAAAGGATCTTAGTGATGGCAATATAGCTTCACAACGTGCCAAGAAGAAGAAGAAAATCATTGAAGAAGATGAAGATTTAAATCCTATCTTTTGTTTGAAATGTTAGATGTTATCTATAAATCATGTATTATTAATTTTGTATGAACTAGATTTTGTATGTTAATGTTGATCTTTATATTTCAAATTTACATGACAACCTTGTAAAAATGATCAAATATGTCACGTATAATGAAAAAAAGGGACGTGAGAAAAACTAGTGTCAAATAGCCAAAGTATTATTTTTGGTAACCAAGAAAGAAAATCAGTCTGACTTTGATGTACCAACTGGCTCACGGGAACCAAGAAAAAAATGGAGGAAAATTTGCTATCAATCAAAGAGGGAAAACAATGAGGCTAACTTTGATATAAATAAAAAGTACTAAGTATATAATAATTATTTATGCTTTCTATAAAAAAGTTAGGTACATTTAATACTTCTAAACGTGTTCCTAAGAGCACATGTTAGAAAAACTCATAAAAAGATACTCCCTTCGTTCCAATTAATTGTAAAACCAGCATAAAATACCCATGAACAGTACAATACATGAAAACCCGATCAATTTAAAACTTTCTATTTATAACATCAACACGTGTCCCGAACATTAAATTACAAGTATTATGTATATTATAAATACACGACAAACGATTAGGTATAATAAGTAATGGACGATATGTAAAACACGAGCATACACGAACAATATTTAGTCATGAAAAATTATGGTTTTGGTGTTTTGGGCTCCCTTGGTCGCAACATAAAGAGAAGAGGGAGAGGACTTGGCCCGGACCATTAACTATCCAAGTTGTAAAACAATTATATGCCAGGAGATTAACACATAATATCTTTTCAACAAAATTAAACCAAAACCCTAGCAAACCCTCTTTGGTCGCCGGTTTTGTCAAGAACATGGGAGGAGATTTGTGAGTTTTGATCTTGGGTAATTACGTGTTCGTGGTCGGGATTCAAACCTTTATTCATTCACACATTGGTAATTTAATCAAACCCTTTTCTATTCAATTCATGTTTTATTATGGTTTAATTAAATTGTTTATTTACACATGATCAAGAATGTTAAAAACTATGTCAAGGGTCGGGTTGGTTGTGTTTTTGGTTCGGCCGCACCTAAACCAAAAGCCTCATGGCTCTCGGTGGCTGGTTTAGTCCACCAGCCGAAACCCTAGTGGGTTCGGTGGTGTTGGTTTCTCGGACAGCAGCAACCAAGACCCCACAAGGGGAACTTGGTGAAATTAGTGGCAATCGAGACCATGTAGGGTATCAGTGGGCCTTTAGGCAAAAAACAATGGGAACTGGCTTATGCCGGTGGGTGTTTCGGCTCAGCAAGGGGAATCGGCTAGTGCCGGTGTGAACCATGGCCAACCAGTGGCAACCGACGGTTGCGTCCATAGGCTGCTTATCAGCCGGCCAGACCACCAGCCACCAGCTGGGTAGTGTTTGGTTCGGTTTGTTTTGTGGCTCGGGTTTAGGGCTCGGGTACAAGTTATTTTGGGCAAGTTAATTTTATATTAATTAAATTAATTCTCTTCAAGTATTAATTAGTTTAATTAATTCATAACTTAGGTTATTTATTTAATCTAAATAATACATATTATAACCTAAGTATTTATTTTAGTATATATAAATTAAAAACCATGTTTAATTTAATTATTTCTATAAGGTAAAGTTTTATTAAATTATTCATGCCATATTATTAAATTAATAAAACATGCTTTCATTATTAATTAATAATCAGTTTAACCTATAGTATTTAATTTAATAACTTTACTAGTACTTATCATGATTTACAACTTATGACTAATAAGCACTAGCTTATACCTTTTGTTGGGTCAGTATTTACTGACCCTGAAGAAACTCTAGGATTTGAATATAAAATCCCCTTAAGTGTTTCATGCTCAGCAGTAAGGCCAGTCTGCTGAAGGATGACCAGAGGAACAAAGTTCCTACTGAAGACTTTATAGCTGAAGAAAGTTCAGCACTCCCCTTTCAGTGAACTTAGAAGACAAAGGAGTCTTCGCTTCAAATACTAGGCGGTCTAGTTGCTGAAGAACAAGGACTGAAGAAGGGCTTTCAGTTCAGTTTGGCTTGACAATACCAAACTGAATGATGTCGATCTCCTCTAGGATACTGAAGACTCTTCAATATTCTGATGGTTTGCATTAGGCGAGAAAAGATAACTTTAAGTCAAAGTAGGTTGCTTGTATACTTAGATATAAGTACAACCTTTATCTTTTCTAGAATAGTTTAATATGTACTTTGTACTGTTTATCCAGCATGGACATCAACCACCCACTGGATAAACCCATGCATTGGTACATGCAATATGCAAACCCTAATTACACTGCCTATATAAGGAGTGTACCAACTAAACCATATAGCCAAGTTGCATATGAACGTTTAGATTGGAGCTTAGACTTTAACTTTGGTTAGACGTTTAAGTAGAGGAGATCAAACCCCATTTTATTCAACCACTTTGTTATTCCGCAAACAAAGTGGGTTATAGATTCTTTATTTGATTCTAATAAAAGTCTATACGTTGAAAAATATATTGGTATTGTTGTTTTAATCTTTCATACTTCTTATCTATTGTTAAAACAACTCACTTGAGTCGAAGTAAGAGGTATTACTTAAGTTAATAAGTAATATCGATTTACTAGGAACAACAAGTGGTATCAGAGCAGTCTGATTAGTTAAACTCTTATTTTATTAAACTGCTCTTTAAAAGTTTTCAAATCAAGATCCAAAATGGCTCAAGTTATACCACAAACCCTAGAATATAGGGGTGGCCAAGTCAATGATGTTCATGTACTAGAGGTAGCCAACTTTACAAATTAGAAGAAGAGGTTTCTTGTCCACATGGTTGGAATTGAACCTCAATTCCTTGGAATCATTGAAAATGGTCCTTTTGATCCCATGGTTGGGGACAATAAAAAACCTAAAGCACAATGGACTGCTGATGAGAGAAAAGCTGCTAACCTAGATCAGCGTCTCAAAATTCTCATCATGTCTGTGCTCCCAGATGACCAAATGAATTCTGTTGTAAATTGTAAAACAGCCAAAGCAACATGGGAGGACCTTATTCTTTACCATGAGGGACCCTCTGGTGTAAAAGAAACCAGAATCATGGATTTAAAGCTTCAATACAACACCTTCAAGAAAAAAGAAGGGGAACCCTCACACAGACATTCACCAGATACAAAGCACCGATGAATGAACTTGTGAATCATGGTGTTGAGCTTTCAAAACTTGAAATCAACATAGTTTTTATTAATGCGTTGCCAAAGAAGTGACTCAGTTTCTGTCAAAGCTTGAGAAATGCTAATCACATTAAAGTGTTGATCCCAAACTTAGATCGATTTAGCTTTATGTGTACGAGATTAGATCAAGTAATACACTTAGAGAAACCTTTGTATATGTATATGACAATCTAAGTGTTATGCGGAATTAACACTTAAACAAGAACACAATGATATAAACAAACTTTCACTTTGATTAATGATATCAAACTTGCTTACAATGAAAGTAGTTTACGTATAAAAACTTATATTGAACAATAACCTAAAGGTCTTCTTTTATAGAGATAAGAAGCCTTGTACAATAATCTACGTATCAACTATTCTAGGTAAAGATAAATATAGAAAATACATTGTTGTTCCTATCTTTACTAGAAGTAATCTAGAATACAATAAACGCGTAGAGTATATCTTCCCATCAGTGCTTGTCTTCAATGTATCAACGCTTCACTTTGTCTTGTCAACGCTTGAGCTGTCAGCGTTTGTTTTACTCATGTCAACGCTTGTTTTACTCTTGTCAGCGCTCAAGTAGACTGGCTATAATTTATTCCCAACAATCCTCCCCTAAACTTGATATCTACTCTGGTGATCAAGTTTCTGAATAAACATTAAGAACTAGGAGGAATCTTACAAACCTTCTCATATTGGTAATAAATAAGTCTGATCAAGTCTTTGGCCACGTCACTTGAATAATCAATTTCCAGCTGAGTGTTCTTCATCTTCTCCAAGATTTCCTTGGACATGAAATACTGACCATCCACAAGTAGATACTCAGCAAACTTTGTGGAACTCAAATAATAAACACCAGCAGCTGAATACAATCTCCATTGAAGACCACTGAGATCATCTTCAAGATCCTTCCAAATAGCAGGATCCTCATCTTTTGGTCCACACATTCTCTTGAATGTGGACCACAGTTTTATTCCATTTATTGAAGTTGGTGCTTCAGTCTCATACTTGGCCTCTAACAACCTCCATAGGTCTACCAAGTCTTCTCTGTCAAAACTTGCAAACAAAGATATAAGAGTGGTAAAAGTGTGAACCTCTTTTCTATACCTGCCAATCTTCCAAAACCCACATTCATCTTCTTCATAGCTTACAATTGGGTTTCTGGAATCAAGTGGTAACACTTGTACCAAATCTGAAGCTTCTAATGGTGAGAGCTTGAGGCTCTTTCTTATGACAGCTTCACTTGGATGTAATGGATCCATATCTTTGGGAAACTCAAGAGGAACTCCCCTTTTCACTGGTCTGGGAACAAACATTGCCTTCTTGAGCTCCATTTCCTCTGCAAGTTCTTCTTTTCTTTCATCAGAAAGAAGTCTTAGAGTGTTTGCTTCATGCACTCTAACCCAAATGGGATAAGCTCTACATTCCAACTCTTCAAATGTCAACCCAGTCAATTTCTTGTAAGTCCACCCTGTTCCATGACATCTGAGCAGCATGAAGTATAACTACTTTCTATCCCTTCTTAAATTTGAGAGAACATTGCTTGCTTTGTGTTTCAAAATGACCTTGAAATCCTTTTGTACTCTGAGAAGAATCTCCAAACCCCATATCTGATCTGAAATGGTCAAGTGTGGATTCTCCATACACCTATCTTCCCAAGCATGATACATTTGAACCACCTCTGGCATATCAAAATCAACCTGCAATTTCAACTCTCTCAATTTCTCCTTGGCCAGCTCATCACCATACTCAAGTCTTTCTGGTTGCTCTATGATCATAACACTTGAGTCTGAACTAGCTTCATCACTTCCTTCTTGCTCTTCTGAAGTGATAACAAAAGGTGACTCTCTCACCTCCTTTCTTTCTTGTTCCACAATTTGTGCAGCCAACTTTCTATCAAACTCAATATGTGCTACATTCTTTGGAACAACCTCTTCTACCATAATACACTTACCCTTATCTAATGGATCAATTGTTGGTAAGGTAGATGGTAATACCTGTGAAGAAACCTCTTTGATGATGGATGATGACTGGGATACATCAACCTCATTTGCAGGTCTGTCAACGCTCACTTTTGCTTTGTCAGCGCCCAAAATACTCATGTCAGCGTTCAAATCTGTCTTGTCAACGCCCAAAGTACCTGTCTCAGCGCCTCTTGCAATTTCCTCCATCATGGTTGTTTGTTTCTTCAAACTTGTTAGGGCCTCAGCAACATCCAAAGATTGACCATCATGGCTGCCCTTATCACTCACATTTATTTGTTCATCCTCCCCTTTGGAAGATTCCTCCATCCCTCTCCTTTCACTAGCAGTTTCTAAGATAACAATCCTCTCCCTCAATTGCTTGAGTTCAAGGCCTTGTGTGCTGACAACTTGTACCAAGTCTGCATTTTGCTTTTGCAAGCTCATTCAGACAGCCGTCAATTCCAGTAGGGTCATTGGTTCCAATCTACCCTCTTCTAAAATGGGTATTTGACCTCCCAAGGTAGATTCATTGGGCATGGATGAGGTCTTAATGATGGTAGGACTGTCTTGGCCAGCTTCTAAGCCAGAACCAATAGTCCCAGCCTCATCCATAACACCAACCACACTTGTGGTGGTGGTTCTCTCTACTACATGGATAGGACCACTAGAGGAGAACACTCCAGTAGTCCTTTGGTGTTTTTGTAAGCTATATTGTGTTGGTGGAGATGATGATGTGGATTGGGTGGATGTGGGTTGGTTAAGGGGTGTTTGGGTCTGTGAAGGGTATGTGTCAACGTTGGAAATAGGCACATCAACGCCAACATTTAATGTGTCAGCGTCAAAAGATTCTTGGTCAATTTGCATACGTTGTGGTGAAGGTAATGGTTCAGGTATTGGGTCAATTTGGGGTTGAGGGTCTGGTTGGGGTTGTGCTGCTTCAATGACAGCAAGCATAGCTTGGGTTAGGGGTAGGTCACGATGTGGGGATGAGTTCATCTTCATAAAAATTGCTTTCTTTTGCACAGGGATCTCATAAAAATCATCATGATCCCTTGTGCAGTATCCTTGGACATCAAAAACCATTTGTAAAAATCTGGGATAAGCTAAAGTCATTTTGTTCCCTTTATTTTTACACATGCCCTCAAAAATCATTTTGGAATAATTAAATTTTTGCCCAGTAGCATTGTACACAATAGCACTTGCAATAGATCTATTGATCTCATTGTGTGCAGTGCACTTGGGACTCAAACATTGTAGGAGGACATGTATTAGGTACTTCCAGGCTGGGGGAAACTCCTGTTTATGATATTTATTTAAAGTTCCTTCATCAGGAAAAGGGTAATCCAAAGCCCTTAGTCCTTGTTCTATTTCACTAATGGGAAGGGTGGTTATACCATCAGCATCATCAAGATGCAAAGCTTGGCGTACCAAAGCTTCAGTAACCACCCAAGTTCTCCCATGAACAATAGAAGATAATGTAGTCACTCTATTAATTGTTGAGGAACTAACATTGTTCCAAAACTGTTTAATATGTGTGACATGAATGAGTGGTGCATGAGAAAGAGCATACCTAAAAGGAGATGCGTTCAAATACACCACCATTTGTGTGTATTGGGGAAACAGAGCATCATCAGCTTCAAGATACGCGATCATGTTGTGTTGACTTCTGAACCCCAATTCCAAATATGATGGTTTAAACTTTGGTGCCATTGTTGAAAGCTGTTAAAATGATTGATGAAGATGAAGTTGATAAGAGAAAATTGTGTTAGACAAGAATAATAGGTACCCTGTTTAAAAATAGGAGCCAAATATATAGGAGAAGAAAATACATGTGATTGGCCAAAAAATAGGCAAGTATTTTCAAAATGTAATCATGAAAATATTGAAAAAGAATAAGTTTATCTCATGCATTAAATGAAAGTTATCAGCTCCCAAAATTACGGCCTAAAAATATGTCAAAAAGTAACAAGTGGGTAGGTCCCATTGAGTGTCAACGGTCAAAAATAACCTATCAACGCCCAACGGCTATATTCTTGCCAACGCTTGCCATAGCCATGTCAGCGTCTAAATTGGTCACAACAACGCTTGGAAAAATACTTGTCAGCGTCCAAAAATAAAAATGTGTAAAAATGAAAAATGACCTTAACAAAGTAATTTATCCTAGAGAAGATAACCAAAAAGTTAATAATTATTATAGGGCGGAAAGCACTGTCCAGTTATGCACACTTGCTTATGCAAGATAGACATAACAGTCATCTAGTGTCCCTTCATAACCAAAACTCTTAACAACTAAGTTACCTTATAAAATCCCTTGTTACTCCCAGGTAAATCCTATGACAAAATCATTCCCAAGTCTCCCAACAGACCACAACCAATTCTAGGCCAAAAATGTCTTGGCAGCATGCATAGTATATCAACTTTGCATGCTACAGTGCCTCATGATTTAGTAAAACTAACTCATACTCACCTGTGGACACAATCTAGAATTGTGATAAGAGTATCATATGGATACCCAAACATCCTAAAGGTTCCTAAAACCTCCCCTTAAACTATGATACATAAGTTTCTAAAAATATGCATGAACATAAAAAAATTTATGTCAAGATAGGAATTTAAAAATTCCAACCATCATCCATAAACAAAAACATGCCCAAAAGATTCTCCATTGATCCATAAGTAACTCTGTATCCAATGGTATACTGCTAACACCACCTGCACATTTAGATTAAAAACCACAAAACTAACATTGTTGCTGACAACGCCCCGATAACACATGACAGCGTTGAGGGAAGCTTTGTCAGCGTTAGACAAATATATTGCTGACAACGTTACAAAAATATTTATCAGCGTTCAAGCAACCTTTGTCAGTGTTAGAAAAAGATAATGGAAAATCTAAATCCTCAAAAAGACCAATAACAATGCATTATCCTGTACATACTTCTACAAAAAGACTCCAAAACACATATTACGTGAGATTGATCATTCTAATACTTGTTACCAAGTATTGAAACCTCCCAACATCAAAAGGTTTAGTTAGTAAATCTGACACATTCTCTTTTGTGTCAACCCTATCTGGCTGTATTAAACCTTTTTCAAAACAATCTCTTATAAAATGGTGCCTAATTTCTATGTGTTTAGTTCTAGAATGATGTACAAGATTCTTAATAATGCATAAAGTGCTGTTATTGTCAACAAATATCTTGGTATGCATGAAATTATACCCATAATCTAACAATTGGTTCTGAATCCACAAAACTTGTCCACAACAAGCAGCTGCAGCCACATACTCAGCTTCAGTTGTAGAATTAGCCACCACTGTTTGTTTCTTGCATTGCCAAGATATCAACCTGCTACCAAGAAACTGACATCCACCAGTTGTGGATTTTCTATCAAACTTATCACCTCCATAGTCACTGTCTGAATATGCAATTAGCTCCAATGGTGAATCCTTTGGGTACCACAAACCAAGACTAGGATAGCATCTTAGGTACCTAAATATCCTCTTCACAACATAAAGATGACATTCTTTGGGAGTCACTTGATGGCGTGCACAAGCACACACAGCAAACATGATGTCAGGTCTAGAGGCTGTAAGATAAATCAATGATCCAATCATGGATCTATAGTGCCTGACATCAACATCTTTCCCATCTCCAATCTTTCCCCAAGGGTGTTCTCTATCCATAGGAGTAGTAGCCCTCTTTTCATGTGGAGAAAAGCCAAACTTCTTCAAGATCTCTGCCACATACTTATCATGGGAGACGAAGATACCATCTTCTTTCTGTTGAACTTGTAAACCAAGAAAGAAGTTCATCTCCCCCATAGCACTCATCTTGAACTTGTCTGTCATAAGCTTGGAGAAATCTTCACTCATCTTTGGATCAGTAGACCCAAAAATGATGTCGTCAACATAGACCTGAACAAGCAACACATCCTTACCTTTCTTCTTTGTAAATAGTGTCTGATCTATGGTGCCCCTCTTGAATCCATTGTCCACTAAGTAAGTAGACAAAGTACCATACCATAATCTAGGGGCTTGATGAAGTCCATACATAGCTTTCTTGACTCTATACACCTTGTCTGGATTCTCTGGATCCTCAAAACCAGGAGGCTGCATCACATATACCTCCTCAACAATTGTTCCATAGAGAAAGGCACTCTTGACATCCATTTGATAGACAGTGAAGCCCATGCAGGATGCATAGGCTAAAAAGATCCTAATAGCTTCAATCCTTGCAACTGATGCAAAGACCTCCTCATAGTCTATCCCCTCCTCTTGTGTATATCCCTGAGCCACTAATCTTGCCTTGTTTCTGACCATAATACCTCTTTCATCTCTCTTGTTTCTTAGAACCCACCTTGTCCCTATGGGTCTGACATATCTGGGACAATCAACCAGCTCCCAAACATCCTGAATTACAAATTGATGAAGCTCATCCTGCATTGCTTCCACCCAACTTGGTTCTTTGAGAGCATCAAATATCTTCTTGGGTTCCTGTTGTGACAGAAAACAGGCAAACAAACATGCTTGCACAAGAGGCGTATCAACCTTCTTGTGAATATTGGCAATAAACCTACCAAGACCTTGATGAGATCTTCTAGTCTGAACAGGAGTCATAATATCACCAATGATTTAAGAAGTTGGGTGATTCTTCATAGTAGAAGTGAGAACTCCTCCTTCAAAAAGTATGGTGTCATCAACCTCATTCTCCATGTTGCCAATGTCTTCTTCATCAGACTCTCTTTCATCAACATGTGGATGAACCTCTTCATATAAATTGGAAGGTTCACCCTGTTCAAAAGTAGAAGAGAAAAGATGTGCAAAAGTGTTGTCAACGCCTGAACCTTGGTTGTCAACGGTTGGGCTAACAACGCTTGAACTGTTGTTGTCAACGTCTGAGCCATCAACGTCTGAATTGGTCTTGTCAGCGCTAGATTTTCCTTTGTCAGCGCCTGAAGGACCATGCATGCTTGTATCTGGTGGTAATTGGGGACCACCATTATGGTTTCCAGCAGCAGCATCAAAAGCATCTGTCCATATGGGAATTGTGACATACTCTTGTATAGGAGATGACTTTTCTGCTTGTGATCCAACCTTTTCATGAACCTGTGTACCTGAAACATCAACAACTTGTTCTTCCACAACATTTGAAGTTACCTTCACAATGTTTGGATTAGTGACAGGCATATAATTTAAAGTTCTAGATAAAGGTTCCAAGTCAAACAACCAATTTGGACCACTTTCAGGATCACTAGGTTTATTCTCTAAAAACCTAACATGTACTCTTTCAAGAATACGTTTTTCCTCTTTAAGATAAACCCTATATCCCTTGCTCTGCACTGAATACCCCATAAAGTAGCCTTCATCACCTTTTGCACTAAATTTACCTAAGGCATCACTAGTATCTAAAACTACTACATGACAACCAAAAGGTCTGAGAAAACCAATATTAGGTTTTCTTCCCCAAAGTAACTCATAAGGTGTTTTGTTCTGAATTTTGTTGACCAACGCTCTATTTTGAACATGGCAAGCTGTATTAACAACCTCAGCCCAAAAGGCTATAGGAAAATGAGCATCAGCCAACATGGTTCTGGCTGCTTCAATTAGGGTTCTATTTTTCCTCTCAGCAACCCCATTTTGCTGTGGGGTTCTGGCAATACTAAATTGCCTGGTAATTCCTTTCCTGGCATAAAAATCATCTAACTTTTTATTCCTAAATTCACCTCCATTATCACTCCTAAGTATTTTAACTTCATTACCAGTTTTCTTCTCAATCTAAGTGATAAAATCAATTAAAGTGTCAGTTGTGTCACTCTTCATAGCTAGAAAGAAGGTCCAAGTAAACCTAGAAAAGTCATATGTGATGACAAAGCAGTAGGACTTTCCATTCAAACTTTCTATATTGGTTGGACCAAAGAGGTCCATATGAAGCAAATGAAGAGGTCTAGTACTAGAGTGCACTTGTTTGGACTTAAATGAGACCTTGTGCTGCTTGCCTTTAAGACATGCAACACAAGAGTGGTCATTGTGGAAGGCCTTCTCAGGCAAACCATCAACCAAGCCAAGTCTCACAAGCCTGTTTATATTCTTAAAATTTATGTGCCCTAGTCTCCTGTGCCATAAATTACTTTCATCTACTGAAGCTTTAGCATAAAAACAAGACATATTGCTATTCATTCTAATCCCATTCAGATTCACATTGTATATGTCTTTATGCCTAGGTGTTCTATAGTCAATGTATTTCTCATCAGGGATCTTATAATCCTTGCTTAACACCAAACATTTAGTATCAGTAAACAGAACTTTATTTTTGTTATCACAAACTTGTGATACACTAAAAAGATTGTAATCAAGTTCCTTTACCAGAAAGACGTTCTCAAAACGCAAGTTCTTGGTGAAAGTGTTCCTTTGCCTGTGATAGTACCATATCCACCTCCAAAGTAAACCTTATCACCATCCTTAATGGGAGTGAAGTTAGTGAGATAATCTTCCGTCCCTGTCATGTGCCTTGAGCATCCGCTGTCCCAATATCCATAGTCATTGACCTGTTTATGAATGCCCTGCACATAAAGAAAACAAGTTAGTTTTCTTTGGGAACCCAAGCCTTAACAGACTTGGATTCTTCTGGTTGTTCCATAAGAACAGACTTAGTTCTCATAACAACCTCATTTTCATCCTTCTTTGGATGAAATACCCAGTTAACCCCAATAGGTTTTGTAATGACCTTTGAAATGTAATTAAATCTGTTGCAGGTCATTGAAATCCCATTATCATTAGGGTTTTGATCTTTCTTTGGTCTCCGTGTCAAGCTTGAAGAAGCTTTAGACCCCTTACCCTGTGGTTGCAAATATTTAGGTCTGGTCACGTTTCTGTCAGCGTTGGATTTGGTCTTGTTAACGCTGAAATTTCCCTTGTCAGCGTTGAACCTAGGGTTTGCTACAGAAACCCATTGCCTATTAGACCAAGTATTTGTCTTTTGAAATGGTCTTTGTCCATGAGTGTTAGACCCTCTAGTGAAGAATGGGTCTAACAACTTGTGGACTTTGCTGCACACAAGGTTTGGGTCTGACAACGTTTGACTTTCTAATAACATTGACTTTGGGAGCGTTGACACACTTATATGCTAAGTGTGAAAAGCTACCACATGTGTAACAGGCTTTTCTAGACACAACCCTAGGTCTAGAAGAGAAGAAGCCTGTTCCATCATTGCTAACTTGGCTCTTAGGTGACCTAGTATTCCTATACATCTCTGCATACTTAATGCTAGGTTTCCTAACAGTGTTTGAGCCAAGGTCAACTGCTTTACCAGTGATTGGTTTTGTAACCTTAATGGGAGTTGACTCATTAGGACTTTCACATAGCAAGCCACCCTTAACAAATAAGGTAGGGTTAGCTTTCTTCCATTCATTCAGGTCAGTCAATTTTTGTTGATACTCTTCAACTGGGGTGACAACTCTTGGTGGATGAATGAATTCCTCCTCTTGGAGTTCTGGCAAACCAGTCCAAGATAGGTCCTTTTGTTGGACACCATAGAAGTCACCAGATGGTGGTGAAACCACAGAGTAGTCTTTCATCCCAATCCCAGTCATGTCCTTAGGATCCCTTTGTTTACTCACACATTCTCCTAGGGTTTGTGTGGCCTTATCAAATCTTTGAATTTTAAGGCCAACATTATCTTTATTCTTAATGGCTACATCTAACTTAGCCTGTAGCTCACCATTAACCCTTTCCATGATACTCCTAATATCATTACTAGCATTCAACTCATGTTTTAAGATATTTATTTTATCTTTTAAGTCAAATTCCATTTTCTTGTATTCAGAAATTGTCTTCTCAGTTTGAGTGAGAGCTAGTTGGTAATTAGACAGTTTGCATCTTTCAGTACTCATATCATCTAATAATCTTAACACCTCTTTGTTAAGTCTCTCAGTATTTAACCTACAACCTTTACTACAAAAAGCATCATCGTATACCTCATTATCAGATGAAGAGGAGGAGTGTGTCATGAGAGCATATTCAACATGCTCTTCTTGTTCAATTTCAGCAACCAAGGCTTTATCCTCTTCTACATCTTTAGCCAAATAGCTCCAATCCCATCCCATTCCATCAATTCCTTGAACTGCAACCATGGCCTTAGGATCCTGAGCTTTAACAATTTGACTTGAGGGTTTTCCAGCATCAGATCTTCTAGGAGATCTGCATTCCCTCATGAAGTGCCCCATACGATGACAGTTGTAGCATTCAACTTTGGATTTATCAAATCCAGCTGTGTCCTTTGCATTGAAGGTCATATTCTTCTTAAACCTTCTGTTCCACCTGTTTGCTCTTATACTAGCAAGAGCCATGTTCCACTTAATGTCCATCTCTTCCAAGTGCTCATCACTTATCTGCTCAAGGTCCTCATATGTAATCACTGAACCATTGGGCAAAGAAGCAATATAAGCACATACCGTATCCAGATCCAAACCAGCAGGTTTAACTCTTGGTGAGTCACTTTTGAATGTGTCAGCGTCTGAAAAGGAGACGTTGACAGGACATGTTCCAGCGCTGACACATGATGATCCAGTAACTGTATGCATGTAAGAGTCCTTCTGATTGAATTGACCTTCACTATGAGAAAATAAGGCCATGTTACTGTTGGTGGACTTGCTTCCATGCTCTAAAAGAGTTTCATCTTCCAACAGCCTCAGTTTATTGAAGATATCATCAAACGTAGAACTTTTGTGAGTATTATTGGCAAGAATAGATCTTGCCTCAATCTTCCATGCCTCACCGAGACTTTTAAGAAAAGTAGCATTAATGTCAACATCACCAAGTTGTGTCCCCATGAAGTACAATTTGCTTGTAATGTCAAGCAATCTGCTTCTCACACTACTAAGCTTTTCATTAGCTTGAGCCTTAAAGACATCATAATCATGCACGAGTTGCTTCTTTTTCTCTTCCTTAGTATCTTCATTGCCACCATATGCAACTTTAAGAGATGCCCAAAGGTCCTTAGCAGATTCATAACCTCTGTATTTATGCTGGTTCTCTTTTCCCAAAGAGAGTTTCAGAATATTTAGGGTTTTCATATCAACCCTTTTCTTTGCTATGTCTTTAGCAGACACAACTCTACCATCATCAGGTTTTTCCTTTTTATCTGCTTCTGAACATCCAGCAACAGTTGTTCTTGCAACAATGGCATTAGCAATCTTTTGAGCCTTATTGAATGTGTTTCCATATTCAATAATCTCCCAGAGTGTGTAGTCATAGACCCCCAGGTATTGTTCAAAGTTGAATTTCCACAATTCAAAGTTGGTTGCATCAAGCATGGGAATCTTGATGTTTGGTAAAGGTGAGGAGGAGGAGGTTATTTCTGGATTTGACATGATGTTGTTAGGATTTTTGAGAAAATTAAGGTTTTGGTGATTTTTAGGGTTCTTGTGTTCTTTAAGATCAAAAGTTCCTCAACAAGCTCTAATACCACTTGTTGATCCCAAACTTAGATCGATTTAGCTTTATGTATACGAGATTAGATCAAGTAATACACTTAGAGAAACCTTTGTATATGTATATGACAATCTAAGTGTTATGCAGAATTAACACTTAAACAAGAACACAATGATATAAACAAACTTTCACTTTGATTAATGATATCAAACTTGCTTACAATGAAAGTAGTTTACGTATTAAAACTTATATTGAACAATAACCTAAAGGTCTTCTTTTATAGACATAAGAAGCCTTGTACAATAATCTACGTATCAACTATTCTAGGTAAAGATAAATATAGAAAATACATTGTTGTTCCTATCTTTACTAGAAGCAATCTAGAATACAATAAACGTGTAGAGTATATCTTCCCATCAGTGCTTATCTTCAATGTATCAACGCTTGACTTTGTCTTGTCAACGCTTGAGTTGTCAGCGTTTGTTTTACTCATGTCAACGCTTGTTTTACTCTTGTCAGCGCTCAAGTAGACTGGCTATAATTTATTCCCAACATAAAGATTGTGATCTAGCCTCTCTTTTTAGGAAACTTAAATATGAAGAAAACCTAGTTGATAGGATTTATGAAGGCTCAAGCAAGAGTAAAGCATTAACCATTGCTACACCCTTGTCCATAGCCTTCTTCAGTGAGGCTGTCATTCAAGACTACCAATATAGTCCTGATGATGAGGAAGATACTAGATCTAGTGAGGAATATCTGAATGACCTCAAAGAGGAATTTCATGAAAGAGCACTTCTAGCCAAGTCTAGAAGGTTCTTTAAGAAAGGAGGCAAGTTCTCCAGCTCCACAAAAGCTTCAGTTGACACTGATTGCTACAAATGTGGGAAGACTAGTCACTATGCTAGGGATTGTTATTCAAAAACATCTCTCCCTTCATATTCCTCACCAGCTCAATCAAGACCATCTAGTCAATCATCATTTCATCCAAAACAAATTGCTTCTACTCAATTTCAGCAAAGCAGGGTTGAACTCAGACCAACAAAAGACTTTGAGGCCAAATACAGAGAAATCAAGGCAAGATTGGCCTTAATGAGTACTAAAAGCTCCTCATTCAAGATTCCCAAGCAAGACAAGAACAAAGGACTTGTTGCTGAAGCCTATGAATAGGATGAAGAAGATGTTTCTTCAGATGATGATGAATTGGTGAATGTGAAAGTGCTGATGGCCCTTGCTGATGATGAAGGGGCCAATTCAAATATTGTGACCAGAGAAAGTGTCGCATAAATGGTGAATGTGTCAATGTCACGATAAAAAAGGTACAAACTCTTCTTGAATTAGAAGATAAAGATGACATTAAATTCGTCTTTGATTACTTGTACATTGATCTAAAATTTGTTGAAGATTAAAGAAACAATTTGCTAGAAAATTTTCACAAACTTGTTCTACAACTTGAAGATTTTGAAAGTAAGCAAATAGAGCTAAAAGAGGCTAAACTTGATATTCTTACCTTCAACAATTGAACAAAGAAATTTTGGAGGAAAATAACTCCCTAAGAGTTGAATTAAAAGAAGCAAAAGATATTGTTAAATCTTGGCTTAGAAACTCTAATAGGGTTAATCAATGCATAAGTGAACAAACACCTGCTCAAAAGAGAAAAATGCTTGGTGCTAAAGGATCCTCCAGCACCAAATCTATTGTCTTTGTCAAAGCCTCAAATGAGGATGATAGCTCGATCCCTGACATTGAAAGGTCAGGTGAAGAGAATTTACCCAATCATGACACTGGACGAATCCTTCTTCCTGA
This sequence comes from Glebionis coronaria, assembly GCA_025667525.1. Lineage (NCBI taxonomy): Eukaryota > Viridiplantae > Streptophyta > Magnoliopsida > Asterales > Asteraceae > Glebionis > Glebionis coronaria. The sequence continues at coordinate 294,176 of JANFOE010000926.1, forward strand.
GTTTCAAGCAAGTGTTGACACTTCAGCACCAGTTGAGTCCTCGGTTACTGAGGATGACTCAGATGATGATATAGAGAATGAAGTAAGTACCCCACTTCCTCCTTTGGAGAAGTTGGCTGGTGCTGAACCCTCTACTGGACCCAATACTATCCAGTCTATCATTAAGTCACACACCACACACAAAGGTAGTTCTTCCAAGCATGTCAAAATTGACACTTCAAAGAACTCTTCAGCTCCTGCTGAAGGTTCATATATGGGAACTACTTCTTCAGTTTCAACAAATAAACTGAAGAATGCTAGATCTGAGGAAGATGAGAGAATGTCTCTTGTCATGCAAGAGATCAATGATCTTAAATTGCAACTCAGGCAGCAGCAAACACCAACACGATTCAGAGATGAACCTTCAGACTCTCCTCATCTGTAACACCCCTAATTTTGGTCATAGCAGCGGAAGGGTCCTTTGTTGTTACTATCATGGTTCAATCTCATAATCATAGAAAACGGCTCAAAACGAGTCGTTTTAATAAACATCCATTCATTTTCATTCAATAAATGTACAATTTCATTCACGGTCCCAGATAATTTAATGTTTACAAACACAATAAATGATAAAGTTCTTTGAATGGATATAATTTATAAAAGCGGGCCAAAACATTTCAAATAAGTAAACTTCACGAAACCGCCTTCCCCGAGTGCCTTCTCTATGGACCTGAGATAAAACATGCTTAAAAGTCAGCAAAATTTGCCGAGTGAATCTATAGAGTTTAATTTAAATATAGAGAACACAAGTATTCAAAATAACCTTCCATGGTTAATAATTCATCGAAAGACGATTATGTTGTACGGACATAATCATCGTGTCATTACATAAACCTCGTGACATTGAACGTTAACATATATTATTTCAGCCCAGCACACCTAGCCAAGTGCGTATATTTCTCTTATACAATGCATCCGATGTTTCATTACTAGTGCATCACAACACCACGCGATAGCTAGTCGCGACCGGACTGGGCGTCACCCCGATAGATCTATCCATAGTATTAGCGTTACTTCGATTAACAATTCACGATTCATGGGTCTTTTAAGGCTAAACAAACTTATGTAATAACTTTCATCTAAACATACAATCGGGTTCCTTGTGTTCAATTTTTATAACAAAGAGGATTTACCACAACTTCTCGTTGTACCCTTCGTTTATAATAAATCAAGCATGTTATCCCCCTCGTGGGTTTTATAAAACAAGTAAACGGGTTAAAAGTGAGGCTATAGACTCACCTTAGCCAATAGTGGTAATGAGACGATCGCCGACGATTAGTGATGCCCGTTTGAACATGAAAATCGCAACATACCAAATAAGGCGCGTTCGTCAATAATCGACTCAAGTATAAATCATACTTAAATAATATAAAAATCAAAATTACAAAACCATGACAATCCCGAAAAATTAACAATACAAGTGATATTACTATTCCGTTTTTATTCAACACTATTCTTTTAAACACTTGCACTCTCGATAATGACCCGTCATAAGACGCCAAGTCAACGCAAGTCAAACTATCATTTTACTTCTCTCGGACCAGTAACTAAGTCCTTTATATAATTACTTAACACTTGAGTAAATCACCATGTCCAATAGTGAATACTCAACTCACGCCACATAAGTATTGAACTACGTGTCCAAAATATCAATCAGCATGTACACTCCAAATGTACACACCAATCTACCCTATCTAGACTTGTCCGATTTCGATGAAACTTGGTGAAAAAATCACATATAATATGAATAAGACTCAGTTTAAGTTTCATTCAAAGATATTACTTCTAAGACCTTCTGCCCGACACACCTTCGTGTTATAAAAACTGGACAGGTTTACGCCTTTGACTTGTAAAACCATTTTGACATATTTAAACAATTCCGTTTACAAAACCGACACTCGGGTTTGAAAAGAGACTCATGACCTGAGGTTTAGCAACTTACATCAGCCCTTAAATATTTCTAAAACTCATTCTATAGTCCCCGAGATTCGATCCAAATATTGACAACAATTTTCGGATTGTGTAAACACTCGTTTCCCGGTACACGAAAATCAAATCATCATAACTTCTCGCTCGTTTGGAGCTAGAAACTCTACTTTATATCAAATCAAAGCTAGAGAAATTCTCTACAACACTATCCTATTAGTTAATCAATAACTCAACATTAAAACACCCAAAAATGGCCTACAACTCACTGCCCAAAATCAATTCTTTAAAAATCATACTAAAATAATTTTTCAAGCTAATCTAATCATTTTTCTATCAATCCTAACACCCTAATATCATTCTCCATCAATCCTAACACTTGCATGTTGATCAAAGTAAAAATCAGATATTAAAAATCAAACTTTTTATATAAAAATAACATGATCTTAACTAGATCATTACATGCATAAACATAAAACAACCTTCAACAATTTCTTATTTTTATCAATTTTCAAAACTTCATGCATATTTTTGTATCAAAATGATCACCTTCAAATTTGGGTAATGGGACTTTGATTAGATTTGGAAGAATCAAACTTGAAATTAAGAAAATTGAAGGTTTTGGGGGGCTAGGGGTCATGGCTAAGAGAGAAGAAAGGGAGGGTAGATGGAGTTTTTATTTTACAAATATTGTATGTGTAAAAATTGCTAGTGAAAGTTCTTTATATAGTGGTAGTTGTGTAGGGTAGATTTTGTAATTAGGTATAGTTTTGGACCAAAAAGTAATTAAGTAATTCAAAGGGTAGAAAATAACTATTAGTCAAAATTAGAAGTATTTAAGGGACTCGAGTTTCGTAAAAATACTTTTCAAAAGTTAAAACGCTTCTTAAATATAATATAATATAACTTTGACACGACTTAAAACATAATTAAATCGAAAACGTCGAAAATATTAAATATCGAGACAATCGATAATAAAACGTAAATTTTTGGGCATCCGTCAGTATCGCGATCATTAGTAATTTTCGTCATTCGTTAAAACGTAAAACACGAGAAATAAAAATAAATACAATAAAATCATTCATATGTTATTTTGAGAATATAATATCGATACCTAACGTATTCCTTGTCGATTTTCATCTAAACGATATTATTACGTTAAGTTTCAAGCTATAACCTTCTCGGTTAGCCGATAATTTAATGTTCTCATTAAAGTAAACATATAATACTTAATAGTCGAGATTAGAATATCGACCTGAAATTGACAGATTGTCACATCATCTCAAGTATAAGACACAATTCAAAGGGCTTGTGATTTATGTGGTCTAAATAACCATCTCACTGAAACTTGCCTAAACGTGATTTATTGTACAAAATGTGAAAGGACTGACCATCGCACTTGTGAACACACTCAGTATATCCTGGCCAAAACAAGTGTTGATGCTCACAAATCTGAAGCATCTCATTCCAGGCGAAATATGCCTTTCCCACCATGCATTCATTGTGGTTTGGGCAATCATCACTCAGATGGCTGCCACTATTACAGTGTTTGTAATATTTGTGGAAGTTATGACCATGACACTCATGGACATAATCGAATCATCTCACTCAGAAGAGGTATTAAACCAAGAAAACCAAACTCTATTACCAAATGTTGTGAGACTTGTGGAAGCGATGTCCACACTACATCTGATCACAACCATATAGAGTGGTTCAAAAGAGGTGAAGCCCTACAGGCTAAGAAAGCAAAAGTTGTTCAGACCTCTTATTCTTCTGAGCAATCACACATACCCTCAATAAGAGGAACCTTCAGATCTAGAACACCTTCTAGATCTAAAACCCCCACCCAACAAAGGTGGGTTTCAAAACAAAACTGATCATTTCCTTAACTTGTGCAGTGTGATCTCAGGAAGCCTATTCGGTACCTAGATAGTGGCTGCTCAAGGCATATGACTGGCACCAAAAGTTATCTGCACAAGTATAAGGAGGAACAAGGTCCTAAGGTTGTTTTTGGTGATAACTCATCAGCTACCTTCAGTAAAATGCAATGGTATAGTTTTCTCAAGGGTAGCATATGTAAATAGATTGAAGCACAACCTCATCAGCATAAGTCAACTTTGTGATGCAAAGTATCTTGTGCTGTTTGATGACAAAAAAGGTACAATCTTCAACTCCAATCATGAAATTGTGATGATTGCTCCCACAGTAAAAGATGTTTATGTCATGAACATAAACTCTACTCAGGAGACATGCTTCTTTGCTAAAGCCTCCAATATTACCAATTGGCTTTGGCATAAGAGACTCTCACATCTCAATTTCAAAACAATAACTCTGCTGGCAAAAAAAATCTTGTTATTTGTCTTCCTTCACTTGTCTACTCCAAGGATAAACCATGTTCAGCATGTGAAAAGGGAAGCACCGTAGGGCCAGTTTCAAAACAAAGCAAAACTTTATCAATCAAAGAAAGTCTTCATTTGCTTCACATGGACTTATTTGGCCCAGTATCACCTAGGGCCATTTGTCATGAAAAATATACACTTGTCATTGTTGATGAGTACTCTAGGTACACCTGGGTATATTTTCTGACAAAGAAAAGCCATGTACCAGATGCCATTATGCCATTCATCAAAAGAGTTGAAAATCAAAATGACACTCATGTCAAACAACTCAGAACTGACAATGGCACTGAACTCAGAAATCACTCACTAATCAAATTCTGTGATAACAAAGGAATTTCCCAAAATTTCTCATCTCCTTACACACCTGAACAAAATGGTGTGGCTGAAAGAAGGAACATAACTTTGATTGAAGCAGCAAGGACAATGCTTGCTGGATCTGCTCTCTCTAAGCATTTTTGGACTGATGCTGTAGCCACTGCTTGCTACACTCAAAATAGATCCATCATTGTGAAGAGACACATGAAGACTCCCTATGAAGTCTTCAGGGGGAGAATTCCAAACATCACATTCTTACATGTGTTTGGGTGTCCAGTATTATTCACAATCACAAGGATCACCTTGGAAAGTTTGATGAAAAATCTGATGATGGTTACTTTCTTGGATATTCCGTAGTATCTAAAGCATACAGAGTCTTCAACACAAGAAGACAATGTATTGAAGAAACCTATCACATCACATTCAATGAAAGTTCTGAAGCTGTCACTTTTACAAATCCATCAGATGATGAACTTCATATACATGAATCTCAAAATTATCCATCTGATGAATTTCATCACTATGAGCCTTCTCAAAAATATCAAACAAGCAACTCAGTCCCTCATATTGATCCATTTGAAGATATGAACAAGTCCTACAAAAGGAAATCCTTCAGTATCACATACTGATGGCTGTCAATCAAATAATGATCAATCTCAAAATGATCAAAATGATCTGCAAAGAACACAAATGACCAAAATGGTCAGCCTCAAAACAATCAGCATGCTGACACACAAGATCAAAAAGATCAATCATATGCAGCTGCTAAAGAACAACCAGAGCCCCTTGCTCAAAGCTCTCCTATCATCTCTAAGGAATTAGGTCTTGGATATGCTGCTTCTGACCAAGAAGGAAGCCCTCCAATGATTGAACCCTTTTCCACTGAATATCCTTCAGTAGACACTAGAGACATTCCAAGTCCAAGTCCATGTCATGGACTTCCAATCTCTAGCTCTAATCATGATACCAGTACCTATTCTCTAGCTCCACAAAAATCTTGGACTCAAAATAGTCACATACAGCTGGTGAACATAATAGGTAATCTTGGTGAAGGTAGAGTCACTAGATCTATGGCAAAGAAACTGAGTGCTACTTCATCTGGAGAATGCCTCTATGCAAATTTTCTCTCAGAAATTGAACATACAAAGGTTTCTAAAGCACTCACACACCCTGGATGAGTGGATGCCATGCAAGAGGAACTCAATCAATTTGAAAGAAACAAAGTCTGGAAATTGGTTCCTCTTCCATATGGTAAATCAACCACTGGCACCAAATGGGTTTACAAGCTCAAAAGAGATGAAACCAATGCAGTGACCAAAAATAAAGCTAGGCTGGTGGCGCAAGGATTCAATCAAGAGCCTGGTGTTGATTTTGATCAACCCTTTGCTCTAGTTGCACGTATGGAAGCCATACGAATCTTCCTTGCATATGCCACTTACATGAACTTCATCATCTACCAAATGGATGTCAAAAGTGCATTCCTAAATGGTGACCTAAAATAAGAAGTTTATGTTTCTCAGCCTCCTGGCTTTGAGAGTAGTAAATACCCAAATCATGTCTACAAGCTTTACAAAGCTTTGTATGGACTGAAGCAAGCTCCAAGAGCATGGTATTAAACTCTCTCAACTTTTCTCATTGAACATAAATTTGTCAGAGGAAAAATAGATAGCACCTTGTTCATCTATGAATCTAAAACTGACACCATTCTGGTACAAATTTATGTGAATGACATAATCTTTGGTTCTACATTTGCCAAGCTTATGACAAGCAAGTTTGAGATGAGTATGATGGGAGAACTCACATACTCCCTTGGTCTTCAGATTAAACAATCTGACCAAGGCATCTCCATCAATCAAGAAAAATATGTCAAGGATCTGTTGAAGAAGTATGATATCAATTGTGCTTCAGTAAAGACTCCAATGGTACCCCCTAACAACTTAGGACCTGATCTCACTGGACAATCAGTCAATGAGACTCAGTATAGAGGTATGACTGGGTCACTCATGTACTTAACTGCAAGCAGACCTGACATTTAATTCTCTACATGCCTTTGTGCAAGATACCAAGCAGATCCAAAGGAATCTCACCTTACTGCTGTAAAGAGAATCTTCGGATACCTAAAAGGTACTCCAAGTCTAGGTCTTTGGTACCCCAAATCCTCAGGATTTGATCTAAAGGGGTACTCAGATTCTAACTATACCGGATGTAATTGGGACAGGAAAAGCACTTCTGGTGCCTACCAATTGCTAGGTGGCAAACTTGTGTGTTGGAGTTCTAAAAAGCAACAAACAGTTGCCATGTCTTTAGCAGAAGCTGTATATGTGGCAGCTACTGGATGTTGTGCCAATGTTCTTTGGATGAAAAGCCAACTGGCTGATTATGACATAAAATATGAAAAGGTACCAATCTTTTGTGATAACACGAGTGCTATTGCAATATCCAACAATCCAGTCCTCCACTCAAGAACAAAACACGTTGGTATCAAATATCATTTTATCAGAGATCACATTGTGAAAGGGGACATTGAATTATATTTCATCCCCACTCAATATTAATTCGCTGATATCTTCACCAAACCATTGGATGAACCAACTTTCAAAAGATTGATAATGGAGCTTGGTATGCTGAACATTGATGATACAAAACCTGAACCTTCAACATTCACTGAAGAAGCTTGGAGGTTCAGCATTTCATAAAAGATTTTGATTAATGTTAAGTAGCATTGTCTGAGTAAAGGAGTGTGCAATGTCATGTGTCTATTTCACTTTATGTGATTGTGTATATGATGTTTTGTCGCCTTATCTGATTCACTGAAGCTGAACAACTAATCACCAGTCATCAAAAGATTCCTTCAGCAATGCTGAACAAAATTTTAATACAACTAAGTAGCTAGGCCTGAGTAGAGGAGCGTGCAACGTCATATGTCTTGTTCACTTATGTGAACATGTATATGGGGTTTTGTCGCCTCATCTGACGCACTGAAGCTCACAAGTATAGCCATCAGCTTCAGCATATCTGAGCAAATGCTTTTAAAACAAATCAATCATGTGACTCAATGGAGTAAATGACATTAAATTTCTTGAGAATAAATACAAAACATTCTTTCAAAAGGTGTCAATTGTTTATTTAGGATATATCAAGCGTCCATATCACAGTCAACAACTTTCTGACACAATGAGGCGTTTCACTGTTCAATACAACAAAAAATCATCACCTTTTTCACAACATTAATGAGAGAGTTTGTGCCATTTGTTCAAAAGAAACCCTAAAAGTTTCATTCTCCTTTCAAATATTTTACAAACTTTGATAAATCATTTTAAAAAGTGTTTACGTATATCTTTTGAAGATTGAAAATTCATATCATTTGCAAAAGTTAAAAAAAACACACAACTCTCTCTATTTCAAAAGAAAACACACACAACAAACATCAATGGCTGTTGAATCTTCCTCACAACCACAAGAGATTGAGATCACCCTTAATCCTTCCATCCATGTTAACTATCTCATTGAGGACATTTTTTTAAACCCAACAACTTCACCTTGATCAAACCAGAAACCCTAACATCTGAACCTGGAAAGCACGTACTAACTTTTTATCCAAATGTGTGATTCGTGATGCCTTGTTCAAGGATCCAGGGGTTATGTTTGAAAATGTGTTAAAAGAATTCTAGTTCACACCATAAGAGTCAAAGAACAAGAAATCTATTGAGTTTGTGTCTACAACTTTGGGTATTTATGGGAAAATAAATTTAAAGTTGTTTAGAAGGGTTTTAGGGTTAAACTATTTGGAGGATTCTAGTAAATATGAGGTTGTTCCCAATGATCTCTCTGCTGTCAAATCATTTTTTAGAGAAATTGGATACACTGAAGAAATTGGTGATAAATGGGGGTTAAAGAGAAGCCGTTTACCACCTAAGTGGAAACTTTTGATGTCCATCTTAATTGAGTGTCTAGGTGGGAAAACTGGTGGGCTTGATCAAATCAACCAAAAGGATGCCCTGATTTTGTATTGTCTGGCAAAGGGCATAAAAGCTGATTTTGGAAAACTAATCTTTGAAGATCTCCATGGAAAAATGGAGAAGAAAACTAGGGAAAAGAATGTGGTCTACACCAGATTTTTATCCCTCATTTTTGCTGACCAATTTGGTGAAGAGTATTTTAAGAATGAAGGAGTTAAACTAGTTTTTCAAATCTTTGACACCAATCGCTGGAACATTCCAGTCAGCACAACTGAACCTCCTTTCACACAGCCCATGTTGGACATTTGCTCAGCAAATGCTCCAGTAGTGTTTAAAGCTCCAAAAGATACTCCTCCAACTAGAGAAGGGGATATAACAGGCACAAAGTCTGGAGCTTCTTCTGGACCACGTCAAAAGAGCACGTCTGTGAATACTCTTAAGTGTAGACGTGGGTCTAAGAAAAGGAGGCACCCCACATAATCTTCATCAAAGAAGCATTCTGATGATCCCAAAGGCCAAGCTTTGAAGAAACAAAAGTCCCCGTGCAAGGACCATAACCCAAGCCAGCCACCACTATCAGTCTTTACTGAAGGTGGCATGCATCAAGAGGCCCTGAAGGCAACCCATCTCTCAACTTCTTTAGGAGAGAAGGGTGAAGATAGAGCGCACCCTCAGCTCAATAGAGTGGAGTCGGCATCGGTAAGCAATTTAAATCTGAATGCATCTCAAATTTCATTACCAATCTCTATCATTTGTCACTCTGAGTCTACATCAGGGCATGATGCGTCAGCAAATACAACAGCTGACGCTGACCCTGGCTCTTCTGTTTCTCATGATATAGTTCCCTCACAACAGGGTCCTATTAAAGAAACCAACAACATTATCATTGATCTTAACTCATCAGGGACTCTTTCTCAGGATCCATCAGGTAAAACCAACCCTGATGGTGAAGGACTTGAAACTGACCAGCACGCTGAAGGTGGCGATCAGCAGACAATAAAGGAAGTGCCTCTCTCCACTGGCGCCAAGGGGGGGACACTTGCCTACATTTATATTCAGCATGTCTGCTGATGACTTGGAAAAGGAGTTAGGACTAAGTGAAAGAGCTCTAGTCAACCTGGATGATAGTGAATCTGAAGATGACATTGTTGATCAAACTCACAAGCCTCTATCCCCCAGAACCGTTAAGGTAAATGAACTGACAAATCAGATGTTGGTTCTACAATCACAGGTGACCAAGCTCAAGGAGGAAAAGGCTCTTGCTGATGCTGAACTTATTACTCTTAAAAGCAAGGCCAGTTCCTCCCACTGCTGAACAGATCAGATATGCAATTTCAGACTGCACTAAAGCCATTGGTGAAGGATGTGGCCACTACCACTTCTATCAAGCAAGAGATCATCTCTCTCATGGACTCCATTAATACTGCATCCTTTGAGCTCCATGTTGAATTCAAGCTAATTCCTACTCAGCTTAATGAGCTATGTGATTCAGTATCAAAGATCAAGGATAGGGTAGGTTTGCTGGAAGAACAAAAGCTGAACTTATCTGATGAAGTTCAGCAGAAACTGAATGCTCTTGCTAATGTTCCAGAAATGTTGACCAAGGTATCATCCACCTTAGACTCTCTATGTGCATGCTTACCTGCTGGGGGTTCATCAAAAGTTGCAGGGCAACCTTCTGCTGAGGGGGAGAAAGTCACTATTTAGCAGCTCTTTAAGAAATATGCACAGAAGAAGGCCCAAAAACAACCCTTTGTGTATGTATCTCCCTTCAGTGAAGACAGTCCAGCTAAGCCTAAGGGGGAGTCTTCAGCAAAGGACACTCACATTGATGGCCTTACCACCAGCACTGAATCATCTGAAAATGGGTCACCTCCCATCAAACCCAAAAGCAAAGGTGAATTCACACTAGATGAAAGAATGATCAAGTCAGGGTTGGCCACTCAAGAAGAACTTGATAAAATTCACAAGCTTCAAAATGAATAAAAGCTCAGAGATCTGAAGATGAGCATATATGAAAGAATTAGAAAATCTGAGGTTGAAGGTCTCTTCAAGAAAAAGATGTTATACAAAAAATTTTGTATAGCAAGGTTGAACAGAAGATATCTCTCAGAAATCACAAACGTTGACATGATGACTTACAAGGGAGATATCAATCTGAAGTTCTATAGGGCTGATGGGTCTGATGAGATCATAGATGACTTCCAAGGTAAGGAGCTCTCCTATACTGAATGGCTAGAGATGAGCAGAATCATTGAAAAGAAAACATCTAGGAGATGGGTAGAAGTTCGCACAAGAATTGAACACTTTGTGAGAAATCATGAAAGGCTTGGTCAGCATCTGAACATCAGCAACCAAATCTTACTGGAGGATCAAGATCCAATTCTGGAACTAAACAAGAGATCTAATCTGGTTCAATCTAGTGTGGGTGACATCTTTGTCACCACCAATAAATACAAAGATCTTGTTCAGTTTGGAAATCATCTCCCTGGACATGTGTTAGAAGAACCAGAATTGGGAATGATAATGTTCAACCATCGTGAACGACAGGATTTTGTGGGCATCAGTGATCTTGATGATCTAAACAATGAATTTCTTGGAAACATTCAAAAAATCTTCTTTTCTCACCATGGTGGTCCAGGACTCACTGAAGCTGCAAGAACCTTCAACATGTGCTTACTATCAATACTGGACATCAAAAACTCTGATCCATCAGTTCAGACCCCTGTCATTGAAGAACTTAGGCTAAAGGAAAACTAAATAATAATTTGTAATATTTTTATTGTAATTTGTAATGTTATTGAATAAATGATTATCTGATGTTTGTAAGTTATTAATTGTTCAGTGCACGTAAGAAGAAGTTGGTATGCTCACTTACTACTGACATTAGACTTAGGCTATTTGTATATCAAAATAGGGGGAGATTGTTGGGTCAATATTTACTAACCCTGAAGCAACTCTAGGATTTGAATATAAAATCCCCCTAAGTGTTTCATGCTCAGCAGTAAGGCCAGTCTGCTAAAGGATGACCAGAGGAACAAAGTTCCTACTGAAGACTTTATAGTTGAAGAAAGTTCAGCACTCCCCTTCCAGTGAATTTAGAAGACAAAGGAGTCTTCGCTTCAAATACTAGGAGGTCTAGTTGCTGAAGAACAAGGACTGAAGAAGGGCTTTCAGTTCAGTTTGGCTTGACAATACCAAACTGAATGATGTCGATCTCCTCTAGGATACTTAAGACTCTTCAGTATTCTGATGGTTTGCATTAGGCGGGAAAAGATAACTTTAAGTCAAAGTAGGTTGCTTGTATACTTAGATATAAGTACAACCTTTATCTTTTCTAGAATAGTTTAATATGTACTTTGTACTATTTATCCAACATGGGCATCAACCACCCACTAGATAAACCCATGCATTGGTACATGCAATATGCAAACCCTAATTACACTGCCTATATAAGGAGTGTACAATTGGGAGAGAAAGGTTAACCAATACAAGAGCTTAAACTCTGGAAAACCTTTCTCTCTCGATACCAACTAAACCATATATTCAAGTTGCATATGAACGTTTAGATTGGAGCTTAGACTTTAACTTTGGTTAGACGTTTAAGCAGAAAAGATCAAAACCTATTGTCATTCAACCACTTTGTTATTCCGCAAACAAAGTGGGTTATAGATTCTTTATTTGATTCTAATAAAAGTCTATATGTTGAAAAGTATATTGGTATTGTTGTTTTAATCTTTCATAGTTCTTATCTATTGTTAAAACAACTCACTTGAGTCGAAGTAAGAGTTATTACTTAAGTTAATAAGTAATATCGATTTACTAGGGACCAACACCTTTAGACTTATTAATCTAGGTTATTTCTAACTATGGAAATTTTCTATTTTTGGAAACTTACTAGTTTTGGAAACTTTCTATTTTTGGAAACTTACTATTTTTGGAAACTTTCTATTTTTTGAAACGTGCTATTTTTAGAAAGTTACTCATTATTACAATACAAGTATAGTAATACAAGAATACATGAAATACATAATCAGAATACATGTAAAATATGAATATATACCAGATAACATTTAAAACAGTAAAACATGACAAGAACATATAAAATAAGTTAAGAACACACAAGAACCAGTAACACACTCAGTAATCAGACAACTCATACGCGTCCCTTGTTTATGTAGTATCCGCGAAATAGGAGTAGATCGTTCAACTTTCCTTCTAGCTTCACTACTGGACATAAGGTACGGATATTCCGTCCTTCAGTATGGACATTCCTTCGTATGTATGATTAAGATTTCTTGTTTGCAGCCAACTATTTTCCCCGTTTATTTTATATGTTTTCAATGCTTATGTTTTATTTCAAATGCCTGAGTTATATATACATGCATACCACGTCATCTAGTATGGAGGTACCATAACCATAACACTGAAGGCACCAGTGTTATGATTACCCCACGGCGGAGTGATTACTCGTGGCGTCCCTTTCAGTTTTGTCCATTTATTTATATTATCATGTGGGGCGTATGGGTGCATCCTAGTTACATGTTTTAAAGGATTTTCATGGTGAATGTGGTGTGTGCCTTGCATCCTTCACAAGGAGTTGATCCCTCCTACCCAGACCAGTATAATTAGAGGTAACCCCTCTAATTGCATGATGAGGTCACCCCTCTAAGTATTCATGCACGGTAAAACCTCATAACCTATATGGGCTCTTGGCTAAATTTAAAATACAGTTTTCATAAGTTAATCGTAAGCGTTTCAAACTATAAGACCAGTTTTATAAACATGTTCTAGGTTTTCCAGGATTTATACATTTCTCTTGCTAATCAGTCTTTATTATGTTATGTCATTCATACTATGTCATATATCCGTTTGCTGAGCGTATTGCTCACTGTTACTTTCCTTTCCATGTCCCAAGACGGCAGGTACCCATGGACACACTTGAGCATTTGGAGGACGTGCATAAGACGAAAGCTTCCTTAGACTTCTTCTCCTTTTGCCTTCATATACTTATGCTTGTTTGGACACTTGTTTTCTCCTTCTCATTTCGTTTACTTTATTTATGTTTTGGGTTTATGTTTGGGAACCGATGTTTGATTCCGGTTTTCCCTTTTGGTCATGTATGTTTTAGTACATATTACCTTGCATGCTTTGTTGACACGCCATAAATACATGTAACGGTCCACTTATCAAAGTGGGGTGTTACGTTAATAGTCCGGGTTACTATTTTTGGACGTCCCAAATTAATAGTCCAGTCCAAAAATTGATAAAAAATTTAAATTAAGTTTAATATATCACCCTCATTTGAGGGTATTATTACAAAAAATAAAAAAGTTGTAAATTAATTGGTTAAGGGTAAAGTTGTCATTGTGTAAAAAGTAAGAGAGAGAGAAAGCTGAAAAAGTGATGTTTTTATTAAACTGCGTGTTTTTTGTCGGTGGACTATTATTATGGGACGGAGGGAGTACCTCACTAAAATACCTCAAAAAAATACCTCACACTTACAACTAGGGGTGTCGAAAAAGTTGACCCGACCCGAACCCGACCCGAACCCAAACCTGAAATTGCCTATTCGGGTCGGGTCACTCGGGTTCAAAAACATATTCGAGTCAATTCGGGTTGACCCGAATTGACCCGAATTCTAAATAGCCTCGGGTTCGGGTTTACATTTTTGTAAGTTACAACCTTATTAATAAAAAATAAAATTATGGGACCCACTATTTTTAAAACCCAGGGCCATTTGTTTTCCAACTTTGGGTTGGGTTTGCATTTGACAAACATTAAGGGTCTGTTTGGTTTAAAGACAGGTTTTACTTTAGATGTAGACTTATATAATGAAAGGTTTATGATTGGTAAAATTAGGATTTGAAATAGTTATTTAAAAAATGAGAAAATTACATAAATAATATATTATTAATCAGTTTATATTATTATTTAATTATACAAATAGTTATAATATTTAGAAAAGTGAGATGAGAACAAAAAAGACAAGCTTTTTGTGAAAAATGATAAAATCAATGTAAAAAACCTACCAAAACCCACCATAGGAGATTTGTTTTTAAAAATACCAAAATTTAGACATAAATTAACTATTTGAAATACCAACATTTCAACCAAACTGTCTTTTTTACTTTGATCCCTGAGTCCCACATAAAAACCCAAAAATCAAACGCACCCTAAAAGATTGTTTGATTGAAAAGATGGGATTTGAAATTGAGAACCAATGACACTTTTATGCACTATTTGAAAAGCATAGAGATAGTTGGGTTTGTTGTTTTTTTTGGGGTTCAACCTTATAATTTATTCTATTTCATTTAATATGAAAAAATTATATTTTATTTTTAATACAGTATATAATTTATTTTTTAATATTATATTTTCTTTTTTCAAAACTTACACAAAATTCTAACCCCACTTAATCTTAAACAAACCACTTTATAAACTCGCAACCAATAAAACCTCACTTCAAACCAAACGGACCGTTAGTTACCTTTGGGGATTCTCACGGCCACAAGTCACGAGTGGCTTTTGTTGGAGGTACTAGTACCCACGCGTAGGGTATCTCTAATTACCAAATCCCCATGTGGCATTTAAGCCCACTCCCCCAGCCTAAATTGAGTGGCAACGATGAGTCAGAATGAACCCCACTAGTGGATTAGCCATAAGAGCAAAAGGTGTCACGAAGAGCAAAAGGCTCTTCACTTGTGACACATCAGCACCACATCACACCAACTAACCAAAACAAAAAATCAACTAAACACCCCCTCACTCACAATTAGTCTCTCTCCTCTTCATTTGGGTCGCACCACTCGCTATTTTATTTCTTTTTTCATTTTTCACACAAAATAAAATTTTATTTCATAAAATTTAAAATTACAAATACTTCAAATAAAAATACAAATACGTAAAAAAAATACGGAAAAAAAACAATACGGAAAAAAAATACAAATACGGAAAAAAACATCCTAATCATCGACTGCATATTTTGCCGCGATTTTTGCCTGTTTTCTTTCGATAATCGACTTGTTCGGTTCAGGCAAATTGTCGGTTCTGATCGAGAGAAGCTCCATCTCTTTGAACTCTAATTCAACATCGGCTTTAGCTTTCTCGGCTTCGGCTCTAGCTTTCCTCGAGTAGTACATGTCTTTACCGGCATTTATTTTGTGGAGTAAAGCCTCGTTTATTTCTCCCTTAGAAGTGGTCGAACCACTACCCGTGCTGCTGCCAGTTGTTTCTGATCGAGTCTTCTTGGCAGGTCTCTGTTTGCCGGCTGGTCGAGCTCGAGGATCTGGACCGAACACGGAGGTATGATCATTTTCGTCTAGACCCTCGGGTGCGTCCCATTTTGAGTAGTTTTTAAGCACCCTCCACACATGGTCAAGCGTAAATTTTCTCTCCCTGTTACAAGCCGAAAATTCAAGTTTTGCAGCATGAATCACGTCATCTTCGTTTTGACCGTTTTTCTTGTTAAGACCTTTGAAGATAGCGTGAAACTTTTGAACATCGGGGTGCATCCTTGACCATTTCCCGGTCAACATATTCTTGGTACGACGATTTGCGTTACGACCATTGAAATCGTCATAAATCGTGTTCCAAAAATACTCTTCAGTTTGATCAGTCCCCCGATCTTTGTCTTCTGAAACGCCGACCCAACACTCGCCAGTATGACCTCCTCAGCAGGTGTCCACCGTTGGGGTGTCGACTCCACCAAAACATCGGCTCCATCATCGATGTCGTCTTTGTCTGCGGACAAATCAACCGCGATAGATTTTTTTGACCCCCGTTTTCCTTTACGAACTACTATTTTTTTTTTTGTGGTGGAGGTTGCGGTGCTGGTATTTTGAATTGTGTTTCAGGGACTTGTTGACTTTGAGATGGATTAGGATTAAACTGCGATTGATTAAACTGAGATGGGTTAAATTGAGATTGTTGCAAAGCTAGTAGTTGATTATACTAGATTTGTTGGGGTGACGAGTTTGGAAAGTATTGATGCGAAAATGGTGGGAGGGTTGCGAATTGACTGGAGCCTTGGCCGGACTGCGTCGTCGGAGAAGAGGACGACGATTTATTCGGATCCGTGCTTTGGCTAAGAAGTTGCGAGTAGGAGAGGTAATCGTTTGGAAAATGTGACATTTTTTTTGTGATTGTAGGTGTAAATTTGTGAATGTATTGTGTGTGTATATTGTGAATATAGTGTGTGTATATTGTGTATATATAGGAAAATAAATAAATTAAAAAATAAAAATAAAAAATTATATGTTACCGTTGTGAAACGGTATAAACATGGTGGGCCCACACTTTCTTCCTTTTCACCTTCGTTGAAACATGACGAATAAGGACGGCGAAGAGAACCCCGGTGTCACAGCGAGCATCGGCGAGGGTGCCACCTAGGACCGGCGAACCCCTCGCCGTGACACCGTTTGCTCTAAGCAAGCAGAAATGGAAAAAGCCAACATATCAAAAACCAAAAAAATGTAATTTGCTTTTTCATTTCACTTAAACAAACTTTAGAGATTTGACACATTCTGATCCAGATTCTACTTACAATAAGCCAAACCAGAAGGTTGCTTTTTACAACATATCATCTTCAGAAGTGTTGGACTTTAAATTTCCATTCACCTTCAACCGGGTCATAAGACAGAAACTCAACACCCTGTGTCGCCGCCTTCTTCGACCATTGATCCATCCACACACTGTACTCCAGTTTTCTTATTGACGTATTTGATATTTAGAAGCGTTATCTCAGCTGGTATGTTAAGGCCTTCACCAACCAGAGGTTTCTTGCTCTCATCCATATAAACAATCACCTCTCGATTGTTAAATTGGATAAGACTTTCAAGATCAAGCTTTCTCACATCCGTCTCCCCAATCAACTTGATTCTACCATAGCCATGGCGTCCAACCACAAAGTCCTGGTTCAACCCTTTCTTTTGCTTCCAACTCTGAAATTTGAGGCTGTGTGTACTAGTCGGGTTGTTTTAGTTTTGATGGTACATCAAATATTGTTGCAAACAAATTTTGATCATCGGTTGGATCCTCTGAACTAATATCACCATCTGAAATATAAATAAAACAACTTGTCATGAACATTTGTTTTCATTGTTTCTACTGTAAAAAATGTATAAGATAGAAATTAAATTAAAATAACTTACCTCTCTCTTTCTCATACATGCTACCTGACAACTTCTCTTGATGCATGTTCTCCCTCGGTGGCGACTTTTCACGAGTTATAATCAACGCCGTTGGATTCTCATTGGTGACATTATAGAACGGTATCTGCATAAACAATCGAAATCATAAGTCATGTGCTAAGTTTAATCCCCTTCTTGGTGCAGTTCAGATACGGTTTTGAAAATTCTCACCTTTGGACCACTTGGTTTTGGGTCGTACTTCCGCATTGGCAGCTTGCCTCCTCTAGAAAAATTCCTAGTAGTCAGCAAGGGATACCTGACTGGAGCAGGCTTATCTAAGAAAGCATATTAACCTACAAGCAAAATTCCATATTCTATTATATATACAGAAACGAAATGCATACTATACTTACAGGTATGCTGGATATCCCATATTGAATTGGTGTCGATCGAGAGAAAGACAACTGAGGACTTGGAGGAAGTATTCCAAATGGACTTGCTGCTGCAGCTGATGTGCTAGCGATTTGAGGCAAAGACCTAGAATGAAAAAGTAAACAAAATTAGAAAATGGAACGCATACTATATGCCAATTTATGAATAAAAGTCAAGAGTAGAGCTTACATTTGATTGTAAGATGGAGTTGGTTCACAGCTCACAGGTGATACCGCAGGTGTGGAAGGGATTTGAAAGGGATTAGGCCCCAAAGGTGTAAATGGAAAAGTAGAGGCTTGTTGAGAGGTATGACTTATCATAGGACCAAATGGGTTAGATGAGTTTGATGGAGCAGTAGTCAAGGTAGTGTTTGTAGAAGGTGACACGTGAAATGGATGTGAAGTTAATGAAGGAAATGTGGTGCCAGGGGACATCCAGGCGGGTGAGGTAGTAGTGGTTTGCCATGAAGTTGTAACAGGCATGGAGCTACCAGGGGCAAAACCAGATGATGTTGACTTTACTAACGGGTTTATAGCAAACGGGTTGGCTAAGTTTGATGGAGTAGTGGTCAAGGCCGTGTTTGATGAAGAATTCCAGGTGGGTGAGGTTGTGGTGGATGGCCATGACGTTGTAGAATTTATAGCAAACGGGTTGGATGGAGCAGTAGTTTTTCGGGAAGTTTTTCCACATTTCGGCTTATATTTCATAAACCTCAATTATGTGCTTATTTGGAGATTTATAGGCGTTGGTTGTTTTAGAGTTAATTACATAAATCGTCCTTGTGGCTACTCGAGTTTAACAAAAATTTAACGGATGCTCTCGTTATGGTTTTTGACCATGTCGGGGGGTTTGGTCACTTGACCACTAAGTCAAGTATCGATTTTAGTCCCGCTAGTTTAGTATCAGGTTTAGTCCCTGACGAAACTAGTGGTCAAAGACCCAACCCATTACGTGTCAAAACCAAATTTGTTGAACCCGACAAACCACAAATTTATGCAATTAACTCTTTGTTTTACTTAGTATTTGAGTAAAATTATAAACCCTAGCCTTACAAAAACTAGTTTTCATAAAAAAAATAATGGATTAACGAAACTAAGTTCCATGATATAATTTTATTAGATAAATTAAAGCAACGACAAAAAAAACTTACAAGGTGTAAATAATTGAGACATTCGTCAAAACTTGACAGATTAATAGCAGTAGCAAGCGTGAGTGATCGAATCGAATATTATTAGTTTTTTTTGTTCGTTTAGTTCCTAAAAAAAGTGTCTTAAAAACCTTAAACTTCCTTAAAAAAGTGTCTTAAATATTGGGATATTTCCACCCCGTATCAACAACTATACGTGTCTTAAAAACCTTAAACTTCGCGGCAAAAATGGAACTGGAGACGCAAAATGGAACTCAAAAATCAAACTCAACCTCAAATCACTGTCCTAAACTCGGCCGAGTCAATAAAAAGACTCATCTTAGATGGAGGGGGCGCCTCAAATCACTGTACTAAACTCAGCTGAATCAATAAAGAGGATCATCTTATATGGAAGGGGCGTGGTAAAGTTCCAAACAACAAAACATAGCTCAATAGTATCCATGTTATATGTAAAAAGTGTCGTCCTAAAACAGACGGTATTCATCAAATTTAGTACGTATAAATTTGTCACTTGCAAACCACAAAGTAAACACACCCTATTGATATTTTGCATGTGTGTCAGCTTTCCTCATGTCTAAAGAGAATTCTGGACGAACCGGTTAACACAAGCTAAGAATAAGTTATTACTACCGAGTCTATATAACAAGGACTGAATAAATGAGCAATTTCAGACTTTCAGTAGTTCAGCATGGCCCACAACACAAATTAACCATGTAAACAAGTTCCTTCTAGCACTTTTGAAAGCCACGCTAAAGTACGCTTGGCACCAACACAAGAAAGAAAGGGAAAAAGACGGATTTGGTCAAATTCTTTACTCTTGATCCACTATATGGTAAGCCAAAAGATTTTGACATATATGGTCATGCACAAATGCTCAACTGCTCAACTTCACTATAATTATGACATGTGTCCTATGACAAATGCTCGACTTACGGTGCTCAACCCACAAGTGCTTAACTTTTTCATTACTTTTTAGAAATAATATTCTCTCTTGATATTGGTTCTCAATTTTTAACTTCTATCTTAAACTATCATAACTTAACAAATTTAACCCTAAACACAACTAAATCTAACTAAAGAGTGATGAGAGCACTGGTAAGATATAACCTTCCCTCCAACATCACTATTTCATTATTTTATAAAGAAAGGTTAGAAGTTCTTCCAACAATCAATATTAAAAAAAAAACATATAATTTGATCTATGAGTCGCAGATGCTATGTCTCCTAGAGAGTTATGGTATGCTCTCTTTCATCTATGAGCGAGTCGCAAAACAGCAATCACATGTTGTGGAAAAGATCGGATGCTCTGGTCAAAGGTTGGATACTTGGTTCTCTTTCTGAACCAACACTAAGGTACGTCGTCAATCTTCTCAACACAAGCTCGGCAGATTTCACTGCAAAAGAGATGTGGGATAAACTGTAAAATATCTATGGTCCAACTCTATATCAATCAACACATTAATACAGATTCAGATGAACAAGAAGAAGAAACGATAACGTACAATAGAAACAGAATCAATAATACAAGTGAATCCAATATCTGAAGAAGAAAAGAGAAAAGAAGCGGAAAAAATAGAAGTGAATCTAATACTCTTCACTTTTATACTAGTAGTATAAGTGTGTTAAATGATACTCCACTTGAGTGAACTGACCACTTCATGTTTGTCTACATATGCTCATGTATTTACTTTTGATCTTTTTGATGTTCAGGCCTTTCGGCACACTCAGTCTGTTGTCTGCCTTGATGTGTGAAGTTATTAAAGACCGTATGACCAAAGACATGGAAGAAGAGCCGTGGAACGGGCAGCTCCGGCAGATGCTAATAAGCATGCAGAAGATCTTTCGGTTCAGCTCCAATCTACTCAAAAGAAACTTGATTCGCTTCAGCGACAAATGACTACTATTCGTCTTAATGAATCTGCATTGGATGGTAAACTTAAAACCGCGTCACATGGAAAACGTGTCAGAGTTAATGACACATTTGGTGCTCAAGTAATCAAGTTCTCAAGTGCTCAACCGCTCACCCATTTAACTCGTTAGGGTAATTTGTTTTGGTTCCCCCTGTTTTTGTTTCTTTTCGGTTTGTGGTTCCCCTGTTTTTGTTATGAGAATTTTTTCGTTTCCATTTGCTGATACAATAGCAAAATCGACAAGGGTCATATCAGATGCTATATCCTCTAATTAAGCTTCTTTTTTTCCTCAAGTTGGTTTTGATAGTTTGTGTCTTACGTTTTCTTTGTAATGGCAGAAGTCGGTCCTAAGAAAATACTTGACCTCATGAATGTGCCATGGTTAACGCGAGAGAATGTTGCAAGTCACTTGCAGGTATTTCTGCGCTCTGCATACCTTTTTCCGTATAAAGTGATTCACAGTCAGTTCTCTCATAAATTGTTTTTAAAATAGTGCAGAAATATCGCCTCTACCTAACTAGGCTTCAAAAGGATGATCTTAAGACTACATCTAGTGGGCTAAAGCTCCCGGAGTTTTCTCCAAGAGATGCAGCTGGAGACCGTACGGAATCTGTAAAAGTGAAACCAAATAAAGCAGTCAATAGCTACCGAACTCCCAGCAACGTTCATGTCCAGAATACCGGTTCTAAAATTCAAGAAGTTGACTTCAAATGCTCTGCATCATTGCAGCCGATAAAACCTAGAAAGATATTGACTGGTTATGTAGTCGATAGTCACAAGGCCAGCACCTCAAACATCAGAACTAGCAACACTTTTGGGTTCTCCAGTATCGGACTGCCATCTCAGTCGGTGCAGTCAACTACACATGGTCAAACTTTAATTAAAGAAATAGACAAGGCGGCTAACTTTGGTAATTGCTGGCTTCGGTTCAGTTGAAATTGTAGGAAACAACCTTACGAGTCATGAATTTGGATGATTTTTCCATGTCGTTGAAATGGAGCAAGATTGGCACCTTGCACATGTTTCTTATTCAGGTAACTGGTTTGCTCTTTTTGATGAAATTCTAGTTTTCCTTTCTAATTTTGTTATGCTGCATACATTGTAGACAAAATAGGTTATTTTCCTTTTTCTGCAAATTGTAAGAGAAATGTTGACTTGTCGAGATAAGATTTAGGGTACTTATCTACAACCTGTAGTGCATAACTTTAGTAGAGATAACAAAGTCTTGCATTGTAGAGGACTTAAACTGCCGTCTTACTTAATTTACAGGAGTCACTACAAGTGCACAAGTGCTGAATGTCCAGTAAGGAAACATGTAGAGAGGGCATCCCATGACCCTAAAGCTGTCATTACAACGTATGAGGGAATACATAATCACGATTTACCTACTGCCAGGAGTAGCAGCAGCCGTGATGTTGCAGGGCCAGCATCAGTGAAAGTAAAAGGGAATGGAACGATGAAGACAGAAGCAAATGATGCTATTTGCCTTGATCTTTTAGTTGGAAATAGATTTTCGGAGCAGCAAATACAACCACTGAATAATGAAACCATCCATAGTCAAGTGCATGTTTCCAATTCCAGTTTTGACAATGTTTTATTACTTCTGGTCTTGTGGTTTAAGTTATTCAAGACGTGCTAGATGTTTATTACTTCTGGTCTTGTGGTTGTAGTATCTATAACCTAAAAATTTGGAATCTGTTCCGGATAAAGAAGTGGGATATTATATGCTTACGAGAGGATACATTATGGAATAGAAGTACTTTTTCTGTTTTCGATCTTATATATTTTGTTACATATGTATAAATAACAGCCTTTAACTATACATCCTCAAATAACAGCCTTTGAATAGAAGAGGGAACATGATAGGCTAGAAGCAAAGGTTTTTTGAAGAAAAAGCTGTACTATTGTATTCAAAGGTGATGAAATATGACTATGCTATCAGTCGAATGAGCCTCAAGGTTCTATTATGATCTTGCCCTCAATGGAAACACACGACTATTCTACCAGTGAAGAGTCAGGGCGTGACTTGGAGTTCTGTGTCCAAGACCAATCAGAGTCTAATTCAAGTTTTCATGCAAGCCCACGACTCAAAACATGTGTGAGAACCACAAATACAGCATTATGTTCAGTCACTGCGAAGACGTCCAAGGATGCTCTTCTTTATCCTGATTCGGTATATTCCAACTGTGTTCTTTTAAGATGCTGCTAACATTGTCGTCCTTCGAACCAGCAGATTTGAAATATTCAAAAAATGACGGATTTCCTTGTCTTCGTGTGCTCAAAGAGCTTCGATTCGCTGCTTTTTCAGTAGACCAAGATGAACAATTACACCACTCCTTAGCAGATGCTTTATCGCAAGTTTAAGAAACGTTCCTTCTTCTTCTCCATCCCCACTGGCACAGCAGATGCCGTATTCAACAACCATCTCATGGATTGCAATTATTAGTTCAACCTAAAAAAGGCATGACCAATTGTTACTGCAAGCATCATTCAAAATCAAATGTTACTGCAAGTAGTTTATTAAAACAAACTTTAGTTTTCAGCAAGCGCTCGAGCTAGTTCTGCCAAACATCATACCTAGCTGAAGTATTTTTGGCTTAGCAGTATTGACATGTGTTCAAGTGTCATTGTTTAAACATTGAGTATATCATGTACCTTAAGAGGGTGTTTGGCATTGAACTTTGATAGCGATTATCTGATACATATTACAGAATAATAAGAATCAGTAACTAGTAGTAACAGAATGCAGCGCAAGAGATAAAATTTGAATAAGCCCATTAGAAAAATTACTTTACTTTCTTTGTACAAAATATATTAAGCATAACTCTCATCACAAACTACTAATATTTTGCCTTCTGGGAGATAGAAAGGTGATTTGGGAAGAAAGGTGATTATTGTAGTTTTATTGTAGTGTTTAAATAAAAATTATGAAGTTGTATGATTGTTTTGTTGAAATAAAATTATTGTGGTATTTTTTTTTAATGTTTTATAGTCGTATTTTTTTTTTTTAATGTTTGTAAATAAATTCCGGAAAAAAACGGCACGAACACTTTTAACCGAAAAACCCGATCCGAACATTTTTAACCGAAAAAAACCCGATCCGAACATTTTTTAACCGAAAAATCCGATAACGAAAATTTTAATCCGAAAAAAATCCGATACGAACTTTTTAATCTGAAAAAATCCGATTGAGAAAAATCCGATCCGATCCGAAACCGGATTTTCAAAAATCCGGATTTATCAAATCCGGATTTTCAAAAATCCGAATCCGGTTTTATCCGAATTATTCGCACCTCTACGCGTGACCTTTGGGAAATTGGCTTGAATAGTTTAACCAGGATGGGCTTAATCAAGTTCGAATAGGGCAGAGATTTTTGATACATAATTCAATGTTTCATATCCGGGCTAAGCCCATCATAGATATAAGTTCAATTGCAAAATTTTAAAACAACTAAAACCACAAGTATCAACGTGCCAAAATGGCTCCAAAATCAAACTCCGCCACAAATAACTATCCTAAACTCGGCCGAATCCATAGAGACGCTCATTTCATACGAAGGGGGGCGCGGAAGTTCCAGAAAACTTGACCAATCAACAAAACATACCTTAACGGTATCCATCTTACCTACGTAAAAAGTAACTTCGTAAAACAGACGTCATTCGTCACTTTGCATGTGTGCCGGCTTTCCTCATGTCTAAAGAGAATTTTGGAAGAAGCGGTTAACACAAGCTAAGAATAAGTTATTACTACTGCATCGATATAACAAGGACTGGATAAAAAATTACTAGCATCACATGCGGTAAAGAAAAGAGCAATTTCAGACTTTCAGTAGTGCAACATTCTGAAATTAACCATGAAAATAAATTCCTGCTAGCACATTTAAAGCCACGTCAACATACGCTCGGCACCAACACAAATAAATATGTACATTCTTAGGAGAATGCCAAGCAAGATCCGGAAATAAAAATGACAATCCTAACACATTTTACCGTTCAAGTGATTCAACATAGCAAATTAACGACCCCTAAACAAAGCGAACAAATTTAGTCCAATGAGAGGCTACTACTGCTGCTTGCACACACGAGCTCTCTCGTGTTCCTCCTGCAATTCACGGCAACATCTTGTAAGATAAATTCTTTGAAACCGACATCAATGACTTAATTATACACAAATTCAAGTTAAATTACCTGCTGCATCCTTATCATCATCATCAAATTCCTCATCTTGGTCTCTTGTTCATCCTCGTCAAATTCTTTCGCCTCACCCGTAAACCAAGAAACAGCATGTGGGATTATCTTGTCTCTTATAGTTGAACTGCAACACAAGTAGAACAGATACGGTGTCACATTGACTCAAGCTCTAGCACAAAGCCAATTCTGACTTTAACAAGTCAAACAAATAACATTACTCGGTACTCAGTTACTCACCCAACGTCATAGTCTTGCTCCATCTGGTTTTGAAGGACATCAGCCTGCAATGATAACCCAAAGACGTTAAACAAGAATAAAAAACCAAAAATGGGATTGACTTGCAAAAATTTTAGTAATATCTAACGGCATCTTCGTCAACCTCTACTGCATCATCAGGCACCTCTGGTGGGCTAAAAAAGTTGAAGAAACTTTCACAGTCCTCGGTCTTGTGATAGGTTTAGCATTCTTAGATCCCTTCTTTGGATTTTTCTTGAGAATCTTCTGTGTCAAACATTTCCCAGGTAGCCATTCAATTGTCGTCCTGCAAAGTGTCAAAATAACACGAGCTTACCAATATTAATACCCTTGCAAACACTTCCGAAATAAGGCAAAAAAAAAAAAAAATAATAGGTTACCCGATTGCTTTCTCCAAGATAGGCTCGTCATCATCAATCATATGGTATACTTTAGTCAAAACAGAGTTTGTAAAGAATGGGTTTGTTTCAAAGAAAAACTCAAGCTTCAAACCCTTGGGGTCATCCATACGACACCACTTGATATTTTCCAGGTATTTGAGAGCTTCTTCATCTCGCGCTGTGATCTGGTGGAAACCACAATCAAAGTCAGTGGAGTCTATACACAAGCTGTACTATCATGACACGCATGCATGCAACAAAAGTACAGGTTACTGAAACAGTGTTCTTACCTCTTCTGTTGTAATTTCGTTATTTTTCAATGCAGTTAGCCAAAAATCAGGCACACCCTTTTCTGCAAATATAAATAAGATAATGAAGGCACTTGTCAATGATCGTAAGTTCCAAATAACAGACACATAAGACATAACCTGATGATATACAATCACACATAGTTAGTGATGCTGGACAGTACACAGTAGATGTGTGCAGAACATGTGAACAGCAAGCTTTGGTGCATTACTAAACGGACTAAACATTCATTGATTATTTTGACCAGCTATTGCCATTCAAAGGCTCACAGAAGTTTCTAATGTCAGAACATAGATGTTTACAAGCATTGCATCATAACTGTTTTGTTAAATCTCTTTCTAAACTGTTGATTACGAGTGTGTATTCATGTAGTTGAATGGCAGCTATGTTATAGCATGTATGTAATACTGTAATCATGATCATATTCAGTTCGAGTCTAATGAGTTGAGAACGTTCCTTTCCATATAAAATGAAGTGGCATCAGCAGGTTCTATCATAATAAATCAGATATCAGAATAGCATTATTAATCATTTGACTCTACCTACCCACCTGTTAAGACTAAGCAGTCTACCTATCGACATACAGTATTCGCAATAAAAAGACCAGCTTATTCAATATGAAATTGATCTAATAAAGAAATAAAACAACAATTAGGGTATGACTAAATATGCAAGTTGACATTTCATCACCTTTGAATAAAATGGTGCGTACAGTTTCTGATATTTTGCTTCTAGCGCAGCTCTTTCTTCAAAAAACTTGGCCTCGAGCTCATCATGTTCACTCTGCAGAATAAGAAAATAGCATCAGTGCCTTGACATAGTATGAGGGAAGTAAAAAAAGAAACTCAGACTGCCCTAGTATAAAGATCACGAACTAGAATTTGAATCATTGCAATAATAAAAGCATACACTAAAACAAAAGGTTTTCCACGAGAATCTGAGCTATAATCTAGATAACATAACTTAGTGCTCTAAAAATCAGGTATACGGTAGCGAGGTCAGAGCAAGTACTGACAAACAATGGGTTCTTTTCAGCACTAACCCACGTATGGTATATTCATAAGAACTTCTACTGTCAAAAATAACCCGTTCCAAAAAAAGTTTACTATTTACAGAAGAATACTCTATCGCTTCTATATAGAAACCAAACAAAAGGAAATCATGAGAGCTCATGTCAGTTAACCAATAGACTACGTCAAGGGCCCTCTATGCAGAGACGGAGCCAGTGGGGGGGCTGGCGGGTGCTCGGCCACCCCCAACTGACCCAACTAGACCACTGGTAGCTTCATTTTCTGGTCTACGTTTCACAAAGACATTAGGCTTGACCCCTGCCATAGGCGAAACTGATCACGCTCGAAGGCATCAAACAAAAGAGGAGCATCAATAAGGTTGTGTTTATGATGGAGAACATATACATCGTTTAGGCAAATGGGTTTTTTTCCGTTCTTTGAGGAAGAAGATGGTTATGTTCTTTGATGAGGAAGACATAGATACGTGTTTATGTGTGGGCCAAAGAAAAGTTAGGATTTATTAGTAAATGTAAAAATCATATTTGAACCTTAAAATTAAATATTTAACAAAGTTAGTCCTCAATCTAAGTATGTTGTTCAACTTTTTGGTTCTAAACATGAGCTCTTTTTAAATTTCTGAGGCACGTATTTGCGTTATCGTATGAGGTACCTATATTTGCTATCACATCTGTTAATTTTTTGATATTAAAAAGATTTAGACACTCGAAAGGAGTGCACAAGTTTTCATTGCTATTAGTAAAATCGACTGAAACTCCATTCTTTTAATGAATACTCGTAGTTTTAATGATCTATTATTCGTTTGTTACTATTGTATAGAAAAAAATTCGACCCCCCTTAACTCAAATTTCTGGCTTCGTCCCTGCCTCTATGTTTACTTTCCAAAATAACTACCAAATCGCACAATATAAGATGCTACAATCACAGTCTCTCCACACCATAAACCAATACCAGAGCAGCACAATCGTAAAAAAAACTTCAAACATCAATTAACAATAAGACAATAACATCCGTTACCTGCATGTCTCTCAAGACCTCAACTCGCTTCCTGACAGCAGGTGTCAAATTCTCGAGAACATCCGAGTCTGTTGCCCCTATGCTTTTAAGTTTAGACTGCAAAAGCAACAAAATTACAACCTTAATTACCAAATACAAATATTAATCACATATACATCATCTATTTTCCAATAGCAAAAATTAACTAATAATCAGAGACATATTCAACTACACAACCTATATTGCCAAGTCACATATTAATCGCATATGCAATTTTTTTAAAATCAAAACAACTGATATTCACCAACACACATGAGAGTCATATTCATATACACTCGCAAAAACACACTTTCACACTTTGAGATTCAAATACACAACCTACATTACAAAACTAAACACTTATGTTTATAACAAAATCGAAATTATATACACAGCCTACCCACAGTAAAAACAAATTTTAGCCTATACTGAAGCACTATAAACACAGTTATAAATATATTTTACCTTGTAATACAAAAGTAAACACTTGCGGTTAAAAGTAACCGAAAATGACTACCACAGACTGCCAAAGTCAATAATCACTACCTATCACATAACAATTTTAGGGGCTGTTTAGTTGGAGAAAAATTTTCCATTTTTCTAGAAAAATTTTCATTTGAAAAGTGAAAAATAGAAAACATGTTTAGCAACATCATTTTTCAATATTTTTCAAAAATTACAAAATTTTCATTTTCTAAATTTATATAGAAAATTAGAAAACTCCATTTTACCCTTTTCTAAATTTTCACCTCATACCCACCATTGTTTTATTTAACCCATTTGAATAACACGTTACTCTATTCAGTATTCACCGTTCATCATTATTTTAACGTTTTCGTCAGAAAATTTACGTTTTCGTCTGTAAATTTACGTTTTCGTCTGTAAATTTACGTTTTCGTCTGTAAATTTACGTTTTCGTCAGAAATTTACATTTTCGTCAGAAAATTTACTTTTTCGTCAGTAATTTTACGTTTTTGTCGGAAAAATTACGTTTTCGTCAGAAAATTTACGTTTTCGTCAGAAATTTACGTTTTCGCCAGTAAATTTAGGTTTTCGTCTGTAAATTTACGTTTTCGTCTGTAAATTTACGTTTTCGTCTGTAAATTTACGTTTTTGTCAGAAAATTTACGTTTTCGTCAATAATTTTATGTTTTCGTCAGTAATTTTACGTTTTCGTCAGAAAATTTACGTTTTTGTCAGAAAATTTACGTTTTCGCCAGTAAATTTAGGTTTTCGTCAGAAAATTTACGTTTTCGTCAGAAAATTTACGTTATCGTCTGTAAATTTACATTTTCGTCTGTAAATTTACGTTTTCCTCAGAAAATTTACGTTTTCGTCAGTAATTTTACGTTTTCGTCAGTAATTTTACGTTTTCGTCAGAAAATTTACGTTTTCGTCAAAAAATTTACGTTTTCGCCAGTAAATTTAGGTTTTCGTCAGAAAAATTACGTTTTCGTCTGTAAATTTACGTTTTCGTCTGTAAATTTACGTTTTCGTCAGTAAATTTACATTTTCGTCAGTAATTTTACGTTTAATTCAGTAATTTTACGTTTTCGTCCGAAAATTTACGTTTTCGTCTTTAAATTTACGTTTTCGTCAGTAAATTTACGTTTTCGTCTATAAATTTACTTTTTCGTTAGAAAATTTACGTTTTCATCAAAAATTTACGTTTCCGTCAGTACATTTACGTTTTCGGCAGTAAATTTACGTTTTCGTCTGTAAATTTATGTTTTCATCAGTAAATTAACGTTTTCGTCAGTAAATTTACGTTTTCGTCTTTAAATTTACGTTTTCGTCATTAAATTTTTTACGAAAACCTAAATTTACTTACGAAAACGTAAATTTACAGAAGAGAACGTAAAATTACTGACGAAAACGTAAATTTACTGACGAAAACGTAAATTTACTGACGAAAACGTAAATTTTTGACGAAAACGTAAATTTACTGACGAAAATTTAAATTTACAGACGAAAACGTAAATTTACTGGCGAAAACGTAAATTTTCTGACAAAAAAGTAAATTTTTGACGAAAACGTAAATTTACTGACGAAAACCTAAATTTACAGACGAGAACGTAAAATTACTGACGAAAACGTAAATTTTTTACGAAAACGTAAATTTTCTGACGAAAACCTAAATTTACAGACGAGAACGTAAATTTACAGACGAAAACGTAAATTTACTGACGAAAATGTAAATTTTCTGACGAAAACGTAAATTTACTGGCGAAAACGTAAATTTTCTGACAAAAAAGTAAATTTTTGACGAAAACGTAAATTTACTGACGAAAACCTAAATTTACATACGAAAACGTAAAATTACTGACGAAAACGTAAATTTTTTACGAAAACGTAAATTTTCTGACGAAAACCTAAATTTACAGACGAGAACGTAAATTTACATACGAAAACGTAAATTTACTGACGAAAACGTGAATTTTCTGACGAAAACGTAAATTTAAAGACGAAAACGTAAATTTACTGGCGAAAACTTAAATTTATAAAAAAAACGTAAAATTACTGACGAAAACGTAAATATACTGACGAAAACGTAAATTTATACACTAAAACGTAATAATACTGATAAAAAGTAAAAAACTAATTAAAACGTAAAAAAATTTTACGAAAATATGAAAAAAGAAGACGGGAAAAAACAGACGAAAACGTAAAAAAAAGCTAGCAAAAACGTGAAAAAAAGTTGATAATGAAAAAAATGGTTGAAAATAGTTTCGTTTAAACATTGTTTATTTTTTTAGAAAATGAAAAATATTATTTAAACAAGTTTTCAAAATTCTCAACTCTTTTTTAGAAAAGAAAAGTCTTTTCTTTTCTAGAAAATTAAAAACAGAAAATTATGAAAATTTTTCCACAACTAAACAGCCTCTTATATTTTTTTTCAACTAACTTTTCAAAAATAAGCACTTGCGAATAAAATTAACTACTATACCTAACACATACACACACGGTCAGTTTCACATCGTAAAAATAATTGTAACCTCAAACTACAAAACTGACCAACACTACCTAACACGCTCAAACAAGCACAATTTCGATTTTACAAAATTGAGCACTCGCATATAAAATTATCCGATCTTCACCACCTTAACACACACACAGTAAAATTCATTAGTACTGAGCAAAACAGACCAAAAACTGAACCAAATCAAAAAACCAAGTCGAACAAGACCGACCTAAACCGAACCAAACGGACCAACACACAGAAAAACTTATTAACTGATAATCACACACACACAAACATAATTAACATTTCGACCTGCATAAAATACTAAACACTCGCAGACAAAGCTAACCAATAATCACAACCTAACACATACAATTATACAGACTGAGGGGATGTTTGCTTCGGCTTATACAGGGGGCTTATGGCTTATTTTATTTTGGGTTTAGCTCACTTTTTGTGGCTTATTTTGATGCTTTCAGGCATATCGGGGTATAAGTTTATTATGACATAAAAGTGAGCTTATATAACATATGCCGAAAAATAAACAAGTCATAAGCCCGCTATATAAGTGAAAACAAGCACCTAAAAAATAATTTCAATCTATATTACAAAATTAACCAATAATCACTGCCTAACACACAGTTAAAGACAAATTAAGGCTACTTGAAAAATAAGCATTATTCAGTTCATGTTTTCCACAAAATTGGTTTTCAGTTCGGGTCGGTTACGTATAAGGTTAGACAAACACCCCAAATAGCTTATGTGGTTTTCGGCTTATATTTCATAAGCTTACTTTATGTGGCTAATTCGAAGGTCTTGGCTTATATAAGCTTAATATGAATGATAAGCAGTATAAGCCAAAAAGTTACTGTACCAAATAAGGAACAAAAACTTATCTTATAAAACATATGCCGGAAACCAAATAAGCCATAACCTAACTGATAATCACTACCTAACACACACAATTACATACTTAAAAAATAAGGCATAAAAAGTAAGGTTATGAAACATAATAAGGCAAAAACCAAATAACTCATAAGCCGGCTATATATAACACGAAACAAACACCCCCTTGATAATGACTAACACACACAGTTATAAATTAATTTTAACCTAAAAAACTAACCAACTTACAAATTAATCGCTACCTAGTACATAAAGTCATAAACAGTAAAATTAAAACACGTGCATATAATATTAACTAATTATCGCCACCTAACACACACCAACAGATAAAACTAACGAAAAATCACTACCTACTAAAAAACTAACAAACAAATTAATCGCTACCTTGTACATACACATTGAAACTAAAACACGGGTATATCATATAACTAATTATCGCCACCTAACACACAGTAAAAAATAAATTTTAACCTAATTAAACAATATCTACATATAATTCGAATAAACTAAATATGTATAGCCGGCTTACAGCTTATTTGATTTTGTGGCTTATTTTGAAGCTTTTGGTTTAATATAAGTTCATTATGACCTATTAAACTTATAAAAAGCCGAAAATTTGAAATAAGCCACAGAAAGTGAGATTATGCAACATAAGCCCAAAACCAAATAAGCCATAAGCCGAATCAAACACCCCCCGCAGGGGGTGTTTGTTTGGCCTTATATAACCGGTTTATGGCTTATTTGAATTTGGGCTTATGTTCCATAAGCTCACTTATTGTGGCTTATATCAAAAATTTTGGGCTTATATAAGTTTAATAGGTCATAATGAACTTATATAAGGCGAAAAGCAGCAAAATAAGGCACAATAGGTCCAAATAAAGTTATATAAGGCGAAAAGGTTGAAAATAAGGGACAAAAAGCGAGGTTATGAAACATAATAAGGCGAAAACCAAATAACTCAGAAGCCGGCTATATAACACGAAACAAACACCCCCCCTCCCCTCCTTAATAATGACCAACACACGCAGTATAAATTAATTTTAACCTAATTAAAAAATAAATTAAATAAAGTAAACCTTGAGAGCGTTTGACTAGTCCATCACGCTCCTAATTAAAAAATAAATTAAATAAAGTAAATTAAAAAAATAATTTAATTTATTTAATTAAAAAATTAAATAAAGTAAACCTTGAGAGCGTGTGTTGGTGTCATTAATTTATAACTGTGTAAATTAATTTAATTTATAACTGTGTTAGTCCATCACGAAACAAACACCCCCCCTCCCCTCCTAATTAAAAATAAATTAAATAAAGTAAATTAAATATATAAACCTTGAGAGCGTTGACTAGTCCATCACGCTCCTCAACAGTCAACCCTACACAAAACGACAAAAATTAGTTTCATAAAAAAAATTGAAAAAAAATAGGGTTTTGAAGATGAGATGTGACGGTTGTACTGTACCTTCGGTGGTTAAGGCGGCTCGTTGTTGTTGTTGTTGTTGATGCTCATTTTTAGTGTGTGTGTGTGTTTTTAGTGTGTGTGAAAGTGGGGAAGATAAAGGGAGGGAAATTGAGCAAGGGGGGTGTGTGTGGGAGCTTATTATCTTAAATATAAATAAGCTAGAAATATACCCTATTAAACTTTTAGCAAGAGGTACTCGCGCAATAGAGCGACGAGTATTCAATGATTATGTTTTAACAATTAAATTAATGTTTAAATGTAAAAATTTAAATTAAAATAAATAAAATTAATAAAAGCAAAAAAGAGAATATATATCAAAATAAATGTTAAATTAAAAAAAAAACAATTATAAAAAACAATGTGAACTTAGATTATGAAAAAAATAAATAAGTTAAAAGATATTTTAATTTAAAAATAAAAGTGTTTTTAATAAGTTGTTAAAAGGTTGTTAAGAAAATTTGTTGAAAAAAATAGAGTGCAAAAATCATTCTTGTGGTATGTCGAAAAATCGACTTACACCCTTCGTTAACTTTTTGGACAACAGTCATCCCTCCGTTAGTGCGCGGGGCACAATACATCCCTCATGGACTAACGGTTGCAAATGTTTTCTCGTTAAAAATTAACAAAATCTAAAAGAGAGGGTATTCTTGTCTTTTTCCTATCCCAAAGATGTATTGTGAACCTTATCATAAATAGTTTAAAAAAAAAAATATTTTTGAAAAAAAAATTATTTTCAGAAAAATAAGTTTTATTTTCCCGAAAAAAAATTATTTTCGAAAAAAAAAAATTATTTTCGGAAAAAAAAGTTTTATTTTCTAAAAAAAATTATTTTCGAAAAAAAAAATTATTTTTGAAAAAAAAAATTATTTCGAAAAAAAAACTTATTTTCGAATAAAAAATTATTTTCGGAAAAAAAAGTTTTATTTTCTAAAAAAAAATTATTTTCTAAAATAAAATTTATTTTCGAAAAAAAAAAATTATTTTCGAAAAAAAGTTTTATTTTCGAAAAAAGTTTTATTTACGAAAAAAAAGTTTTATTTTCGAAAAAAGTTTTATTTTCGAAAACAAGTTTTATTTTCGAAAAAAAGTTTTAATTTTCGGAAAAAAAAAAGTTTTATTTTCGAAAAAAAATTTATTTTTGAAAAAAAAATTATTTTCTAAAAAAATTTATTTTCGAAAAAAAGGTTTATTATCGAAAAAAAAAGTTTTATTTTCAAAAAAGAAATTATTTTCGAAAAAAAGTTTTATTTTCGAAAAAAAAATTATTTCCCGAAAATAAAACATATTTTTTCGAAAATAAAACTTTTTTTCCGAAAATAAAACATATTTTTTCGAAAATAAAACCTTTTTTTTCCAAAATAAAACTTATTTTTTAGAAAATTAAACTTTTTTTTCCAAAAATAAATTTTTTTTTCGAAAAAATAAAACTTATTTTTTCTGAAAATAAATTTTTTTTTCAAAAATAATATTTTTTTTAAACTATTTATGATAAGGTTCACAATACATCCCTTGGAAAGGAAAAAGACAAGAATACCCTCTCTTTTAAATTTTATTAATTTTTAACAATAAAACATTTGTACTGTTAGTCCATGAGGGATGTATTGTGCCCCGCGCACTAACGGAGGGATGGTTGTTGTCCAAAAAGTTAACGAATGATGTAATTTGATTTTTCGACATACCACAGGGATGATTTTTGCACTTCTATCTTTGGATTAAAAATAATCTAACGGTTGAATTATTAATATATTTATCTTAATTTTTGGTTTTGAGTTAGGTTTGTAATTAGTATGTGTATTATACACCTTTTATATAATAGTATAGATATTTGCATATTTTTCCAAATCGTGCTTAAACCATATTGTAAATATGTATTAAAAACTTGATTTTAAAAAAATATGCAAATAAACAATTGTAGTCGGTATATTTACAAATTCCCCAATAAATGTAATATTTTTCAGGGGCAACAAAACACGCCATTTACTTCAATGTAATTATAATTTTAAAGTAAAAGTAATATAGTAAATTTGATAAACTTTCTTTTTTATTTTCTTTTTTGTCCCAAAATAAATTTTTATTTTGACTTTTTTCAGTCTTTATTTGTGGACTATGACTTTAAATATATATTTTTATATGATATAAAACTTGATGAAATTTCACTAAATAAAAATCTTTATCTATAATCTATAATATCTATAAAGGAAATAAAGAAAAAACTATCTCTACTACTTATAATGTAAATTCATCAAAATTTTGAATGTTGAAAAACCTATTATATAAGGAAATGTTGAAAACCATGCAAATTAAAGAAATGTTGAAAATTCATATTGAAAAGCTGTAACATGCAAAGGTTGACTATATAATTTAACGAGGCATCCGGAACCCGTGCGTTGCACTAAGGGGGCATGGGTTGCTCTTCTTGGGGGGCATGATATTTGTTGTTATTAAACAAATTCTCTCTCTCTCTCTCTCTATCTCTCTCTCTCTCTCTCCTCT
>JANFOE010000927.1:600000-839729 GCA_025667525.1 Glebionis coronaria
GGGAATATCAAGCTTCTAATTAACTTTGTGGAGAAGTTCCTGGGTACGTTCCGATTAGGAAATGATCAATTTGCACCGATCCTAGGATATGGAGACTTGGTTCAGGGAATATCACTATCAAAAGGGTTTACTACGTCGAAGGGCTCAATCACAATCTTTTCTCGGTTGGTCAATTCTGTGCTGCGGATTTGGAGGTTGCTTTTAGAAAGAAGACATGTTTTGTTCGTGATTATGATGGGAATGACTTACTTACCGGAACACGGGGTACTGATCACTACACTATTTCACTACAAGACTCCACATCTTCAACTCCAATCTGTTTCATGGCTAAAGCTTCAACGACTCAAGCTTGGTTATGGCATCAACGTTTATCTCATCTTAACTTTGATACCATCAACTTGCTTTCCGAGAAAGATATTGTGTGAGGCCTTCCTAACTTCAAATTCATCAAAGATCATCTTTGTTCTTCTTGTGAGCTTTGTAAAGCTAAACGGAGTAGTTTCAAGACAAAGACTACACCAAGCTCTAAAGGACAGTTAGATCTTCTTCATATAGATTTGTGTGGTCCCATGCGTGTTCATAGTATCAATGGGAAGAAATACGTTATGGTAATTGTCGATGACTACTCAAGGTACACATGGACTCACTTCTTGAGGTCCAAGGATGAAACACCCGATGTTCTCATCAGCTTCCTTAAAATGATACAACGTGGTCTTCAAGCTCAAATTAAAGTGGTTCGTACTGACAGAGGTACAAAATTTTTGAATTCAAAACTGAGAAACTATTTTGAAGTTGAAGGAATTGAACATGCAACATCTATTACTCGAACACCCGAACAAAACGGCGTTGTTGAAAGACGAAACCGTACTTTAGTTGAGGCTGCTCGAACATTATTATCCGCTTCAAAACATCCACTATACTTTTGGGCCGAAGCCGTGTCAACCGCATGCTACACACAAAACAGCTCTTTAATTATCCCAAGACACGAAAAGACACCATATCACATAATTAATGATCGCAAACCTTCACTCAAACACCTTCATGTTTTTGGATGCGCGTGTTACATTATACGAGATGGTGAAAATCTGGACAAGATGAAAGAGAAAGGTGATGCATGCATTTTAGTGGGATATGCAACTCAGTCTAAGGGATACAGAGTATACAACAAGAAAACAAAATTGATAGTCGAGACTATTCATATCACATTTGATGAATTACAAGAAATGGCACTTGAACAAAACAGTTTAAGTCCCGATCCACAACGACAAACGACTTCCGTTCACAACCGCACAGAACTCGGAACTCAAGACCACAGCAATGAACCGTCAAGTTCAAAGCTGGTTCCTGAACATGTTCCTAGAGCAGATATGACATTGGACACGACACTTGAAGAGTTGGAAATGTTATATGGACCAATGTATGACGAATATTTTACGGGGGAGAAACATGTTGTATCGAAGTCTTCCGCTGTCACTCATTATCTGACGATGACGATTTTCACAACCCATTCGGTACACCGGTACACGAAACTGGAGAGTCCTCTACTCGCCATGTTTATCCGTCAAATATGCATACGTTTTATCAACGACATCCTTCCACACATCATTGGACCCGAGATCATCCTTTGGTTCACGTAATTGGAAACCCCTCACAGCCTGTTCGTACAAGACGACAACTAGCAACCGATGGCGATGTTTTTATGTTCGCACTCACCGTGAGTACTGCTGAACCAAAAAACATCAAAGAAGCCATGGCTGATCATGCTTGGATTGAATCGATGACGGATGAACTTCAACAATTTGAAAGACTTAAAGTCTGGGAACTTGTTGACAGACCATACAATGTGATTCCTCTAAATCTTCGTTGGATCTGGAAAAACAAGATGGATGAAGAAAACACGATCATCAAGAACAAAGCCAGGCTAGTGGCTAAGGGGTATGGCCAGAAAGAGGGAATTTATTTTGACGAATCATTTGCACCAGTATCTCGTATGGAAGCGGTCAGGATTTTTCTTGCTTATGATGCACATAAGGGATTCACTATCTATCAAATGGACGTAAAGACGGCATTTCTTAATGGTCCTTTGAAGGAAGAAGTCTATGTCACGCAGTCGGAAGGATTCGTCAATCCTCATTATCCTGACAAGGTGTATCGTCTCCACAAAGCACTTTATGGACTCAAGCAAGCTCCAAGGGCGTGGTACGACGAGCTCTCGAAATTTCTGGTCTCCAAAGGTTTCTCAAAAAGTTCCATTGATCTAACTTTGTTCACTTACAAATATGGGGATGAAATTTTGCTTGTGCAGATTAATGTTGATGATATTATTTTCGGGTCTACAAACCTAAAACTTTCAAAATGGTTTGAAAAAGTCATGCACAGCAAATTTGAAATGTCTATGACGGGCGAACTAAAATTCTTTC
Organism: Glebionis coronaria; assembly: GCA_025667525.1. Lineage (NCBI taxonomy): Eukaryota > Viridiplantae > Streptophyta > Magnoliopsida > Asterales > Asteraceae > Glebionis > Glebionis coronaria. The sequence continues at coordinate 602,421 of JANFOE010000927.1, forward strand.
TAGGAATTCAAGTTCACCAATCCCCAAGTGGTATCTTTATAAACCAAGCTAAGTATTGTCAAGAGATAATCAAAAAGCATGGTATGACTTCATGTGACCCCGTTGGGACACCATTATCAACCACATCGCTAGATGCTGACTTGGAGGGATTACCCATAGATCAAACTAGATATCGTTCCATGATCGGGTCCCTCATGTATTTGACAGCAAGCAGACCTGATATTCATCATGCTACATGCTATTGTGCACGATATCAAGCACGACCCACTGAAAAGCACCTCAAGGAGGTTAAACGGCTCTTTCGATACCTTAAGAATACCATTCATTTGGGACTCTGGTATCTGGGGGAAACCGGTTTCTTTCTAACGACCTATTCAGATTCTGATCATGGATGGTGTCTTGATACACGAAAAAGTACTTCTAGTGGTGCACAATTTCTAGGTCAAGATAAGCTTGTGGGATGGTCTTCCAAGAAGCAGGATTACACGTCACTTTCATCAGCCAAAGCGGAGTATGTGTCTCTATCTACGTGTTGTGCTCAAGTTCTTTGGATGAGAACACAACTCACGGATTATGGCTTCCACTTTGATAAAGTACCTATGTATTGTGACTCAAAGTCAGCCATAGCCATCTCCTGCAACCCGGTACAGCATTCCCGCACGAAGCACATTGATGTCTGATATCACTTCATTAAGGAACAAGTTGAAAGAGGTATCGTTGAACTATACTTTGTTGGAACGGATTACCAATTAGCCGACTTGTTTACGAAAGCTCTGTCGAAAGATAGGTTTGAGTACCTCGTTAGGCAAATTGGTATGAGATGTTTGACTCCAGCAGACCTGGAGATTCTAGCAAAGGTGTCTGCTTGTTTTATCCATCAAACATCAACCTGTAAATATCTTTGAAAAAGCAAAATACAAAAATATAAAACATATAAAAACAAAACACAAAATTAAAAAATCTTTCAAAATCCAAAAAATATTCTTCTCGACATGTCTTTCAGTATCGATAATATGGACGTGCCTAGAAATGTCGCTCAATAACGACACAGGTGTGTACATAAAGCTCGAATGAAAGTTGTAAATATTTTTCAAAACATGTCATTTCTTATTTTAATAAAGGAAATTGTCTATTTTGGACAATATTTCCAACAACGGGTAGAGCAATCTATCTTGGGTTGAGCTTGTCACAAAACATTCAACGTTTTGAGCTCAACACAATGGCTTGTAATCACTTTCAGATTGCAACCCGGATCTATATTCACGGGGGAGTGTACGATTTCGTGCTCTTACCCTCAGCAAAAGAAGAGAAATCTTCTTACACTTGAGTGTATTCGTCAAGACATTCAAGGTCTATGAACTCAAGTTTATGCTTTAGAAAAACCTCTTCGACAAAAAGAAATAGGATTTTTCAAAAAGCGTTGAACACAATTTTTTCAAGAATTTCTCAATGATTATTCAAAATCTTTCAAAAATTGTGTGTTCAACAAACTCCCATCCTCAAAAAGCGAAATGTGGATCACATCCTCATAATGCCAATTCAATTGGATCAATTTTTGAGGGGGAGCATTTTAACTTCATGCAAAGATTGACACATCTTTCTCCCGGAGATTTTCAAGACTATTTTTCAAAATATATTTTAATCAAATTTGGTATCTCTAATATCAAAAGATTTTATATATTAGAGATAGGGGGAGAAAATGTGATTAAAATGTGATCTTATATAAGACTCAAGCACTTTCACTCTTACCTACATGTGCGAAACACTTTCGATTATCGATGCACATGTGAAGGGGGAGCATTTCTGAAACGACAAAACTAGCAAGGTGTTAAATGTTTTTTTCAAACACTTTATTAGAATTTAAAGTGGTTTTCAAGGTTACGATCAAATACCCACAACATCTTTAATTCACGACGTTATTGGTGTCAAAAGGGTGGTTTGGTTAAGTCCTATGATCCAACCAGAACCGGAGGTATCTTCCCAGGGACAATCTAATAGATTATTAGAAGTCCTTAGGAAAGATGGAGTAGAATGTGAACGTAGCTGAATGCCGACTAAGTACTGATGCTAGCACTGGAACAATCACAACAAGGTGCTATTAATGATGTCTTGGTAAGCATTGAAGGGGTTGAAGAATGAAAAAGAAATGTAAGGATAAAGGGTCTAAAGAAATAAGCCCTCCATACAACTTAGGCAGAAACCGGGTTAACTCATCATGAAGACAAACTCATCATGGACCCAGTGATGTACGCACAACCCTTTCCTAGCTACTCAGGCTTCTCTCAAAAGAAGTTTGTTTTATTGTCACGGAGAACAACATGACTTCTATTAGCTTTCTCATTCTGAGATAGTTGATATTGAATAGGTGGCATCTGATCCAGCCTCCGACCACTAAAAGTGCATAAATCGAGTCTAGAGCCTTGAGATCAATCAAATCTCGTTAGGACACACGGATGATGAACAAGAGAGTCCTACGTCATATCCTTGCGATATTGCTAGAACACTCACAGTGATACTACTTAGTATTCACAATGACAATTGGAAATCCTTCCAGTGTTAACATCAAACAGCACTGCGGTAGGTCATATGTAACATTCTTCATGAATTTAACATATGTAAAACTGAAAAGCAACAGTGGTTTGATTCTGAATTGATTCAAACTCGTTTCAGGTTTCTACGCAATATCTTTATGGTCTTGCCAGAACATTCAGAGTGATATTTATTAATATTCACAGTGACGAATGGAAATCCTTCTAGCGTCAACATCAAACAGCGCTACGGTAGCTGACTTGCGAGATTCTTTATGGATCAAGCTTGTGTCAACTGGAAAGCAACAATGGTAAGATTCTTTAAGAATCAAACTTGTTCCAGGAATTTGAATTGACGACTTTAATCAAGCGGATATTTATCCAATTGATTCACTCTTTATGTTCGCAGTCTTGCTTTGAGACGGTCGAGTAAAGAGAACGGATAGTACAGCCGCGAAACCCTGTCAAGGAGATTCTTAACTGAATCTACCTATCACAGGTACGGTATTTAATATCGTATAACGGTCTTCACCGACCGGAGGTAAAACGCTACCGATTTAGGACGAATGTCAAAGCCATTCAATCCGTGTCTAGGTTTTGTCTCGAGAAGGTGGCGTCACGGTGTACTCAGCAAAGTCAAAGATTCAAAGCCACATACTCATGCCTGAATTCAACAATTAATAGTGTGAGCATGTGGATGAAGACACAAGATCGCAAGATGGCAAAGACAAGTCAAGGATTATTTGAAGATCTCAAGATCAAAAAGACAAAGTCGAAAGACAACGACAAAGGCTCAAAGATCACATCATGAAGGAACAAGACTACGATTACACGTTCAAGACTCATTTATGGCGAGATTCGCAATCTCTACAAATTTTCTAAATGACCAAGGTTTATGACCTCTCATTGGGGGAGATTGTTAGCCTAAAAAATATTGAGTCAAACAAGAATGTTCGGTCATATGTTTATTATGTATCGTATTTTAGAACGTTGTAATAGGTAGTATATTAGTCGTGTTATACGTGCTTAACTTTAGGCTAATTTTCATTAATAAGTAACTAAAGCCCAAAAGGAAAGCCCGGCCCAAACCATAGAGTCCATAAAGAAGCCCGCATGTGGGTGGACTATATATACTACCCTCCTAGCATGTTAGGAGGGTTGGTGGTTCTTTTTTCTCACTTCTAATCTAATATTCACTAAGTTAATCCTCTCATTCTCTCTACTTTCTCTCACTACTTTCTCTCACTACTTTCTCTCTCTAGAATTCATCTCATTTCTACCTTTCTTTCTTCATAAATTCGTATTATATCATCATAAATATAGGGACGACAATCATTAATGTTATGACGACTCAACAAAAACGAAAATTCTTTCGTGACTTCAAGTTCTACTTTTGGAATGACCCTTACTTATTTCGAACTTGTGCGGATCAAATTATTCGACGTTGTGTCTTTAGCACCGAAGCTTCTAATATCCTTAGAGCTTGCCACGAGGGACCCACGGGTGGTCACCACGGAGCTAATCTCACGGATAAGAAGGTCTTTGATGCCGGTTTCTTTTGGCCTACTATTTACCGAGATGCACATGCACTTGTGAAGTCATGTGACTCATGCCAACGACAAGGAAAAGCCTCACAAAATGATGAAATGCCACAAAATATCATCCAAGTGTGTGAGATCTTTGACGTTTGGGGAATTGATTTTATGGGGTCGTTCCCATCATCTCGTGGTAATAAGTACATCCTTGTCGCCGTTGACTACCTATCTAAGTGGGTGGAAGCTAAGGCTTTACCCACGAACGATGCTCGTGTGGTAGTCAAGTTTTTGAAAAACTGAAAACTTGAAAACTTTTTAGAACCCAAATAAAAAACACAACAATCAAACTCAATAGAATTTGAAAACTTGAAAACTGAAAACTTGAAAACTTTTTAGAACCCAAATAAAAAACACAACAATCAAACTCAATAAAACTTCAAACAAGGTAAGTAAATTGGTACTTGCTTCTCATCATCAAGCTCTTAACCATTTTTCATTCATAAAAAACGGGTTTACAAGGTTGTGAAACAAAGGAGAAAAAAAGAAAAGCTCAACTTAAGCCCTAATGTGCCTTTATATAACAGACGTACAATGGTTCTAGAAGCATAAAGAAGCAAAACCCTAATGGACGAATTTCCAATTTAACCCTAGCATACTCTTGAGTATATGCTGAATTTGAAAATGGTCAATAGCTCCCATGTGATGGTTTTATTGGTATGTGTTGTTGCCAGCTACTAAAGATGATCTCAGTCCTTCAAATATACTTTGCCAACACGAAAAAGGATCTAGCCGTTCAAATTCTGCTATAGTCTTGTTTGCTAGTTCAAAAGTGGGGCAGGGGAGTGCTGGGTGAGGGGACCAAGTGATGAGGTGGAGGTTTTTAGAGTGGGAAAGTGTTTAGTGGATTACCAATTAGGTATATGGAGGTTATGGGGGAAAACCCCTTGATTGGTTGGGTTAAAAGATTAGGGTTTATAGGGTTCCTAGGAGGGGGATTTGGGGGGGATTAATATACAGTAAGTGTTTAGCGCCTAAAACAATAATAATAAACTGATTTTGAAAATTTTGTTTATTAATAAAAGTGAGTTAGTGCTATCAGACGTGTAGTGGTGAGGTGGAGGATATTGGTGACGTGGTAGGGTGTGAGTGGTGGGGGATGTTTGCATGTTTGATAGATTTGGCCCCTCAGATTCCAAGATGTGTTCAAATACAGTTTGGCCAGCAACAAAATTGACTCCCCTTTGTAAATAAGTTTTACTTTTTATGTTTTGGCCACAAAAACATTTTCCAAATGTAAACAAGGGTATTTCTTGCCATGTTTTGATTTTTAATGGGCTATTCTTGACATGTCTTCATACTTTAAGGTCTTCAAAAGTGACAAGTCTTCGTCTTGTAGGGACCAATCTTGGCAATTCTTCAAAGTTGAGGGTCCTTTTTGTAAATTTAACAAACTTTAGGGACTAAACTTGTAATTATGAATATACAAGTGTATAAAGTGTCAATTCTTCAATAATGAAGGCCCCTTCTTGTACAATCTTCAATTCTTCAAGGAATTTTCTTGGAAATTCAACATTAAGGCCCGGTTCATTGTGCGACTTCTTTTCCCGTGTTCGTTTTTGATTTATTCTTGTGTTCTTTTGTCATTTTCTCGATATCCGTACCTAAAATACACATTGAGCAAACACAAGCATATATATTGCACTTTTAACGATATTTTAACCGTTTTAAGCGCGTTTTGGACGATGAGACCATGTATAAAAGCAGTCTCATCCCTCCTCCATACTAAACCATTGTCGTGACCTCACGCAATGCTAGAATAAAGTATCGTAGCACCTCCAAAATTCATTTTTATGGAATTTTATGGAATCATAAACTTACTACACTGCTACTTGCTACTACTTGCGTTTTAGACATAATGTATGATTTTCATCGCAATATGCGACGTTTAGGTTCATAGAACTAGAACACGTGAATGCTTCGTTAGAACAAGCGTGTAACGAGATCATTGTCATTATAAGTTAGTAATTCTAACACTACTCATATGCCCTAATCACGTACTTAGACTCCCTTAATCCTAAGTGGTATCTCTTATATTTTATTTTTGTCTTGAATGTTCACGAGGATACATTTTTTACTTATGAGATGATAGAGATTAAGGTCCAAAAATAGAGTCATAACGGTGTAACTAAGACCATCGAATTAATAACCTCCCTTAATAGACAACGATGACAAAAAATTAAGTCAACAACAAGGATCGATAAACACGGTTTTATAACGGTTTTGAACATGAGACTTATTACCAAGACTTTTATACGGCCCCTAACGGATGGGCCTTATTATCATAGGTTTACCTCCATCTTTTATTCAACTCCGCCATGGAGCTTTTATTATGACTTCGGTCTTGCCTTGTCTTTTATTTAACCTCGCCATGAGGTGTTTATTATGGCCAAAAACGTATATCCTCACGCTAAAGCGAATTTTGGATCTTTAAAGCTTCAAAGTTTAAGGCTTGTTTACTTTCAATTTTGCATAGATTTTTCGGCCTTGTGAGCTTGAAATTTTTGCTTCATTTACGTGAGTGAGCACTTAAAATTCTTATTGGGTGAAGCTTTCGATCATTCGGGGTGCCAATACTTCAAAATCATGACGTTGGCGATACCTTAATGTTTTCCTAATTTAATTACATGGAAGCTACTAGAAAAGACTAGAAACCAACAATCAAGACTGAACCGCTAAGCCAATACTTATTAGCAAAATACATATACAAGCGAAGGGAGAATAAGCAAATAATTAGAACACATGAGTTTTTGAAAGAATACGAGTACTCTATGTTTAGCATAGTAACTTAAAATTAACTCTATCATTTCTCGTCCTCATTTAAGAGACTTAGCCTAATATAAAGTTAATGAATCGAAGCTAAGTTCTCAACACGGACGGTCGAGTAAAAAATTACGCTTATTTTTGCCATCGGAAAATCTACATTCGTGTCTTCAAACACTTATGAAACATGAGAAAAAAATTTAAAATATGGCCATTTTTAGCCTTATTTACAATAAAACGACAAACAAAAAGATAAACTTTGGAAAGCGTGAAGGTTTGGCAAGGCAAGTATCTAGTCACCCCCCATACTAAAGTTAAACCTTGCCCTTAATGTTTCGAGTCTAGGGGTAGGATACCCCCATACTAGAGACGAATTAGAATGCCTAATCTTGCATGGAAAAGGTGGAAACATTTAATAAGCCTTTTATGAAGTGTGCTAAAAGACCTAAGGTTAGAACATCAAAGGATATATCATATGGATATCGAGAAATTCTTTAAAGCAAATGATTGAGTGCTCACGTAAAACGAACACGAGAGGCTCCAATCGTGAAGATGATCATCTAAAAACCACAATTCACAAACAACCACGAAACAAAGGTTGGAAGGGCACAAATCCCCTCCCGCAAGCTACATTAGAAAGCGATAATATGTACATGGATAAGCATGGGAACTCCCCTACGAGGCACCTCGTTTTTGATTACCGAGTCATGAGCTCGACTCGATCCCCTCAATACGAATTATCATTAGGGAAGGTGACTTGGTCGAGGTCGTCCAAAGAAGGGACTTCCCCACCAAAGTAGTGATTCAACCTATGACCATTCACCTTAAAGTTTGGACCATCATTTTGAGCTAGCTCGATGGTCCCATAAGAAACACTTGGGTAATGGTGAATGGTCCGGACCAACGGGATTTCAACTTGCCGGAAAATATTTTCAATCTCGAGTTAAAAAGCAACACTTGATCCCCAATGTTAAAAACCCGGTTTTTAATTTTAGAATCATGAAACTTTTTATTTTTTCTTTGTAAATCAATGAATTTTCATAAGCAATGTCCCTTAATTCATCCAATTCATTCAATTGCATTTTCTGGTGTTTTCCCACAGTCTCAATGTCATCATTACATTACTTTAGGGCCTAATAAGCTTTGTGTTCGAGTTCAATGGGAAAGTGACAATTCTTCCCAAACACAAGCTTGTAAGGAGTGCACCCAATGGTCGTCTTATGAGCGGTATGAAAGGCCCATAAAGCATCGTCTAACTTATCCGACCAAGATTGTCGGTTTTCTCCTATCGACCTCTCCAAAATTCTATTCAAATCTCGGTTTGAAACCTTGACTTGCCCACTCGTTTGTGGGTGATAAGCCGTAGAAAGCCGATGTGTAACCCATATTTCTTTAGAACCCTTTCAAATTTGTCATTACAAAAATGGGTTCCACGATCGCGTATGAGACAACGAGGCGTTCCAAACCGAGAGAATAGTTGCTTCAAAAACTTGACTACCACACGAGCATCGTTCGTAGGCAAAGCCTTAACTTCCACCCACTTGGATAGGTAGTCAACGGCGACAAGGATGTACTTATTACCACTAGATGATGGTAATGGCCCCATAAAATCAATGCCCCACACGTCAAAGATCTCACACACTTGGATGATATTTTGTGGCATTTCATCGTTTTGCGAGGCTTTTCCTTGATGTTGGCATGAGTCACACGACTTGACAAGTGCGTGCGCATCTCGGTAAATAGTAGGCCAAAAGAAACTGGCATCAAAGACCTTCTTCGATGTGAGATTAGCACCATGGTCACCACCCGTGGGTCCCTCGTGACAAGCTCTAGGGATATTAGTAGCTTCGGTACCAAAACTACAACGTCGATTAATTTGATCCGCATAAGTCCGAAATAGGTAAGGGTCTTCCCAAAAATAGAACTTGACGTCACGAAAGAATTTTCGTTTTTGTTGAATGGTCATACCCTTAATGATGAAGTTGCCCGCATGCTAATTTGCGATGTCCGCAAACCATGAGGTGGAAGAATATTTCTTGGAATTCACTACACCAAGTGTCTCGATAGGAAATGTTTCGGTGACTTCCTTGTTCTTGTACACACTTTGGTGAGGATCTCCAAACGAGAGAGGTGATCGGCCGCAAGATTCTCGGCTCCTTTTTTGTCAAGTATTGTGACATCAAATTCTTGTAGGAGGAGAATCCAACGAAGCAATCTCGGCTTAGCATCAAGCTTAGATAAATGGTACTTGATAGCCGAATGATCCGTATACACGATGCTTTTAGTCAAGACGAGATAAGTTCGGAATTTCTCAAATGCATACACCACGACAAGGAATTACTTTTCCGTTGTGGTATAATTAAGTTGAGCCTCGGTCATCGTCTTGCTAGCATAGTGAATAGGCAAGAAATGCTTGTCATGACGTTGCCCCAAAACGGCCCCAATAGCGTAGTCACTAGATCATACATTAGGTCAAAGGGGAGATTCCAATTTGGAGCAACAAGAACGGGAGCTTCGGTAAGTTTCCTTTTAAGTATTTCAAAGGCTCGAACACAATCTTCGTTAAAGACAAAAGGAGCATCTTTTTCGAGGAGGTGTGTAATGGGTCGAGATATCTTTGAAAAATCCTTGATGAATCGATGATAAAAGCCCGCGTGGCCTAGGAAACTCCTAACTCCCTTAACGGTTTTGGGATTAGGTAATTTGGTGATGACGTCTATCATAGCTTTGTCAACCTCAATCCCCGCTTTCGAGACCTTGTGCCCTAAGACGATTCCTTCTTTAATCATAAAATGACATTTTTTTTCAATTGATCACAAGGTTGGTTTCCTCACAACGTTTCAACATTTGTTCCAAATTTCCTAAACATGAAGTGAAAGAATCACCAAACACGGAAAAGTCATCCATAAATACTTCCATCGTCTTCTCGATCATGTCATGAAAAATAGCCATCATATACCGTTGAAAAGTTACCGATGCATTGCAAAGTCCGAATGGCATTCTACGATAGGCAAACGTTCCATATGGACACGTAAACGTAGTTTTTTCTTGATCACGAGGATCGATGGGAATTTGAAAGTAACTGGAAAAACCATCTAAGAAGCAATAGAAATTGTTTCCCGCAAGTAGCTCCAACATTTGATCCATGAAGGGCAAGGGAAAATGGTCTTTACGAGTGGCGTCAATTAACTTACAATAGTCAATACACACCCTCCAGCCGGTCACGAGTCGAGTCGGAATTAACTCGTTGTCATCGTTTGGCACAACGGTCATTCCTCCCTTTTAGGGACACAATGAATGGGATTCACCCAAGGGCTATCGGAAATAGTGTAAATCATTCCCGCGTCAAGGAGTTTAAGGACTTCCTTTTTGATGACATCGTGAATTTTCTGGTTTACCCTTCTTTGACATTGGATTGCGGGCTTGTAGTCTTCCTCCATTAAAATTTTGTGGGTACAAAACTTTGGGTCGATACCCTTAATGTCGGATAATTTCCGCGCAATTGCCTCTTTGTGAGCCTTAAAGACGTCGATAAGTGCGGTTTTTTCATCATTCGAAAGATCCTTCGCAATAATAACCGGAAACTTATCGTCTCCTTCCAAGAATACGTATTCAAAATGAGGAGGAAGATCTTTCAACTCGAGGATTGGTGGTTCCTCGATTGAAGATTTGGGTTCGATACTGATAACCTCCACCGGCGGAGGAAATGGGAAATCGTTAAGAAAATCCTTGATAAATGAAAAGTCCTCATCATCGTGGAGGTCTTCGTTAGAAGTTCAAGGTACATCAAACTCTTCCAAAGTAAAACCACCTCCTTCAAATGGAGTGAAGGATGGTGTCGAATTATCAAGGATAGGATCGAGCATAAAGGCATTGCCACAATTTTGTTCATCAACAAAACCTAAAATCTCTTGTTAAAATTACTCGCAAACGACATCGATTAAATCAATATGGTTTAAAGTCGCGATAGAATAAACATGAGAAAGTTGAGAGTTTTGAGTCGCGTTTATAACAAGTTCCTCGTCGTTGAAGCGTAAGGTGATTTTCCTTTCATGCACATCAATAAGGCTCTCGACGTATCTAAAAACGAACGACCTAAAATGAGAGTAACTTGAGGATCCGTGGGAATATCGGCTACGATAAAGTCTACCGGATAATAGAACTTTCCCACTTTCACAAAAACGTCTTCGGCCAACCCACATGCGGGAATCGTAAAATGATCGGCCATCTCGATAGACATTCTTCAAGGAGTAAGATTAGGAAGATTGAGAGACTTGAATATCTCAAGAGGCATCAAATTGATACTAGCTACAAGATCGGCCAAGGCATAGCATTCTTACATATCTTGAATACCAGCCGGAATTAAAAATTTACCGGGGTCACCGACTTTTTAAGTATGCGGTTAAGATAAACCGATGAACAACTAGACAATTTTTGCAATTTCTCCTTGTTGTTTAACATAATCTTAAAGTTGGCGGCAAATCGAGGCATCATGATTAAAGCTTCGGCAAAACTTATGTTAAAATGCAAATCACGAAACATCTTAATAAAAAGCTCAAATTGGTAATTGTCACGCTCTTGCAATGTTTCCTTACGAAGTCTCGATGGGTATGGTAAGGGTGGTGTTGGGTGGGGCATAGGCATAGCCTTTGTAATCTCAGGTTCGAATGTTGGTAAATGGTAGACCGTAGGTGTGGTTTGAGCGGTACTTTGTGGGATTGTAATGTGCTCCTTTTCGACAACCACCTCGGGTTCTTCCTCAATTGCCTCCTCCGTAGGAGCAATTGGTTGAGGAATCGACTCCTTAAAGGTCTTACCACTACGTGTGGTAATCACTTTCATCTCTCCCTTCGGGTTTGACACGGTGTTACTAGGAAGACTACCCGAAGTAGAGGCTTTACTCATCATGATAGCATCTAAAAGTCTATTTTCCATCTTTTGACGTTCTTTCCTATTTTGCTCTTTGTTGTCCTTTTCATTTTTCTCCTACCTAAGTAAGGTTTGTTCAATCTTATGTTGACCTTGTTCCATTTTTTGTTGGTTTTGTTGGAGCCTAACCACATTTCCTTCCATTTTGTTACTAAGAGTTTCGAACTTAGTCCTTAGGTTAATCACATCATTAGCCATGTTTGTGTACCTATCGTCATTAGCCTTAAAATAGTTCAAAATCTCACTTGGAATGTCTTTTGAAAATGTATTTGAAAGCCATTAATTGACATTTTGGAAATCACGATTTTAGTTTTGATTTTGCGATTGACTACTAGTCCCTTGATTCCCATTGTTGTAATTGTTACCCTTATAGTTGTTATTTTGATTTTCTTGGTAACCACCTTGCTTGTTGCGATAATTGTTAGCATTTTGATTTGGTGGAAAATCCGGTGGAGTCATTTGATTAGTGCGGGTAACTTGACCGTATTGGTTATAAGTTCCCGTGGCCGCGTAGGCACTCGAAGTGTTACCACCGGCGGTAATGCACTCGGAGAATTATGACCTCCACCACAATAAACACAAGAAACCTCAACCACTTTAGCCGTAGCGGGAGTAGGTTATTCACAAACTTTAAACTCAATCATCAATCCCTTAAGCTTATCAAATATCTTGTTCTCCAAATTAGCCTCTATTTGGCAAGCATCAATTGTATATGACAATGAAGGCGAAGATGAAGCCTTGCACTCGATGTGCTACAAGGGCTATAAACCTTGGACCTATTCTCAATGATCAACAATGCTTCCTCGACCGTTTTACACAAAAAATTACCACCCGCGGCGGCATTGAGATAATCTTGTTCTTGATCATTCAAACCATTGTAAAATGTGTCTATTTGATGTAAGTCGGAAAAACCGTGATGAGGACATTCATGCAACATTTTCTTAAACCTATTCCAAGCCGTTGAAAAACTTTCATTGTATTGTTGTTAAAACTTTGAAATCTCGTTTTTAAATGCATAGTCTTAGAGGGCGGGAAAAATTGGTTCACGAACTTAGAAATGAGATCCTTCCACGTCAATATAGAATTAGGTGGCTCTTTCTCTAACCAAATTTTAGCGGGCCCCGATAAGGAATACAGAAAAAGCATCATCTTAATCGAGTCTTTCGAGACGTCCTTAAACTTGCAAGTTGCTGTAAGACGATTTAATTAGCGAATGTGGTTATGAGGCTTGTCCTTTTCATCACCACGAAACTTGTTGTTTTAGATCATGGACAACAAACCCGTCTTAACCTCAAAATTCTCCGCAAGGATAGCGGGAATCACAATCGCTTCTCCATAACCCTCGGTGGGTGCTTGAAGCAACTCCATCATAGTACGATTAGCCATGGGTGCTTCTTGTTCTATGATGGGTTCGTCAATAGGAGATCCTTCACTAGAAGGCGTTGGTGTTCCTTCCTTTCGGTTTCTACGTTTACGTGCACGTCTTGCTTGGTTACGAGTTTGCATAAACGTCACGTACAACATGGGGATGAGCAAAGAAGATTCTTTTGGGTATTTTTACTTTTTCCAATTTTTTTGTGCTTTTGATTTTTTTTTACTTTTTTGGATTTTCTCGTAAATTACGTAGACACAAATCTACAAATCTCCCCTCGAATCGATTTCTCGATTAAAGGAGCCTCAAGGAATGAAAACGATCACGTTGAGTGAACACCTTTGATGACTTTAGAACATTGGTGGAATACCATAACGTTCAAGAGGGTTTAATCTTTGAAACTAAGCAAATATATATGATACGTAGATAATACTTTGGTCGGCAAACCCTTGATTAGCCCTTTTTCTCTTAACACGTAGAAGCAAGAGGGGGAAACGAGGCGGCGCGAAGCACTTAAGAGCCTTTTTCCCTTGGGTCGTGAAATACAACCGCCTTATACCCACCTTATAGTTTGTGTTAATTAAAATCAAGCTTGTCGAAAGTAATTATCTATTTTTCCTTTTTCTTTTGATTTAGATTCGAATACAATAATTGAGTGATGAAATCCCAATTAAGGTTGCGTTTTCACGCTTTTGGAGTATTGTGAATTTATTGTGATACGTAATACAATATAATAATATTATTTCACAAAAAATGAAAACCGATAATACGTATGATTAGAGTGCTAATCACACAAATACTTATTATGGATAATATTAAAAACAAAATTGTTCAAAATTAACCCAACACGCCTCCCCGGCGGCGACGCCAAAATGATAGTTGTAATTTCACACTCATTTAGGAAAACGAGGTAAAAGCAGTAAGTATTAAACAAGTGGTTTAGGAAGACCAAGTGCTTATGACCCTTTTGTGAGTTCGTTCTCAAGGAGGCTTGGTGTGTGTGTTAAACTTGATATTATTTGAGATTAATATTGAGAAAAGAAAAGGGGAAAGAAAATGATGACGATTACGACTAAGATTAAACTACGACGAAAGCTAAAACGTAAAGCGTTAAAACGTGACGAAATTAAAAACTTAAATTAAAAATTTACTAAAAATCAAAGACAAATCTAAAATAATATAAATAAGATTAAAAAATTGACAAAAATATTTTAAAACTTATTTCTATTAAATATTCAATTTTAAATGCTATTTAAAGCCTTAAAATTCAATAAAATTAAAAATAAATCCAAAATTTGATTTTATCAAATGAGAATCTTACTTATATTATATAGAAACAAAAAATATTTTTCTTAATTTTTTAATACTAAGTTTCTATTTTTTAAAGGCTAAAAACAATTTTTAAACTAAAATAATGATTAAAAACAATAAAATAATGCAAAAATTAATTTGACTTTTCTAAAAATCCTATTTTATGATACTAAACAGTAGAAAAATGAAAAAGTTTAAAAAAAGTTATTTTTACCACTTAAAGACAAAACAATTTTATTAAAAATCTAACTTAACTTGAAATAATTCTAGAAAATGATTAAATAAAGTTAAAAATGAAATTTCTTTTCTAAAAATCTTAAAATACTAAACTTAAAACAAGAAAATTGGAAAAAAGAATTACACAACTTTTTGGCACTAAATGAAAAAAATGGAATAATTAAAATCTAATTTAAATTCAAAATAATGCAATAAATAGTAAACTAATCAGAAAATGAAATTTACTTTTTCTAAAATTACTAAAATAAATCAAAGATTATGAGAAAAATTGAAAATATAAAAAACTAGGGTTTTAAGGCACTAAAGGCAAAAAAATCACTAAGCCGAAAGGGACATGTCAGTTGTTTTTTGTGTTTAGTACTAGCAGTGGCTAGAACTAGTCAATCAGTAGGAACAGGGGTTCCCACTGCTGTACTCAGAAAGTGGAATAAGCTGTTTTTGAGCTTATTTGTTGATATCATTGGACAATGACGGCACCCCACAAGTCAGTTGACTTGTGGGAGTCACAAATAATACAAAAAACAAGAAAGTAACTACACCAGTTTGCACAGATCATACTAAAATAAGTTGTTGATGTCTACTAGTGGTCTGTTGGACGAATGCTGGTTCATTTGGAACCTAGAAGAATTTTAAGGCCGCCAATCTAGCAATATTGCATACCAAATCCAAATCTGACAACATATAAACCTAGATTAACAGATTAACCAACAAATGACCAAGATTACAACCTAGAAATCACTAAAGCCAAGTAAATCTATCTAGCTGAATGTTCTAAGCAGTTTTTACCAAAAAAAATTACATGCAAACTTCATTTCTGTCATACCCAACTCAAAATAACATATTGATAACACCTACCAAGACCATTTAGAATGTGTGTAAGCTGATTACTTTAGATCTAGTGTCACCCAATCCCTTAAACATGTACAACCAAACACCCCTATAAAACAGATAACAAATTTTATCAAAATTTTTTGTTCAACACACTTTAAATCTCCAAGATTGTTACTAGCAGATACACATCAAACAAGAACATGCATAGTTAACATCAAAAGCACATATTTTCATGGCATCACTTTGAAACAGAAAACTATAGAAAATAAAACAGGCTTTTATACAAACCTAAAGAACATACAATCCATGCTCTCGAGTTATTGAGCTTTAGTTCTAGTTTAACAAGAACTAGCTTCCATAAACACCCCTGCTAAGAAGAAAAATCAAGAAAGTGATAAAAGAACAAGTTTTATCAATAAAAAAGGTGCACTGATTACTTCTTTGTATGAGATAAAAGTGAAATAGGCTTGAACAAACATTATGTTTGTCTCTTGTATGTGATTCCAAACAAAGAATTCACACACATAAGATCCAAACACAAGCCCTTGTACAACAAATTTTCAAAACAGATTAATAAGAACTCGTATAAACGTCACACTTGGAAACTTTTTTTAACACAAAACCAAACCACAAATCAATGAGTTTCTCACTTTCACTTGATATTCAAAACGAATATCAGGTGCATATGATCGAAAAACACTGATTAATTTAACCAAAAACTTGATGACAAACTGAAAACTTGAAAAAAATTTTGAACCCGAATTAAAAAAAACAACAATCAAACTCAATAGAACTTCAAACAAGGTAAGTAAATTGGTACTTGCTTCTCATCATCCAGCTCTTAACCATTTTTCATTCATAAAAAAACGGATTTACAAGGTTGTGAAACAAAGGAGAAAACAAGAACAGCTCAACTTAAGCCCTAATGTGCCTTTATATAACAGGCGTACAATGGTTCTAGAAGCATAAAGAATAAAAACCCTAATGGACGAATTTACAATTTAACCCTAGCCTATTCTTGAGTATATGCTGAATTTAAAAATGTTTTATAGCTCCCATGTGATGATTTTGTTTGTATGTGTTGTTGCCAACTGCTAAAGATGATCTCAGTCCTTCAAATATACTTTGCCAACATGAAAAAGGATCTGGCCGTTCAAATTCTTCTATTGTCTTGTTTTCTAGCTCAAAAGTGGGACAGGGGAGTGCTGGGTGAGGGGACCAAGTGATGAGGTGGAGGCTTTTAGAGTGGGAAAGTGTTTAGTGGATTACCAATTAGGTATTTAGAGGTTATGGGGGAAAACCCCTTGATTGGTTGGATTAATAGATTAGGGTTTATAGGGTTCTTAGGAGGGGGATTTGGGGGGATTAATATATAGTAAGTGTTTAGCGCCTATAACAATAATAATAAACTGATTTTGAAAATTTTGTTTATTAATAAAAGTGAGTTAGTGCTATCAGACGTGTAGTGGTGATGTGGAGGATATTGATGACGTGGTGGGGTGTGAGTGGTGGGTGATGTATACATGTTTGGTATATTTGGCCCCTCAAATTCCAAGATGTGTTCAAATACAGTTTGGCCAGAAACAAACTTGACTCCCCTTTGTAAATAAGTTTTACTTTTTATGGTTTGGCCACAAAAACATTTTCCAAATGTAGACAAGGGTATTTCTTGCCATGTTTTGATTTTTGATGGGCTATTCTTGACATGTCTTCATACTTTAAGGTCTTCACTTTTATCTTTGACTTTGTAGAGGACTAAAAGTGACAAGTATTAATTTTGTAGGGACCAATCTTGCCAATTCTTCAAAGTTGAGGGTCCTTTTTGTAAATTTGACAAACTTTAGGGACCAAACTTGTAATTATGAATATACAAGGGTATAAAGTGTCATTTATCCAATAATGAAGGGCCCTTCTTGTACAATCTTCAATTCTTCAAGGACTTTTCTTGGAAATTCAACATTAGGGCCCGGTTCATTGTGCGGCTTCTTTTCCCGTGTTCGTTTTTTTATTAATTCTTGTGTTCTTTTATCATTTTCTCGATATTCGTTCCTAAGATATACATTGAGCAAACACAAGAATATATATGGCACTTTTCATTATATTTTAACCGTTTTAAGCCCGTTTTGGACGATGAGACCATGTATAAAAGCAGTCTCATCAGTAGACGAGATTATTTTTATCTTTTTGACGGTTTTGTGGAAAGTAGAAATAGAATACCATAACTTTGACAATCAAATACCAAGAACAATAAAGTGACTTGATTGATATCGATCATTCAATTCGTAAAGATATCGAGAGAAAAACGAACTTGAAAAAGACAGACATTAAATGGCGCCGCTGCCGGTTCTTTACGTGA
Source organism: Glebionis coronaria (assembly GCA_025667525.1). Lineage (NCBI taxonomy): Eukaryota > Viridiplantae > Streptophyta > Magnoliopsida > Asterales > Asteraceae > Glebionis > Glebionis coronaria. Next base: position 620,340 of record JANFOE010000927.1, read on the forward strand.
AGATTGACGGTTGATTGACGGTTACATATTGGATTTTGGGATCCGTTCACTTGTGAACGTTCCTTTTACGTATTATAAATAAAAAATATAAAAAAAATCAAAAATATAAAAAATAAAAAATAAAAAATCACAAAAATCAATTCTTTCCTAAGAATTGAACCAAAAAATTAAGAAATTAAAAAAGTAATCTTTTCCCTAAAATATTACACAAAAATATATTGTATATATTGGATTCACTCATTTTTACGTACATATTATACTTTCATAAAAGAACAAAGAAATACAAAAATCTTTTCTCTATATTATTATATGTAAATACATATACGTAGATACGAACAACCAATTTACCTACTTTCATAAGTATTGCCTTGGCAATAGACCGTACTTGGGGGTGTTCTGGTCCCATTTACGTGTATCGATAAAACAAAATAAAGGCAAAAATAGATAATTACTTTCAATAAGCAAGAATCTGAGAAATACGAACTATTAAGTGAATAGAAAGGCGGCTTTGTTATAAAATGCAAGCCTAAGGGAAACAGGTACTGAAGAGCTTTGCGCCACCTCATTCCCCCCGTTCACTAGTAAGTATTTCAAGAAGGAAGGCTTGTTGGGGGGTTTTTCCGGCCAATTAGTATTACATATATATTATACTTTCTAGTGGTTTTCACTATTGTACCTCGAAGGAGATAATCTATTCTCTTTCAAAGTCGACCGAGAGCTCCTCTCTCATTCCTCGTGTTGAGTTGCATGCGCACTTGAGCGCGTGCACATATACCTAGTGGTGTATTCCTCCAAAAAGGAAGAAGAATAAGAACAAAGCTGTACCTCAAGCCAATCATGAGCATCGTGCTTTCGACCACTTAAACGAAGCCATGGACAATCGACCATTCATTGAGATTCTCCAATCTAACGTAGATGGGAATGCGGATGCCATAGTCATTCCCGAGATAGCCGCTAACAATTTTGAACTTAAGACATGTGTTATACAAATGGTTTCTACTATACCTTTCTTAGGGAGATCCATGGATGACCCTCATGACCATATCAAGCGATTCTTGTCCATTTGTAACACTATCAAGTATAATGGGGTCCCTCACGAGGCGTTAAGTTGATATTATTCCCTTTCTCTTTGGAGGGAAATGCTAGGATTTGGCTAGATAAGAAACCCTCTAATAGCATTCTCACTTGGGAGGACTTAAAGAATAAATATTTGAACAAGTTCTTCCCACCTTCACAAACCACCGCATTAAGAAACCAAATCATAGGCTTTCAATAAAAGAGAGATCAAACCTTTTGTGAGGCTTGGGATGAGTTCAAAGAGTTGTTAAGAAAGTGCCCTAACCACGGTTTTGACCAAGTCCACCAAATCAATACATTCTACAATAGCTTGAGACCACACCATCAAGATTCCCTTAACTCGGTCGCGGGTGGGAACATTCTTGCTAAGTCAACCCAAGATGCATAGGATATCATTGAGACAAAATCCATGGTTCAAAGCAATAGGGATAGAGAAGAGGTGGTACATGTGGTGCAAGAGGGTGCTACTCAACCAATTGACAAGGATTTAAATCAAAAGGTTTATATTATTAATGAGATGGTTCAAAAACTTTATGAATTTTAATTGAGCAACTCTTCTACCAACAATGTTAATGCCATAACCCTATCTTGTGAGACATGTGGAGGCCCTCACTCATACTTGAATTGTGACAAAGTTCAAAGCTATCAAGGATAATGTTATGCTTATAATGATGATGTAAGAGCACACTTTAAACCAAACATCAATCCTAATCACCTTTCATACAAATCAAACAATTACCTTGCTCCACCGGGTTTCCCTCCCCATCAACCCACCCAAACCCAAGCAAACAATCCATAAATGCTAAATAGAAACCAAGGGCCAAGAGGAAATTATCAAGAGAATAACAACCATAGAGAGCCAAATAACTTTCAAGGGAGGGAACAACTTTTATGGAAATCACCAAGGGTTTCACAATCCACCTCTACCTTTCCAAAACCAAGGATATCAAGGGAATGGACAAAAATAAACTATTGAGCTACTTCATAAGATGAATCAAGAGAATGAAAGAGGATTCGTGAGAGTGAAAGAAGAACTCAAGATCAATTGAAGGCAATGCAAGAGGAGACAAACAAGAAATTTATGTTGCTCTTAAATCAAAGACCTCAAGGTGCTTTACCCTCTAATACTTAAACCAATCCAAGGCCCAATGTTATGCAATCACTACAAGGAGTGGGAAAACCACCGTGGGGCCTTCCATTCCTCTACCATCAAAGGGGAACAAGGCCCAAAGGTAATAAAGAGTACTCCTACTCACCCTTTGGTGATTCCTCCCACGGTCCCTCCTTGTGACATTCCACCATCAACCAATCCTTCACCTTCTAAGCCTACCCTTGAAGAAACCCAATAAGAGAGTCCTCCAACACCCTCTACTCAACCTTTACCCAAACCTAATCTACCATACCCTTCTAGGTTGAGGAAGGAGAAAGTTAAGAATAAAGATGATATACAAGTGTCCAACTTCTTGAGGATGTTTAAGCAATTGAATATACATATCTTTTGCGAAGGTTTTAGCTCACATGCCTAAATTTGACAAGATGTTTAAGGACCTTCTTTTGAATAAAGAGAAATTGGTTGATGTGCCTAATGCTTTATTGAACGAGAATTGTTCTGTGATGTTGTTAAAGAAGTTACCTACTAAACTTGGTGATCCCGGCCGGTTCTTAATTCCATATAATTTCTTGGGGGTATAGAATTGTATGGCTCTAGCGGACCTTGGTGCTAGCATAAATTTGATGCCTTTATCGGTTTGTAAACGACTCTCCTTTTTCGCGCTTACCCCCACTAAAATAACACTCGAATTGGTAAATCGGTCAATTGCTTATCCGGTGGAAACAACGAAGGATGTCTTTGTAGGGGTTGATAAGTTCACATTCCATGTGGATTTTGTTGTTGTAGATTATGATGTGGATCCTCGAGTTCCCCTCATTGTAGGAAGACCTTTCTTGAGAACCGGTCGTACTCTTATTGATGTTCCGGAGGGGGAACTAATTATGAGGGTGGAAGATCAAAAGGTTGTGTTTAATATGGGGAAGCTATCTAGGAAATCTAATGAGCCCGAGACGGTGAAACATATTGATGTTCTTGATGAAGAGGTGAATAACGTTGGTATTCTTGATGAAGTTTGTGATGAATATTTTCATGAAGCTTGTAATAGTGGTAACTATGATCTTCCCCATATTGATACTATAGCTTACATTACTTCCTAATTTCCTCCCTTTGAAGAGAGTGATTCCCTTATAGGTGAATTTGAGGCAAGTTTAGGGAAAGTGGATTGTGGAGCTTATTCTTCTACTTCAAATTGGGAAGAGGATGTTCTTGAGATTGAGAGATTGCTTAGAGAAGATGACTTGATAAATAAAGAAATTGAAGATTATCTTAAGAGAGATGATATTGAGATTGATAACTCCATTTCAAATTAGGATGAAGATGTTCTTGATATTGAGAGATTTCTTAGTGAAGATGAGTTGATTAATGAAGATATTGAAGCTTATCTTAAGATAGATGATCTTGTGATTGATACATCCCCTTCCAATTGGGATGAAGACATTCGTGAGATAGAGAGATTGCTTTATGGAGATTCCATTCCCATTCAACCTTCACATGAACTTTCACATACTACTCTTTATTACCCACCTTGTGAAACACCTCATACCCAAAATTCTTCACCTATTCCTTCTATCACTCTTTCACAACCTTTCTTAGAAACCGATTCAAACACTCTCTTTGAGCCTTGCATAGATGAACCGGTTTTTAGGGAGTTTCAAGAGGATCGTGAAGTGTATACATTGGATGATGATTTAAAGGGGTATCTTAACACATCTTATGAGGAGGATTTTGATGAGTATTTCTCTATTGATAAGAAAAAGTAAGAATTTATGGTTTCTTCTATGAGTGTTTTAACATATATTCTTACACCACCTTCGTCTCAAGTTGTGATGTTTATGGGAAACTCTTCTTCGGTTTCCATTGAGTTTACTTCTTATTTTCCCCTAATGGGAAAGGTGTTCGATCCTGGCATACATTTCGTAGAGCTCTCTTAGTATCCATCTGATGAAATAAAAGGAAAGATTTTTCGGAAATTAGGATCATCACCTTCTCACCACACCATCCATTATCATAGTGCTCACCTTTTTTTTAAGGGAACCTCATTCATTTTACCCTTGTTTATGATTCCCACTTTGGGTTTGTACTTATTTTGGGATGAAAATCATGTATTTGACCCTGGTGGACTTTCTTTGAGGTTTCCCTATTTGGGCATGTTGACTCACTTTATCATGGAGAGATTTTCCTTCCTAGGAAGTCTCGGGTTTTTCCATGATTATCACTAAGAACTAGTTCTTGTGGGAAGAGTCGAGCTAGAGACTTCTTAAATCAAGCTTGAATAACTAGGTTAGATTATCTAAAACATAGTGTGGTAGGTTAGGATTAATAAAGGATAATATAGTCGAGATGAAGTGTAGGGGGTGCCTATCTTTTCTGTTCTTGGTGTTTGTAGGGTTTCTCTCTCTCATTTCATGCATGGAGCATATGGAGGAGGCCCTCGTATCGGGTTCACTTTGATACTTTTGTGATTCAAAATTGACTCTTAATAATGTCTAAAATGAATTCACTTTAGTAGACCTTTCCTTAGCTTGAGTTAAGAAAAGTACGTAATGTCATAAGTGTAGGGGAGTTTACTCCAAAACTCTTAAACGTTGAGGATAATGTTTATCTCAAGTGTAGGGGGTCTTCTATCGAAGTGACCTTACCTAGAACATTGCCTTAGATTCATGATAATTGGGAAAATTAATTTTTCAAACATTTTTCAAATTTTTGATCTACTTTGGCCACAAAAATATGCATTCACAATTTTTACATTAATGATTTTTCATTTTTGATTGTTGTATTTTTACCCCTTTAGGAAAAGGAAGGTAAAAGCGGTAAGTATTAAGCGTACGTTTAGGAAAACGTAAACACTTATGACCCAAAGTGGGGATCGTTCTCGAGAAGGCACGTGTGTTGTGTAATGAATTGATTAATGTTTGTGATTATATTGTTATGAGAAGAGAAAAATAGAAATAAGAAAGAAATGAAAGACGGTTACGAAGACGGATCGAGCTAAGACGAAAAGGCGTTCACGTAAAACCGTAAAAACTACAAAATTAAAAATTTTAAACCTAAAAATTAATTAAAAGCTAAAATAAGTCTAAGATAATATAAATAAGAATAAAAATCGAATAAAAATATTTTAAAACCTTTTATTAATTAAATATTCAATTTTAAATGCTAATTAAAGCCCTAAAATTAAATATAATTAATCAAAATGTCCAAAATATGATTTTATTGAACAAATAAGTTACTTATATTATTTAAAGACTAAAAAGTATTTTTCCTAATTTTTTAAAAACTATTTGTTTTTTATTTTTAAATCACTAAAAACTATTTTAAAACTAAAATAATTATAAAAAATAATAAAATAATGCCAAAAATAATCTACCAATTTTAAAAATCCTAAATTACTCTAATGAACAGTAGAAAAATGAAAAAGTTTGAAAAATATAAAATTTTTCACTAAAAGACAAAAGCAGTTTAAATAAAACCCTAATTAACTTAAATTAATTCTAAAAAAAATAAATAAAAAGTGAACAGTGAAAACTTTTTAAACCAAAAATCTTAAAATAATATTCTAAGTCTAGGAAAAATGTTTAAACTGAAAAATATTAATTTTTGGCACTAAATGCCAAAAACAGAAACATTAAAAAGTATTAAAAAAGGCTATTAATCTAATAAATACTAAATGAACAGTAATAAATTTTTTACCTAAACTGAAAAATCACAAATTTAATAAGAAAAATATTGAAACAAATTTGAAGTCCTAATTCTAAAAATTGGGCACTAAAGACAAAAAATCTAAAAAGCTGAAAGTGACATGTTTGGGGTTTTGTCTGCTAGTGAAGCAGGGGTAACTATTGTGCTACCAGTGGGAAAGGAGTTCCCACTGCTAGTGTATTTTTCAGGTCTGTGGATGTTTAAGCTTAGGAAAGCTATTTAGATTTGGATTCTTTGGACAGCAAGGCACCCCCACACCAATTGGGTTGTGGGGAGTCTGAGTAAACACAAAAAACACCAAGTCTCTTAACAAAACATCACACAAATAGCCCCACAAAGTTACTGATCTTACTATATGGTGTCTGATGAACAGTTACTGGTTTTACATGCATAAAAATGGAATCCAATCCCTTAAATCTTGCATAATAATCAACCAAGTAGCATATAACTGATTAATAATCCTAGATTAACCTATTATCTAACAAACTTAGCACCTTGGATGGCAAAATCACACAAGTTCAGGCACAATAGGCAGATTTCTGATTTTTGCTATGTTATCCAATTTTTATCACACAACTTGTTTTAAAACTTCCCCAAACAGAAAACCAAACTAACATGTAACCTAATGATACTATATAGAGTGATTAAGACAGGTTTTAACCAAGATTTAAAATCATTCAACCCTACTTAAGCCATAATCCAAACACCCCTTTATATTTAAGAAAGTGATTTTACCAAAGAATATGAGTTCAAATCTACACTAAGCTAATCTATATCACCTCTAACATGCATAGTAGGCATTAATTAGCATATTCAAACAGAAACATTCAACATTCAAACAAGTTCATGCAAAATCACATAAACTGAAAATGTTGAAAACTGAAATTAGGAAACAAGGAGATACCTTGTTGGGCCTACATCCAGGCCCAACAATGGCTGCTATGCCACCTCCAACAGACCCGGGTCTGTGCTGAGCCTTGGACTAATCAAGCTCCAATGAAACCTGCAATAAACAATGAAGAACACAAGCAAATATCCAATGTTTCTGATTTTTCTTCCAAACCTTTTTTAAAACCTTTTCAAAATCTTCTCAAATAACCTTCTTTTAACACACTTAAAATATGACTAATGATCCCTGAAAATCAAACCATGAAACAAGATTTCACCCAAAAGAAAATCAAGTTTTCAGAAACCTTTTCCTGAAAACTTCAAACACAAAATGTTTGAACAAATCAATGGAACTCGGTATTCTAGCTTAAAAACATTTACCAACTTTTATAAAACAAAAGGAATTACACTTTTTCATAAAAAATACCAACTTTATTAAATAAAAAGGGATTACAAAGTTCTGCTAGAAAAACTGGAACAAGCTAAATGAGATACATGCATCTCATTATATACTACTCAAAAGAACTATCTAGAATCAAAAAAACCCTAGCTACAAATTTCCTAATCTGCCCTTGAGAAAAGTCTTGGAATCTTGGTCAAAAGACGAGTCTTGTGATTGTCCTTGATGCCAGCTGGTCTTGTTATGATCTTGGACGTTTAAAATGTCCTTGGGGGCCAAGGAGTAACATGGGACGTTTATCTGGTCGGTTTTTGTTTTTTAGGAAGAAAGTGACGTGCAGGGGAGGGCCCTACACTCACATGGGGTTGTCTTGGGTCATGGTTTGAGTGTGGGTTTTGGTGAGGGTGAGGGTAATTAGTGATCTGGAGATTATAAGTAAAAAACCCTTTGTTTTTGTTTGGATTGAACCTGGGATTAAGTAGGGTTTATGGGAGGATTAGTGGCAGTTTAATCCATTTTGGGCAAATGGATTTTTAAATAAGTGTTTTGGTGGGAAGGGATTAAGGGGTTTGACTGGTGGGTTGACCAGGTTTATTTAATAAACCTGGGTCGTGGGTTGGACGGGTTGGGTCGGGTAAAGGGTTTGGTAATATGGGTGGGTTTAGTGACGTGTAAGGTTTGTATTGGGTGTATAGGTTTGCTTGTTTGGCAGTTTTGGCCCCCAAGGTTTCATACTCCTTTCCTTTTGTATTAAACAGCTATCAACGCCCAAATTACTTGTAACAACTTTGGCTCACTTGTCAAAAATGGCACAAATACTTTTCAAACTTGAAACAAGGACTTCAAATGCATATTTTTGGATTCTTCAAGGGTAAAACTTGTATAATCTTCAAACATGGAGGTCTTCTTTTGCCAATGATGATTTCTTCAAGGTCTAGTCTTGCCAAGTCTTCAAAAATGAGGGACTAAAGTTGCCAATCTTCAATTCTTCAAGGTCCATTTTGGAAATTTCAGATTTGGGTCCGGTTCATTGTGCGGCTTCGTTTCCCGTGTTCGTTTTTGAATGATTCTTGTGATCTTTTTGTCTTTTCCTCAATATCCGTACCTAAAATACACAAGCAACAAACACGAGCATATATTTGGCAGTTTTAATGATATTTTATGTATTTTAAGCCCGATTTGGACGATGAGACCATGTATAAAAGCAGTCTCATCACTCCCCCATACTAAACTATTGTCGTGCCCTCACGCAATGCTAGAATAAAGTATCGTAGCATCTCCAAAATTCATTTTTATTCACTTTATTGAAATGATAAACTAGCTACACTACTACTATTACTACTAATTGCGTTATAGACATAATGTATGATTTTCATCGCAAAATGGGACGTTTAGGTTCATAGAATAAGAACACGTGAATGCTTCGTTAGAAATAATTTCATCGTCCTCGATTTTCACCCTAATTCCATGCCAAGCATGCAACGAGATCATTGTCATTATAAGTTAGTAATGCTAACACTACTCATATGCCCTAATCACGTACTTATCCTCCCATTATTCCTAAGTTGTATCTCTTATATTTTATTATGTCTTGAATGTTTCACGAGGATACATTGTTTGACTTATGCGATAATAGAGATTAGGTCTAAAAATAGAGTCCTAACGGTGTAACTAAGACCATCAAATCAATAACCCCTCCTAATAGACAACGATGTCAAAAAATTAAGTTGACAAGAAGAATCGATAAACACGGTTTTATAACGGTTTTGAACATGAGACTTATTACCAAGACTTTTATACTCCCCCTAACGGAAGGGCCTTATTATCTTTGGTTTACCTCCATCTTTTATTCAACTTCGCCATGAAGCTTTTATTATGACTTCGGTCTTGCCTTGCCTTTTATTATCCGCCTCATCGGTGGTTTTATTAGCCAAAGACGTATATCCTCACGCTAAAGCGAATTTTGGATCTTTAAAGCTTCGAAGATTAAGGCTTGATTCACTTTCAATTTTGCATAGATTTTTCGGCCTTGTGGGGCTTCAAATTGTTTGCTAGATTTAGGTGAGCACTTGAAATCTTATTATTGGGTGAAGCTTTCGATTATTCGGGTGCCAATACTTCAAACCGTGACGCTGGCGATACCTTAATGTCTTCCCAATTTAATTACACGGAAGCTACTAGAAAAGACTAGAAACCCAACAATCCTAACTAAACCTCTAAGTCAATATTTATTAAGCAAAAAATATTTACATGCGAAGGGGGAATAAGCAAACAACGAGAACACATGAGTTTTTGAAAGAATACGAGTACTCTACGTTTAGCATAGTAACTTATAATTAACTCTATCATTTCTCGTCCTCATTTAAGAGACTTAGCCTAATGTGTAGTTAAGGAACCAAAGCTAAGTGCTCAACACGCACGGTCGAGTCAAAAATTACTCTTATTCTCGCCATCGGAAAATCTACATTCGTGTCTTCAAACACTTATAAAACATGAGAAAAATTTTAAAATTTGGCCATTTTTAGCCTTATTTTGCATAAAACGATAAACAAAAAGATAAACTTTGGAAAGCGTGAAGGTTTGGCAAGACAAGTATCTATTCACCCCCCATACTAAAGTTAAACATTGTCCTCAATGTTTCGAGTCTAGGGGTGCAAACACCCCCATACTAGAGACGTAGTCGAATGCCTAATCTAGCATGGAAAGGGTGTAACCAATAAATTAATAGCCGTTTATGAAGTGTGCTATAAACCTAAGGTTAGAACATAAAAGGATATATCATTTGGATATTGAGAAATGTCTCCAAAGCAAACAATCGAGTGCTCCCATAAAACGAACACGAGAGGCTCCAATCGTGAAGATCATGATCTAAAAACCACAATGCACAAACAACCACGAAACAAAGGTTGGAAGGGCACAAATCCCCTCACATTAAACTAATTAGAAAGCAATAATATGTACATGGATAAGCATGGGTCTCCCCCACGAGGCACCTTGTTTTTTATAACCGAGTCAAAAGCTCGACTCGAATCCCCATAAATGTGATCATTTAGGGATAATCATGGTGTGGTCAATTTTTGGTGGGGCTTACATGATAAACAAGGCCAAAAAACAACCGGTATTAAGGACTAAGTCCTTTGATGGTGCAAAATACCGGGATCGAAGATGGCGTTCTCGTTTTCATTGGAAAAACAAATCAACGCCACTCTATCATGAGTCAACAAAAACCCAAAGAGTTTCAAGAAAATAGGTGAGAAGAAATAGAAGGGTGGGACAATGGGTAAGTCATAAAAACATTGAGCTACTCGAGGTAGACTCGCACCAATCAAATAGAAAGATTTTCCATTTATTACATCAGCGGAAGACCGAGATTTCCCTTTATAAGCAATTCCAGGATCAAATATCTCGTCCTCAGTGGAGAAAGGGGAGGGAACATAAGGGGATTCCCCCACACTAAGTCCACACAAAGCATCGTCAAAAGGAGAAGACGAGCTTGTAGCACTCAAAACACGTGGTGATGACGGAGTTAGAGTTGTAGAAAAATCTTTTAAGTTCAATTCAAAATCTTTTCCTTTTTCATCTTTTAAACTCTCCTTGTGAAAACCCGATTTAATTATGTCAAAAATATTTGGTGTATCTAAAGCAATGTTAGTCACACTAAAAATTCTCACATTTGAAAAGCGTTTTGGTAAAGGTGGTGGTAAGTTTTCAAAACATTTGTCAACAAAGAAAACTCCCCCATCGGGATCAACGCATTCATCATCCGAAGAATCATTCACAATTGGAATCGTAGGCTTAACACTCTTGACCTCCACCGGCGGAGGGGACGGAACTTCATTTTTCTCAACAACTCCTAAAACTCTTTTTGAAATCTTTTTGCAAATGTTTTTGATGGGATTGACATTGTACAAAGACGTGATAGAATACACATGAGAAAGAGTGGAGTTTTGAGTTGCATTAATGACGAGTTCTTCCTCATTGAAACGAAGAGTGATTTTCCTTGCATGCACATCGATAAGTGCTCTCGAGGTATCCAAAAAAGATCGACCTAAAATTAACGAAACTTTAGGATCGATAGGAATGTCAACAACAATAAAGTCTACGGGATAGTAGAACTTTCTAACTTTCACGAAGACGTCCTCGGCAACTCCACAAGCTAGAATCGTAGAATGATCGGCCATCTCGATTGACATTTTTGAAGGAGTGAGATTTGGAAGATTGAGCGATTTAAAAATCTCAAGAGGCATCAAATTAATACTAGCACCAAGATCGGCCAAGGCGTAGCATTCTTCCATGTCTTGTATAGCACATGGGATTAAAAACTTTCCAGGATCACCGACTTTTTGAGGTATACGGCTTAGAAAAACCGATGAACAACTAGACGATTTTTGCAATTTCTCTTTGTTATTCAACATACTTTTGAAGTTCGCGGCAAATCGAGGCATCATGACTAAGGCGTCGGCAAAACTTATATTGAAATGCAATCACGAAACATTTTCATAAAGAGTTCAAATTGGTAATTATTTCGTTCTTGTGCCTTTTCCTTGTCTCGTCTTGAAGGGTAGGGTAAAGGTGGTGTGGGTTGGGGCATAGGCATAGGCATAGGCCTTGGAATCTCGGGTTCCATGATTGGTGTTGGTTCAACCGTAGGTGTGGTTTGAGCGGTACTTCGTGGGCTTGGAATTTGCTCCTTTTCTACCACCACCTCGGGTTCTTTCTCTTTTTCCTTCTCCATAGAAGTACTTGGACGAGAAATGGGTTCTTTGAAAGTTTTACCACTACGAGTAGTAATAACCTTCAATTCTCCTTTCGGGTTCACGATGGTATCACTAGGAAGACCACCCGAAGAAGAGGGCTTACACATGATAGCTTCAAACATTTTTCCCATTCGGTCTTCAAACTTAGATTGCCTAGCATCCGCTTTTAACAACTCTTGCTTAATCTCATGTTGACCTTGCTCCATTTTTTGTTGATTTTGTTGGAGTCGTTGGACATTTCCTTCCATTTTATTAGCATGAGTTTTAAGTTCATTAGCAAGTTCGTTTTTAAGCTCGTTTTTCAACTCGGATCTTAAGCTAACCATTTCACGTTGCATATTATCAAACTTAGCATCATTAGCCTTAGCATAATTCAAAAATTCTCCTTGAAGATTTTTGGTGTGATCATTTTGAAAACCTTGAGTAGAAGTTTGAAAATCACGGTTTTGGTTTTGATTAGAAATTTGCCCATTTCCACTTTGATAATTACCCTTGTTGTAATTTCTTTGATTTCCTTGATAATTACCACCTTGGTTGTTGTTACGATAGTTATTAGCATTTTGATTTGGTGGAGCTTGATTTTGGCGGGAACCTTGGCTGATTTGGTTATAAGTTCGCGTGGCTACATAAGCACTCGAAGTGTTACCATCCGCGGTAATGCACTCGGAAAGATCATGAGCTCCACCACACGACAAACAACTCTTAGAAACCGCTTTAACCGAAGCGGAATTTGAAGCTTCTTGAGCTTTCCAATGGGACATAAGGCTAGCAAATCTATCAAAAAATCGATTTTCTTCATTTGCTTCATCATGTAATGCATTAATGCTACGAGACGATGACGAGCCCATTTTGGCAACACTCGGTGTGTTACGAGGGCTATAAACCTTAGACCTATTCTCAATTATGACCAAAGCTTCTTCAACCGTTTTACACAAAAAATTACCACCTGCGGCGGCATTCAAATAATCTCTTTCATGATCATTAAGTCCATTGTAAAATGTGTCAATTTGGTGTAAGTCGGAAAAACCGTGATGAGGACATTCATGTAACATTTCCTTAAACCTATTCCAAGCCGTTGAAAAACTTTCATTTGATTCTTGTGAAAATTTGGAAATCTCGTTTTTCAAATGCGTAGTCTTAGAGGGCGGAAAAAATTGGTTCACGAATTTTGAAACGAAATCCTTCCACGTCAATATAGAATTGGGTGGCTCTTTCTCTAACCAAATTTTAGAGGGCTCCGCTAAGGAATACGGAAAAAGCATCATCTTAATCGAGTCATTCGAGACATCCTTAAATTTACACGTGGCGGTAAGACGATTAAATTGGCGGATATGGTTGTGGGGATTGTCCTTCTCATCACCACGGAATTTGTTGTTTTGGATCATCGACAACAAACCCGTTTTCACCTCAAAATTCTCCGCAAGGATAGCGGGAATCACAATAGCTTCTCCATAACCCTCGCTGGGTGCTTGAAGTAACTCCATCATAGTTCGATTCGCCATGGTTGGTGCTTCTCGTACAATGGGTTCGTCAATAGGAGACTCCTCACTAGAATGAGTTGGAGTGGGAGTTTTGTTCTTTCGTCTACGTGCACGTTTTGCTTGATTACGAGTTAGCATAAACGTCACGTACAACGAGGAGACGAGCAAAGAAGATTCTTTTTGGTGTTTTGTATTTTTCAATTTTTGTGGTTTTTGATGGTATTAACTTTTTTGGAAATTGGTGAATGTATTAAGTAGACAAAAATCTACAAATCTCCTCTTTAATCAAATCTCTCGATTAAAGAAGCCTCAAGGAATGAAAACGATCACGTGAAGTGAACGCCTTCGATGACTTTAGAACAATGGTGGAACACCAAATCGTTCAAGAGGGTTTAATAAAATGAAACCAAGAAAATATATATGATATGTAATAATACTTTGGGCGGCAAAACCCTCGATTAGCTCTCAAAATCAAATACGCACAAGCAAGCGGAGGAAACGAGGCGGCGCGAAGCACTTAAGAGCCTTTTTCCTTTAGATCGTGAAATACAACCGCCTTATACCCACCTTATAGTTTGTATTTTTCAAAATCGAGCTTCTCGAAAGTATTTATCTATTTTTGCCTTTTTTCTTTGGTTTGAGATTCGAATACAATGATTGGGTAATGACCTCCCAAGTCAAGGTTGTGATTTCTCACGTATTTGGAGTACTTGTGAATTTATTGTTCTACGTATACAATATAGTAATAGTATTCACACAAAAACCGAAAACCGATAATACGTATTAGTAGAGTGCTACTAATACAAATACTTTTTATGGTTATATAAAAACAACAATTGTTCAATCAAAACACAACACGCCTCCCCGGCAGCGGCGCCAAAATTGATTGTTGTATTTTTACCCCTTTAGGAAAAAGGAAGGTAAAAGCGGTAAGTATTAAGCGTACGTTTAGGAAAACGTAAACACTTATGACCCAAAGTGGGGATCGTTCTCGAGGAGGCACGTGTGTTGTGTAATGAATTGATTAATGTTTGTGATTATATTGTTATGAGAAGAGAAAAATAGAAATAAGAAAGAAATGAAAGACGGTTACGAAGACGGATCGAGCTAAGACGAAAAGGCGTTCACGTAAAACCGTAAAAACTACAAAATTAAAAATTTTAAACCTAAAAATTAATTAAAAGCTAAAATAAGTCTAAAATAATATAAATAAGAATAAAAATCCAATAAAAATATTTTAAAACCTTTTATTAATTAAATATTCAATTTTAAATGCTAATTAAAGCCCTAAAATTAAATATAATTAATCAAAATGTCCAAAATATGATTTTATTGAACAAATAAGTTACTTATATTATTTAAAGACTAAAATGTATTTTTCCTAATTTTTTAAAAACTATTTTTTTATTTTTAAATCACCAAAAACTATTTTAAAACTAAAATAATTATAAAAAATAATAAAATAATGCCAAAAATAATCTACCAATTTTAAAAATCCTAAATTACTCTAATGAACAGTAGAAAAATGAAAAAGTTTGAAAAATATAAAATTTTTCACTAAAAGACAAAAGCAGTTTAAATAAAACTCTAATTAACTTAAATTAATTCTAAAAAAAATAAATAAAAAGTGAACAGTGAAAACTTTTTTAACCAAAAATCTTAAAATAATATTCTAAGTCTAGGAAAAATGTTTAAACTGAAAAATATTAATTTTTGGCACTAAATGCCAAAAACAGAAACATTAAAAAGTATTAAAAAAGGCTATTTAATCTAATAAATACTAAATGAACAGTAATAAATTTTTTACCTAAACTGAAAAATCACAAATTTAATAAGAAAAATACTGAAACAAATTTGAAGTCCTAATTCTACAATTGGGCACTAAAGACAAAAAATCTAAAAAGCTGAAAGTGACATGTTTGGGGTTTTGTCTGCTAGTGAAGCAGGGGTAACTATTGTGCTACCAGTGGGAAAAGAGTTCCTACTGCTAGTGTATTTTTCAGGTCTGTGGATGTTTAAGCTTAGGAAAGCTATTTAGATTTGGATTCTTTGGACAACAAGGCACCCCCACACCAATTGGGTTGTGGGGAGTCTGAGTAAACACAAAAAACACCAAGTCTCTTAACAAAATATCACACAAATAGCCCCACAAAGTTATTGATCTTACTATATGGTGTCTGATGAACAGTTACTGGTTTTACATGCATAAAAATGAAATTCAATCCCTTAAATCTTGCATAATAATCAACCAAGTAGCATATAACTGATTAATAATCCTAGATTAACCTATTATCTAACAAACTTAGCACCTTGGATGGCAAAATCACACAAGTTCAGGCACAATAGGCAGATTTCTGATTTTTGCTATGTTATCCAATTTTTATCACACAACTTGTTTTAAAACTTCCCCAAACAGAAAACCAAACTAACATGTAACCTAATGATAATATATAGAGTGATTAAGACAGGTTTTAACCAAGATTTAAAATCATTCAACCCTACTTAAGCCATAATCCAAACACCCCTTTATATTTTAGAAAGTGATTTTACCAAAGAATATGAGTTCAAATCTACACTAAGCTAATCTATATCACCTCTAACATGCATAGTAGGCATTAATTAGCATATTCAAACAGCAACATTCAGCATTCAAACAAGTTCATGCAAAATCACATAAACTGAAAATGTTGAAAACTGAAATTAGGAAACAAGGAGATACCTTGTTGGGCCTACATCCAGGCCCAACAATGGCTGCTATGCCACCTCCAACAGACCCGGGTCTGTGCTGAGCCTTGGACTAATCAAGCTCCAATGAAACCTTCAATAAACAATGAAGAACACAAGCAAATATCCAATGTTTTTGATTTTTCTTTCAAACCTTTTTTAAAACCTTTTCAAAATCTTCTCAAATAACCTTCTTTTAACACACTTAAAATATGACTAATGATCCCTGAAAATCAAACCATGAAACAAGATTTCACCCAAAAGAAAATCAAGTTTTCAGAAACCTTTTCCTGAAAACTTCTAACACAAAATGTTTGAACAAATTAATGGAACTCAGTATTCTAGCTTAAAAACATTTACCAACTTTTATAAAACAAAAGGAATTACACTTTTTCATAAAAATTACCAACTTTATTAAATAAAAAGGGATTACAAAGTTCTGCTAGAAAAACTGGAACAAGCTAAATGAGATACATGCATCTCATTATATACTACTCAAAAGAACTATCTAGAATCAATAAAACCCTAGCTACAAATTTCCTAATCTGCCCTTGAGAAAAGTCTTGGAATCTTGGTCAAAAGACGAGTCTTGTGATTGTCCTTGATGCCAGCTGGTCTTGTTATGATCTTGGACGTTTAAAATGTCCTTGGGGGCCAAGGAGTAACATGGGACGTTTATCTGGTCGGTTTTTGTTTTTGAGGAAGAAAGTGACGTGCAGTGGAGGGCCCTACACTCACATGGGGTTGTCTTGGTTCATGGTTTGAGTGTGGGTTTTGGTGAGGGTGAGGGTAATTAGTGATCTGGAGATTATAAGTGAAAAACCCTTTGTTTTTGTTTGGATTGAACCTGGGATTAAGTAGGGTTTATGGGAGGATTAGTGGTAGTTTAATCCATTTTGGGCAAATGGATTTTTAAATAAGTGTTTTGGTGGGAAGGGATTAAGGGGTTTGACTGGTGGGTTGACCAGGTTTATTTAATAAACCTGGGTTGTGGGTTGGACAGGTTGGGTCGGGTAAAGGGTTTGGTAATATGGGTGGGTTTAGTGACGTGTAAGGTTTGTATTGGGTGTATAGGTTTGCTTGTTTGGCAGTTTTGGCCCCCAAGGTTTCATACTCCTTTCCTTTTGTATTAAACAGCTATCAACGCCCAAATTACTTGTAACAACTTTGGCTCACTTGTCAAAAATGGCACAAATACTTTTCAAACTTGAAACAAGGACTTCAAATGCATATTTTTGGATTCTTCAAGGGTAAAACTTGTATAATCTTCAAACATGGAGGTCTTCTTTTGCCATATGATTTCTTCAAGGTCTAGTCTTGCCAAGTCTTCAAAAATGAGGGACTAAAGTTGCCAATCTTCAATTCTTCAAGGTCCATTTTGGAAATTTCAGATTTGGGTCCTGTTCATTGTGCGGCTTCGTTTCCCGTGTTCGTTTTTGAATGATTCTTGTGATCTTTTTGTCTTTTCCTCAATATCCGTACCTAAAATACACAAGCAACAAACACGAGCATATATTTGACAGTTTTAATGATATTTTATGCATTTTAAGCCCGATTTGGACGATGAGACCATGTATAAAAGCAATCTCATCACTTTGCATAACACATTTGCATTGTATAAATTTCTTCTTTTATTTTTCATCAAAATATATAAAAAGGAAAAAAAATATAATAAAGGGTATGGTTTAACAAGTTTAGGAGTCTTTGACATATTAGGCCCGCCATGAATATTTTGACTCAACCCGAGTTTGCTTATCCAAGCATATTCTAGCTAGTATCCTTAACCATGTAGACCTTTATTGGTTTATTAGGCTAAGCATCCACGAGTCCCATTACTTGAGATTTTAAGTTGTGGTGAACGAGAGATGATAGAGTTTGAAGTAAGTGTAAAGGGCTATATAAACCTCATATTAACTAATTGTGAATTTTATATCCCCTTTAGTAACCTTTACTTTCTTGTCAAAGCATGTATATAATGTTAATAAATAATCAATAACGGTTTTAATTGGTTTGTAGTCTCTTATGCATGTTTTATTAATCATTCGTGGTTGGTATAAGTACGTCTTAAGATTCTAAGTTAGAACGTTTTATGTGTACTAGACTTATGTCATGCTTAATAGTTACCGGGTGTTTTTCCTTTTATTATTTTCATTTTATTTGTGAGGAATCAAGAAAAATAAAAGCGGCTTATAAAAAAATGAGTGGCTAGAAAAAAAAGAAAAAAGAAAAAAATAATAATTATACAAGAATCCCAAGAGGGGTAGTGAAGTGTTAATTATAGTAGCTATTAAATTCCAATATTACTCTCACAAGGGTTGCGGGGATTTAATAGTTGCTCCAATCAAATATTACATTGACGGGTTGTGGAATTGAATATCCAAGGTCTCAAAAAGGCGGGGGATATAAAATATTGCGTGAGTTTTATTTTTGTTTTCTTAGCGAGTGAGTAACTACTTATTATTGCATGACATAAGGATCTTACACATAAGGCGAATGCCTTATTATTTTGGGTCGTACTTATATCAATTGTGGGCGGTTTTTCGAGTAATGGATAAGATGGTTACTTAGGATTAAAACCATGCTTCCTTATTTTCAGATTTCACATTTCTTATATTTCACGCTTTAAATAATGACAAATTTGCTCAAAAGAAATTTGCTCAAATAATAACCGGTCTTAGAGGCACAATAGGTGGGGGTATAATGGTAACACAATTAATTTTTATGAATAAGTTGATGCACTTTCACTTATGAATAACAATGATCTCGTTTTTAAGTTTGGTATGGGGAAAGTGAAACTTGAGGATGATAAGTGTTCATGGTACCAAAGCCCTAATCAAAGTCATTGATTTCTTTATGAGTTATTCTCATCAATTTTTTTTCAAGAAAAAAAAAATAGAATTGTTTTCCTTGCATTGCATTGTAAAAATAAAAATCATGCATCATATAGTGTAGCATAGTGTAAAAGCATTTCATCTTGGCGAAGGTGGAGTAATTATGAGAAAAAATGTAATTTAGATCTTTGAAATATTGCATTGCATGAGGCCATGGCAATGATCAAGTGTAGGGGATTTGATATGAGTGAAATCTCATATTAATTATAACATATCAAACCCTAAAACACAAGGAAAATACCATGTTTTAATGTGATAAAACGTAATTGTGTGGTATTCTTTCTTGTTTTTGAATGTGTAGGTAAAAAAATACGATTGATGCAAAACACGGTTTTCAAGGATTAATCATGAAGAAAAAGACAAGAGAAGGAATTAAAGTGTTCAAGCTACAAAGATCAAGGGCTATTCATGCTATTCTCCAAGGAATTATTAAGATGAAACTTAAACTGCCTAAATTGGAAAGTTCCAGGGCTGTTTTAGCTAAAGGAGTGAAGATATGAATCCGTTTCCATTCATGTCAGCCAATCAGAGAGCTGGAAAGAAGATCATGCGGATTGAATATTGGGGGCAATTAATTTCCGAATGATTGCAAAGGGGAGTTAATGAGCTGCAACAATTAATGAGTCCATGGGAATATATCAGCAATTGATGAGCATATCAATTTAACAACAATCATTGGAATTCATAGCCATTTAACAAGCCGACAGCCAATCATGGGGAATTCAGGGCATGGTTAGAGCAACATTTAATGGTTTGAAGCATGAAATCAGTGCAAATTATTACAGTAGCCCTTAATGAGCCGAGACACCATCCAATCATCAGTCATTTAATCAGCTGTCATGGACTAGATCATTAGTCATTAATTAATTTAATCTATATTTTAACCATTAAATATACCGCATTTATTACATTAGTTAATGTTTTGCACTTTTCCACATTTATACATTAACAACTCACTCGGATTGAAGCTTTTCTCAGCATATAAGTTCCTTCCACGTGGCGGGTCCCTATTCGTTTTAACACGTCATATCACCTCTCCACAGCAACTCAGTTTTTCTATAAATAGCCTTCGTTACTTTCATTTTTATCAAGTAGTCAATGTGTGAAACTCATACACACACGGTAGAATAGTAGTAGAAAAACATACAGTAGAAAATTCTTTCTTCTTTTCACTTTCATTTACTGATGTGCACTTGACACATACATATCAGTTAGAGAGATTGTAATAGATTGTAATAGATTGTAACATATTGTATCAAATTCTTCTCCATTAATGCAATAAATACTCCACTCCATTCTCCTTCAATTCTATGCACCTTTCTATTCGTGACACATATGGTTGAGATAAATGCTACAAGATCCTTTAGAGTTCGTGTTGAAGAAGTTTTATTGTGTTTTGTTTTCGATTGAGTTCAGAAGCTGAATTCAGTTACGAGATCCTGAAGAGTTTGTCTATGGCGATTTAGTTCGTATTCTTGAAGGAAGTTTTGCATTGATCCATGATGAGTTGATGGAAGATTACTAGTAAAGCTATTGGAGATGATGTCCTTTGAGTAGTTAGCAACTTTCATAAGGATTCATGTTTAGTTCGATCTAGTTACTTCAGAACCAAAGCTAAGCAGTAGAGTAAAATCATGATGAACTTGCAGTTTGGATAAAGGACGAATGGCGTTATTTTGGTGCGAGTTCATTGGAGGAGTTGTACAATAGCAGTTGAGATTAGTTAGTATTGTTCGATCAAGCTAGCTCAGCGCTAAGTTTCGACATCAACGGTTTAGAAAACGAGTTAAATGGTTAAGCACGTGATTTTTCTTTGTTTTGCACATTTAGTTTTATACTAGATTAATACTACTAGTTGTTTGATCTGCTACTTTACATAACTGCTTAACTATTTCCATTTTTGCTATTGAATTTACAAACCTGCTTATTAGTTCTCTGCATGAACAGTCGTCTTTAGTTTATTAAGATCTGTTAAGTGGTTGTTACAATTAGTGAGTTAGGCAGCTGGACATTTAATTGATAATGGGCTAATATTCCGTTTGGGCCAAACAGTTTAGAAGAATAAATGAACTAGTTGAATATTGAAACAGTAACTTTACTGTACTTAAATTGTAGTTTTTATAAACATTACATTCGTACTTTTGTAAAATTTAGAGTTAGTAAGATTTGTAGATTTTACTTTTATAAAAAATTGTTAGTTTAAAATTGGTAGAATTTCATAAAAAAATTAGTTGGTAAAAGTTAGTTACAATTTTATAAAAAGTTAGTTAGATTTTGATAAAAAAAAGTTAGTTGTAATTTTGTTACATTATTCTAGTTGGTTAGTTTATTAAAATTGTTGAATTTGTTAGATTGTTAGTTAGTTACATATTTTTGTTAAAGTTGTTAGTTGGTTACTTGTTATGCATTACTTGGTTGTACTTTGAGCTTATTGAGTGTTATGTGCAATATGTTTTTAGACTAGTATGGATACGTAGACGAAATTATTTTTTTATCTTTTTTACGGTTTTATGGAAAGTAGAAATAGAATACCATAACTTTGACAATCAAATACCAAGAACAATAAAGTGACTTGATTGATATTGATCATTCAATTCGTAAAGATATCAAGAGAAAAACGAACTTGAAAAAGCCAAATATTAGTAACATAGTAATCTTAAATAAACTCAACTTTTATTTTTAGAAGTGGACAATAATTTTGAAACAGTTGAAAAAGAAAGGTGGCAATAATTTTAAGACGGATGTAGTAAATATATGTTACGTCTGTTGTGATATGATTATATGAATCTCTTCATAAATAAGACCAAATTATGTTTTCATCCTTATAAATTAAATGAGAATTAATTAACACACTTCACTTTTTAATTGAGACACTAAAATGTACAATTTGTTGAAGCAAGAATACAACTGTTCAATGCATAATTTAAAATTCTTAATCAGATTTTAAAATATGCAAATCATAGCCAAACCAAATAGAGTGAAAAAGTATTACCCTTAATGAGAAGTTTTAACTTTACCTTTAATTGTTTCAAAAACAGCTTTACAACAGTTTCAATTATCGCTAGTTGTTGTCAACACACATACATGCCCGCTAGTGACAGTTTTAATGGCAATGAATTATGTCACCATACAATCCTTTGACTTTATATTCACAACAATTTTCATTATATTTGGAGTAAATTGAATTTTTGATTCCTATTATTTGGCCAAATTGCAGAATCAGTTGTTATCTTTTTGAAATTGTAGTATACGTCTCTATTTTGAAGTTTGAGTTGTATGTTTGGTCTCTGAGTAAGGATTGAATTTAAAAAATTTTCAAACCACAAAGACCAAAAATAAATTTTAAAAGAACTAAAAATGTAACACAAACTTAAAAAGAGAGAAGTTCACTGTAATTTCAAAAAAAAAACTGACTTTACAATTTGGCTAAACCGCAAGAATAAAAAATGCAATTTACTCTTACTTTATCCGAATTTAAGTTATAATTTAACTTGAAGATCCATTTGATTACACAAAGAAAAGTTAATAACACTAAAATCAGCTACATAATAGACATAAAAAATACATACACCATGATCAAATACAGATAATCTTGCCATACAATGTGATTGATGTAAGATGAAACAACTCAATATCACTTAAAGGAAAATTACGCGTTTGATTTTTATTGTTTATATCAAACATCACGTTTTGTTCGTATTTCATTTTAAATACACTAGCAATCCTTAATTTTGTAAGTTGTAACCTCTGTAACAATCGCAAAAATTCGACTGTTTTAATTAACTTAAATCCGAGTTAACGGGTTAGACTTGTACGTCTATTGAGTTTTCCTGTCTAACTTTATGCAAAATGTGTACATACGTAGTTGACGTTAAATGAAGATTATTTCACGAAGCTATTTATTCATATATTTTTATTTTCACTTTTGAGCATACGAGTAATAAACAAATTACGTGCATGCGAATATCTCCCCACACGAGCCGAAACCTTGAGACCATCCATATGCGGTTCACTCTATTTTAATTGTCTTTCATAAAACACTCAACAATACAATATACTCACTAAACACCTAATACTACTTTTACTTTCCATGTCAATTTAAACAATTCATTGCTTTTTCCCCATTTGAATATTCATAGTAGTACCTTCACCAAAAAGGGCAAAGAGTAACCATACCTTCTTTGCTCAAAATCCCAACAATCCAAGATTCACCTCATGCCCACACACATGTCGAGCTCTTCCCTCCTATCTCCATCCCCTGAACAAGTTAAAGGCTACCAGCCAACACACTTCCCACACATTCTGTTTCTGAAATGCTCTAGTCTAGTCTACTAGAAAGCTTCTTGTTGAAGTTCCACTTTTGTACTTATAAAATAAATACACCCTTCGTTAGTTTCTTCACAACCACATCATTCCCTGGAAAAAATACAACCAAAATACTCAATACCTTCTAGAGTTGGTGCAAGTGGGTTAGAAGCAGTTGGTAATAAGCAACAAGTATAGAACGGTTGGTGTTGGAGTTAATTTGTTAGTAGCGCTCCAGGTTGTTTGTCTAGCAAGTTCGACTCACGTATCATCAGCCATACACCCATCCTCATAAGTCCTATATCGTTTTCTCCACCCTTCTTTCTAAAACCTAGAGTATATATATGTGCTTGCTAAAAACCAAACGTTTTCCTAGTACTTTTTAAACATGGGTTAAACTCATTTGGTCAGGTCGTGAACGACTATGTAAACGGGGTGGCAAGGGTCACTTAGTATTCGAGTACTCAATACATAAAACCCTATCGAATAAGAAAAGGTGGTTAAAAATTCAATAGTGAATAAATTGGATACGTTGAAATCGTAGCAAAAAAGAGTTGTCAAGATGGAAATTTTAGTCCAGCTAGGTC
Organism: Glebionis coronaria; assembly: GCA_025667525.1. NCBI lineage: Eukaryota > Viridiplantae > Streptophyta > Magnoliopsida > Asterales > Asteraceae > Glebionis > Glebionis coronaria. Next base: position 644,260 of record JANFOE010000927.1, read on the forward strand.
ACGAGTATACAAGGAGCTATCGGTGTTATTAGAAACTTGGGGCTATCACCTTGGCATAAACACAAAAACAAAGGGAAATAGTCTATAAACGAAAGAATGAGAATGACATGAAATCATGCCAGAGGTTTGGTCATGCGTGTGTAGTTATACGAGTAGTAGTAACTTCTTCTTTGTAATAGCGTTACGCGTGCGTATGGGAGATGTTGTGTGCGTGCATGCATAACGAACAAGTAAATGAGACTAACATGGAATCATGGCTGCATAAAATGTATGTGTGCATGTGCTTGCAAGTTTTTCAAAATAAATGCAAGTGTGTATGGTGTATAGTAGGAACATGTGTTTCCCTCGTTTAAGGAATATAAGGGTTGTATATATGAGTGTATGTGATGTTAAGCTACAGGAAACAAGAAAATGCACTAGTTATCTGCGTATTGAGTGTAAATGTTTTCTTGTGTGTGTACTGGCTGTTAACAACAAGGGAACGAATGGGATTTTGTGTGGGTGCATTTTAACGTGTTACGTGATTTTAACATACTACAAACCAGTAAATGAGTTTTAACATAAAATCATGGCTGTGAAGTGTATTTGTGCATGGTGTGTGTGCTAATGTGTGTCCTCCCCATATGTGTGACTTAAGTAAAAATGCTAAAAACAAGTGATAACCAGAATAGAATAGTATGTGTGCATGTATCCTGCGTTGTGTGTGTGCGTGTCTGATCAAAACAAGCCAAGGGAAGTCTAATAATTTCATCTCTCTAAAATGTGTTGGTGTGAATTAAGAAAGTATGTGTTGCGTGTATATGTGGTGATGTTATGTGTGTAGTCTAGTACATGTGCAGTAACAGTAGTCTAATTTAGCATTGCGCAAAGGAAAATAAGTAGTGTTTGGCGTGTGTGGACAAAGGGGGATGATATATAAAAACGAAAGACATTCTTTTCCACATAAGTAATATAAAACGAACTAAAGGGAGTAGTACTTTCTTCTTGTTTGTTAGTTGTGTACAATAGGCTAGTTCTAGTAGAGTACTAAAAATAAGTAATGTCTAGTGTGTGTGTGGTATGTGCAGACATGAGTTGACAAAAGTAAGAAAGTAATGTGAACTAAAAATAAATTGTACAATAAAATTAAACGCAGCCAAGTGTTGTTGATTTCTAGAAATCATTGTCTAAATTTCAGTCCAGGGTACTCACTTCACGCTACGTTTTAACACCTCGAATGACTTATGACGACAAAGTCGACCCGACATAGTTTCCAAAGATGCTTTATGTTCGGTCTGCGGGTCAATATCGAACCCGTTACATGTGTCCAAAAATCATAGAAAATCACCCTTTAGAAGAAGTTAATAAGTACTAAACATCATGTTCTGGGTAACCTACTTCGGCTCACATTTTGAGACTTTTAGAGACTAGGCCCGAGGTTGAGTTCAACTGATTTTGTTGACCTCGCGGCCTAGTTTCCGAATTAACCGAACGTTTATTTTCTGGGTTTATAACGAACAACTTATCAACCTATGAAAGTGACCCTTCGACCTACATGAAATAATTATAAAAATGACATTTATATTTAAACTTGAACGCAAGCACATACTAGGGATAAAATGTTGTAAACTCGTTCATGTTGTATATTTAACCTAAGTACAAATTATTTTACTTAGGTTACGAGTAGCGCGTTCTTGCATCGACTTGCGTGCCCATTTTCCGTGTCACTACTATTATTTCCGCTATGCTATTTGATCGAGGTGAGTTTCGGATGCAGAATGTTAAATGGAGATTATTTTTATGTCAGTGTCTTTTATTCACTTTCCATTTTTATTTTTCTACAGTAATTTGTTAATTTTTTTCCCAAGTTTACTTTTCTCATATAATTAGGGCTAGGTTTATTGTATTCAGTTATGAAGTTATGAATAAAAATTACAGACTTGTAGTATTTTTTAATTGACTTGAATCCAGGTTAGGGTTTATTGTTCAATTTTCACCCTAATAATCGGGCATTCGTTTGATTCAACGACTGTTAGAAGAGTTGTTTCTGGTATGCTTTGTGAATCAACAGATTCAATTATCTATCTTTGTTTCTTTGTGTTGTTCGCTACATCTGAAACTTGATACGTTTACCTACTGAAGGTGTAATTCCCCGATATCCTAGTTGCTTTTAGCACACTATCATGAACCGTTAATTACTATGTGTAAGCGCGAATGTTATGGATAGATCTATTGGGGTTGACATGCCTATCTAATTGTGGTTGTGTGGTCGAATTAGATACAATTACATTTGATGTCTCAGAGATGTCCTAGGATAGGCATTTGCTCGGGCTCAGAATATAACATTGTTGGTTTGGTTAACGCTTTGATGTCATGAGCTTAGACATAGGTGTAAACGTATGCTTGATATGAGTGATTTTACTCATATCATTTGTATCTTAAAACAATGAATAAAAGCATAAAATGTTCAAATATTGTATTGTATTTGCTTGTTTTCTTGTTTCATGTGTGTAGGTACCAAGATCACGAAAACCGGCAAAACTGGCACGAGTTTGAAGAAAAGATCGACAAAGCCAATACCAAGCTCGTTTTTAGCGGTTTTCATCATTTATGGAGAATAAGCCCAAATCCAGCCCAAAACTATATATATGAGACGGATTGATATATGTTTTTGGGTCCAATTTATATCAAGCCCAAAGAGTGAAAATTATGGAACGAATTAAGTATACTTGGGCTTTTGGTTATTTCTCGTTTAGTCAAAATGAATTACAAAATAAATAAACGTTTTATATACTTACATACTCACTTTTCCACCACACACACCTCCCAAACGTTTTTCGATATTCTCTATGCTACCCATCTCACCCTCACTTCATCTCTCACCCAAACAAATAACCAGAAAACATCACCGTTACCCTTAACCCTAAAGCAATAAAATTGGGGCTTTTAATTAATTAAGGCGCGTGATAACACATGCGCCTTTAATTAATTACCCCTCTTTCCGGAGCTTGAAGATGGAAGAAGTTGGTGACGTGTTCCCTTTTCATTCGCTGAGACACCTCATCATCACCAATCTACCAATAAATAGATGACACCTATGCTTCAAAGAAGCACAACTAGCACACATAATTGCCACGTTGGCGATCCGTGTGCTAGTTGTGTATTTACAACCGTGGGATCAAAGATGGTGAAGAAAGAGAATAAATTAAGGGCCAAGATGATTTTTCTGCCTCAACAAACTCACCCAAGAAGGCTTGGGGTTTGCCTATAAAATCCCCCAAAAAATATGTGTAATTCATCCCATTTTTTTACTTAATGTTATTATGCAAAATTAGATTTAGGAGTATTTGTATTTTCCTTTCAAATAGTTTTGTAATTTTTACTGATATTAATAAAAAGTCATTTTGGTTGATTCTCCTTTCAATTTACTTACTGTTAATTTTTACTATTGCAATCTGATACTTCTCTAATCTAATTTTTTATAATATTCAATGTTATTTGATCAAGCTGGATTAATAGTTTGGATTAAATTATATTAGTGAAATTGGGATAAAATCACACCCTAATGGTTTGATCTATAAAAAATTAAAGTTTGGTTCGTTGACTTGCTGGTTCGATTATTAATCACGATGGTGATGAATGTTGATTCGATGGTGGTTCGTATGGTGATGTCATTTCGGGTTCATAAGGTTGTTCAGCACAACTTTCTTCTCAAATGATTTCTACAAAAGGTATGTTTCTAATTTAATTTCCTTTACGTTTCAAGTTAAAAATCTGCTTTTATGTTTGTGGATGCTCTGGTTTGAAACTGTTTATTTAGATTTGATCGTCTGTATTATTTAGCTAAGTCCACTCATTTGAGTTAGAATACTCATGTTATTTGAAATGTTTTGGTTTATGAGATTCTGAAATTAGCTAGATATTATTTTAATCTGTTTAGGTTTAACAGCTTGAATCTGTTTGTGAGGGTTCAATATACCTGTGAGTTTGGGTAAATTGATTTAGTCATATTCTAGGATTTGTAAGTTGCTATTTTTTAACTGATTGCTAGTAATTGTTGGATCTGATATTGTTTAAGATGAATTTCATGGCTGATATATAAGTTTTAGAGTAGTCATAATAAATCCGAGTTTCTGTTTGTTTTATCTTGTTTGAGATTGGTTTAGTGTACTAGCTAAAATACTGATTCATTTTCTTAAGTTTTAGATTACTGCCAAGTTTTATTAGTGTATGTTGAATTAGGATGTGATTGTTTCAACCTGAACTGATCTGCTGAGTAGTAATTTTTTATTTATATTTGGTTTTTATTCACATTTGTGTTGGATTCTAAATCGTTTGGATATTTAGGCTGCTGTTATGTGTAATAATTCTGCTTTATGCTTGAGTTTATGCTATTGAAAGTTATCATGTCGGCTAGATTACTAGTTCTTTCTGCATATTTGGTTAATTTGTTGCAACTGTGTTATTTGATTTTAATTTTGGTTCTGCTGTATTGTTGGTCTGCTGATTATCAAAAAGATTAACTGACCCATTTGATCTGTCAAATCCAAATCTAATATCCTTATCAGTATTGCATAATTTCAGTGTGAAAATCACTCATGTGATTTTGTTAAATTCTTTGTCAAAAATAAAAATAATCACAAAAATATGGCTCTTAAGGGTCTCGAACTCGCGACCTCGCGGTTCATAGCCTAGTGTGTTATCCATCTGAGCTAAGAGCTTTTTTGATTTTATTATCAGTTTAGTTATTTAATATAGTAATTCGTTTTTAGAGCTCTCAGTTTTTGATGTATACTTAATCTTTATTTTAATTTCATTTTTTAAATAGTTTTATTACTTTTATATAAATTTCAGTTTTAATAATATAAAAAAAATGTTTAATTAATTTTTAGATAGTTGATTTGTCGTTTAGAATTAGATTTTTAATAGTTAGATTTTAACTAATTTAGATTTTAAATAAAGTAATTTCATAAATAGATTTAAAAATAGTATAAAAGTAAATTTTACTTTAATAAATAAGTTTTAATTTGATTTTAATTTGTTAGTTTAAATTTTAATTAACTTTAATTTTTAAGTAATTGTTTTTAGATTAAAATAATTTTGGGTTTACGATTCATGCACTTTAGGATTAAATTAGGATTTAAATTTGTAAAATTTAATTTTAGTTTAAAAACCGAAAACCAATTCGAATCAATTGTCCAAATCGATACAAAACGTCTCAAATTCATAAGATATTCGTGTACAACGAACTTGGTTCATCACGTGTTTAATTGAATCCGTCTTTGGTAATTTTAGACTATTACTTTTTCCTAAAGGTAATTTTCTAATTTACCCTATAACGTATCTAATTATCACTATACTATCACGATCACATCAAAAAATTTTGGCGCCGCTGCCGGGGATCTTGTGTACGATTCGTTTTCGTGGAGATTTGTTGATCGTTGATTTGAAGACCCTTTGTTGGGTCTACTAGACTTGTTGGGTCTACTAGATGTAGATCTTGCAGCCTGATAGGAACGGTGAATGACTTCTGTAATCACAAGTCAATCCACAGAGAGACTCTATACACAATATGAATGTAGAATACAAATATAATAAAGAAGAACATAATAACTATAAAGACTTGATCCTTTCTAAGGATTTCTAATATTGATAATCACTAGAACTGCGTTTGGTGAAGGTGTATATAACCCTTCTGCCTAAGGTTCCTTTTATACTACAAGGAAACCCTAATACAGCATTAAACACAACGTGTAAAACTGATATGCATATCCTTTCCTAACATATCTCATGCATATCCTAACAGAATAATAAATAAATAATAAAGTTTGACTTCGACTAGGACCAGGAGCACGACTTGCTCCTACTACTACTAGGACCAGGAGGAACTACATACCTCATAGTCTACCTATTACATTTAACTATTACAATGGTCCTGACAATCCTCCCCTAAACTTGAATTTGACCTGTTGAGTTTAAGTTTCCTGGAAAACGTGCAAATAAAGCCCGAGGATTGAATCAGCAAAACTAAAAGCAACATCAGCAAGATAAGAATCAGAGAAACCGCCGCAATATGAAACACTAGAAGCTTCTCCAAAGCTTGGAACAAATCAGCATCGTGTTGAATCTTTTCAGCAACATGAGCAGATTTGATGAGCCTTTACCAAGTAGCTGCTCGCTCTTGGGCTAGCCAGTCTTTCTGGTGGAATAAGCATCACCCTGGGAGACTAGAACCCAGCCCAACTCTTAGAACGTGAATCAATGGTGAGTGGGAGTACCCTGATGATTTTAGGCAAACCATCACAGCCGTCAACGGATTTGATATGTCTTTACCAGAAGCCGTACCCCTCTGGACTCGCCAACTCTCAGCAATAAAGCATCGGTGAGTTGAAAACCCTATAGCTTTAAGCAAGCTATTACAGCTATCAACGGATTTGATAAGATCTTTACCAAGAGCCGTACCCCCTTGGATTAGCCACTTTTCAGTCTAGGACCATGGCAAGTGAAAACCATCCAATTTTGGGTAACCTGGCAACCATCAACGGATTTGAGAATCACACCAGGAGCCGTACCCTCAAGGTGAATCAACTCTTTCTTGTCGATGAGACATGGTGAGTTGAGGACCATTTGTTGTGAGGACCAAGTCCAACACCAAGTGAAACCAGTAACTAGCACAAGCACAAGTCAATAACCAGAACCCATAGTGTGAAGCAGCAAATGGTATCATATTCACAAGTATAAAATCCAAGACATCTTAAAAGTATAAGCAGATATTATATAAAAAGTATTTTTTTTAAGTATTGTTATTAGTATTTCTTTTAGTTTTTTTTTTAACTATAAAGAATGAAATTCACCAATCACTTTACATATTGGTGAAAAGAATGATAATAAGAACAAATGAACAAAAAATACAAAACAGAAACACTTACAACCCAACCAAATCACAAACCAGAAGCAGCTTTCTTATCAGCCTTCAAACGCGCCTGAATACCTTCCATCAATGCCGTGGCCATAGAGGACTCATTCCCTGAAGGAGCATTTGAAATTAGCAAGTGACTAGCCAACATCGCCTCCATCGAAGAAATCGTCAAAGGATAATCCACATCTGTCAGCATAAAAACCATATGGCCAGATTCCAATTCCAACATATGCACACCACATCCCGCATACAATTTCCATCGCTGAATCACCCATTGCATTTGATCCTTCCATATACCCGAAACAGGAGCATGAGGAGGTGCATCCAGCATCAGCTTAAGATCAGCCCATATACGCAGACCAGGCCATGAAGACACAGCCATGGGATCAAAAGGCATGCCAGAATCCACAAATCCATATAAAGCCATAAGATCCATACGATCAGCCCAAGACAACACACCCTGCAAACCAGAAGCCAAACGCACAGACCCATCACTCAGAGTAATTCTATGGGATACCACACCAGGAAGAGTTGTGGAACGCTCAACCGTCCAACCAATAATATTTCCATTTCCCAAAGGCAAATCAGAATCACTGTCAGAAGCGGCATCAATCAAATTCTCAGGATCACGCTTCTCATAAGGGACTGTCTTGCCACGTCGAACACGTCGAGCTTGTTTCTGGCGAAGCGAACGTCTAGGTGTGGGTTCAACCTTTACCTTTACCTCAGCAGCAGCAGTGGGAGCAGGAGAAGTAGACTCATTAGGTTGCCCACCCAAGGGATCAATAGGAGCTGCACTAGAAGTAGGAATTGGTTGAGTTCCAGGAACCGGTGGTGATGAAGATGGCACATCAGGTGTAGCAGTTGTAGTGGTTGTGGTAGCAAAGGTGGTGGTGGTAGCATGTGTGGTGGTGGTAGCAGGACCAGCAGAAGAACCCAAAGGAGCAACCAAAGGAGAAGTAGAGGTACCAACTGAAGTAGCAACAAAAACCGATGGACTAGCAGCAGAACCAGGAGTAGTAGCAGATGAAGGACCAGTAGTAACAGCAGGCGAAGAAGAGGTCACCACACGAGGATGGTAGATAAATCGTTCCGGAATTGGTTGACTCTGACGCTTAACCATACGCTCATAAAGTGCCTTGAGCTCATCAAAAGATAAAGCCCGAACCCTGTCCCACGTCCAAGGAGCATTAAAATGAGCAGCTGACTAATACTTCACATAACGCTGCATCTGCTTGCGCTCTTCAGTTCTTGACAAAAGTCTGTTCTTTCTCTTCTCACGAAGCTGTGCAGCAAGGGCCAACTGTTGCTTGCGCATCAATACCATGCCTCTCGGAATACAGTTGTGCTCATCAACATCGTCACCCAAAAGATCTGTAAACTGAGCATAATCCCTGGTGAGAATAGTCAACACCTGCATCCAATCACTATCACTCCAATGCATTGCATCGTGCTGAACTTGTTCACGCCTCCGCTGTCGAAGCTCCTCTTCTGCAGCCCTATCAGCTGCATCAATCTCGGCTTGAATCCGTTGAGCAGCCTCCTCACTAAGCCTATCCTCTTTAAGCTGTCGGCGGGTACATTTGCGAGATGGTGATGGAGCATCAGTCATTGGGGCCTTGCCCTTCGAATCATGGGAGGGACCAGCATTGGAACCAGCAGCAGGACCAGAATCACCATCCATAGGAGTGGGAATAGCAGCAGGAGAAGGAACACTGGAGGATGTCGGAGGAACCGGCAAATCATCATACACTTTATCAGCAAAGGCAACCTTTGCCAATAATGTCAAACCATCTTCAACACGCTCCGTACCCTCCTCATCAGAATCTGAATGGATCACATGCTTCTTTCGGCGTCTTTGCTGAGTTTCCAAAGCTTTGATGCGATCAGCCAGAGGAAGAACAAACTCCCTAGTAAGTTTCCGGTGTTGGTTCAAATCATCTTCCAATGAAACCATCCGCTCATGATACCTACACATAAGATCAAGTAACGACATAAGTGTAGTAGGCTCCTCCGCCTGCCCACCAAGAGAACTCGGGTCAGGGAAGGCGTCATTGGAGCCCGAAGCAACAGATGGGTCAACATGTGGAGTACTAGCACCAAAAGGTGTATCAGCAGAGTGTGGAGCAGGACTAGGAGGTGGAGTCTCCACAAAAGGAGACTTGTGTGGTACTGAAGAAGGACCAGCCTTGGAAGGGGATGGTTTTTCAACCACCACCTCCTCAACCAGTTCCCCCTCAACCACATGAGAAGGACCACCAGTAGGAGCCTCCTCCTCCATAGGGTCATCCTCAATCACAACAAACTCAGGAGCCTCCTCCTCCTCACCCATAGGACCCTGAGCCAGTCCCAACATGGCCTCAGTCAGGGGCCTCCACTCCCCGGTAAACCCATGGACCATATTGTAATACACTTTTGCAGTAAGCTTAGACGGCACATGTTCAGTCCTATCACGAGGAATGCAAACCAGTATTTGTTGTAAAAACCTAGGATACATAAGAAACTTCTTTCTAGAACCAGCATTAGATAGATTACTAACCATCCCCTCAAATAGATAATGAGAAAAGTTAAATACCCTACCCTTGGCTAAGCAAATAAGACCAGTAGCCAAAGGAGTATGGAAAGCATCCCAACTCCCAGACTTGGGACTCATACAATGAATTAGAAAATGCACCAGAAGCTTCCATTGGGGGGAAAACCTATTTTTCCGGAAGTTAAACTTCCCCCCATGATTGTATCCGATAGCAGCCATCCCCTCCAATACCTCCGAATTGGGGATGGATTCAACACCACCCTCATCTTGAAGATGAAGGGAAGATCGAATAGAAGCCTCAGTCACCACGTATGAACGTCCATCTATGGTAGCATGGAGTTCACGTGGACGACCAACCACATCCACAAGTCGAGCAGACGCCCAAAATTGACGAATAACGCTATCATAAATAATGGGACATACAGTAAACGCAAACCTTAGGTTGGAAGCTTCAATGAAATCCAGAATGTCAGCAAAATGATCACGATGTGGACCATCACCCAGATAAGCAACTCGGTTGTAAGCAGGTTGGTAAACTAGAGCAGCCATGGATCTTGAGTAATTGATGGAAGAAGGATTTTGGTTAGGGTTGAGAGAGTAGGATCGGTTTTGTGTGTGTGATGAATGGAATGATGGAGTCAAGGGGGTTAAGTTGACCATTAATAAGGAAAATAGTAACTGTTCATTGACCCCTATTAATGGGGGGTTGCTCTTTCAAATTAGACATAATTGCATAATAACCACTTGCCCCTTTTAACATTATTCCCAACTCCCAATTTACCATAGTTAATTAAAAATATAAATACCAGGATTGGGAGCGTTGACCAAAAGTCAAAGCACACAATGGTCAGACCAGAAGCAAAATGTGGTCAACAAAGATCAAAAGGAATGAACAGTGTCCCAGACCAGTACCAGAAGCCAATCACCACTTGACAAAGAAGGATTTTGAACCATCAGAAGCCAACCAATTATGACTAGAAGCTGACCAATGAGGACCAGAAGCCAGTCATGTAAGACCATATCCACCAGAAGTGAGCAAAATCCTCCACCAGAAGTAACACACACCACCAGAACCAACATAATATGTTGTTAAAATCTATCAATACGTTAGTCTGTCCTAAGAATATGTACACAAAGCCTACCCTTAGGCTTAGCCTCCCCTCAATCCTAGAACTCAAGGATTGACCATCCCAATGTGAACCACCAAGTGGTTAAACCGAGGACCATCAAATGCTTTAGTCAGCAAATCAGCAACATTATCATCCGTATGAACTTTAAGAACCTGTATCAGCTTCTTCTCATTGGCATCTCGTATAAAATGATGCCTAATCTCAATATGCTTTGTTCGATGATGAAAAACCGGATTCTTCACAATGTAAATAGTGCTTTGATTGTCAATAAAAATTTTGGTGTTCATAAAATTGAAACCATAATCCAACATCTGATTTTGGATCCACAAGACCTGTCCACAACAACTAGCAGCAGCAACGTATTCAGCTTCTGTTGAAGAAGTAGCTACTATTGTCTGTTTCTTGCATTTCCATGAAATAAGTCGACGACCCAAAAATTGACAACCACCAGTAGTGGACTTTCTGTCATTATTAGCACCTGCATAGTCACTATCACTATATGCTTCTAGAACAAAAGGTGATTCTCTAGGATACCATAGGCCCAGTTTAGGTTGAGCCTTGATATACTTGAAAATCTTCTTTACTGCATTTAAGTTTGAAACCGTTGGAGTCACCTGGTGTCTAGAACAAGCACGTACTGCAAACAAGATATCCAGACGTGAGGCAGTCAAATACATGAGGGAGCCAATCATAGACCTGTACATGTGAACGTTGACCGGGGGGGGGGGTCTGGCTCATTCTTAAGTTTGATTTTAGCAACTTCATAAGGAGTTGTTGCTGGTCTAAGAGGATCCATGTCAAACTTCTGAAGAATCTCATGGACATATTTATCTTGACTGATGAAAATCCCATCCGATTGTTGCTTGACCTGAAGACCAAGGAAGAAAGAAAGCTCTCCCATCGCACTCATCTGAAATTCGCCTTTCATCAAGTGTTCAAACTCATCACACCATTCCTTCCTAGTAGAACCAAAGATAATGTCGTCCACATAAACCTGAACAAGGATAATGTCCTTGGTATTCCTCCGAAGAAATAGTGTTTTGTCAATAGTACCCCTTCTATAGCCATTCTTTAACAAGAAAGTTGAAAGACGCTCATACCAAGCTCTAGGAGCCTGATGTAATCCATAAAGAGCCTTGACCACCTTGTAAACTTTCTTGGGATGAAGTGGATCTACAAAGCCTTTAGGTTGAGTGACATACACCTCCTCATCAATTTTGCCATAGAGAAATGCACTCTTGACATCCATCTGAAACACCGTAAAGCCCACATAAGAAGCGAAAGCCAAAAACAGACGAATGGCCTCAATCCTTGCAACCGGAGCAAAAACTTCAGTGTAGTCAATGCCCTCAATTTGAGTGTGGCCTTGTGCGACAAGCCTTGCTTTATTCCTTACCACAATACCCCGTGCATCCTTCTTGTTCTTGAGAATCCATTTGGTATTGATTGCTGTCTTTCCATCTGGCAAGTCAACCAGAACCCAAACATTCTGAAACAAGAATTGCTGCATCTCCTCCTGCATAGCCTCCACCCAACTTTGATCCTCAAGAGCATGAGAAACTGACCTAGGTTCCACCTGTGAAAGAAAACAAGCAAACAAACAGTGTTGAAAGTCCGTATGATTATTACGCTTTTGATCTTCAATATAGCTCACAAGAGCATGATGATCAGACGAGGCCTTCTGCTGCATTCTGCGTGTCTTGACAGTAGAACCAGGATCTCCAATGATTTGAGTGGTAGGATGATCTTTGTGTGATTGCAAGACTGGATTGGAAGAGACCTCCACTTCTGGTGCCAAGTTATTGAGATCACCAACAAAGTCAGCATCATATGAAGCAGTGTTGAAAATCCCATATACTGGTTGTTTATGAATATCATCCAGCTTGGTAGAAGACTTCTTTTGATGGTTCCCCAAATCAGAAGGACTGGAGAAACGAGTATTGGAAGCAGACTCACTAGCCGGAGTACCAGTAGGTGATAAGCTAGCACTAGAAGCAGAAACTGGAGTACCAGGAGCAACTTTGTCAGTAGGCTCATCCAAGGGAAACTCAAAACCACCTTGAGCAGCTGCTGTAGTAGCTTCTTGTTGTTGTTTGAGTAGAGTGTCAAGAGCTACTTGGGAATCCGGTACATCCAATGGAGTTGCATCACTAGGAGGAGTAGGAGAGACTGTGGTGGAGTAGGATGGAACCACAAAAATGTCATCCTCATCATCTGAATCAGAAAGATTTGAAGGAACACTTGTATTAGAAGTTGCAAACACTTGTGGACATGCATCATGGTTAGTTTTGAAACGAAAATATCCTAACGAATCACTAAGATAATCAAGATCAAAATACCATTCAGGACCCTTGCCTTGGATGTTTGACTTCTCTTCAAAATATCTGAGATTAATAGTTTCAATGATCCGCTTGGCTTGGAGATTGTAGACACGATCAGCCCGAGAGTGAGCTGAATATCCACAATGTATCCTTCATCTGCCATGCCATCAAACTTCCCCAAATAGTCACTAGTATTCAGAATGGTGACTGGACACCCAAAAGGCTTCAAATGAGCAATATTTGGAACTTTGCCCGTTAGAAGCTCATAAGGAGTCTTCTTGTGAGGATTGGTAATAGAAACCCTATTCAAAACGTAACTTGCAGTATTAACAGCTTCTGTCCAGAACATGGTTGGAAGCTTGGAATCGGCAAGCATAGTTCTTGCTGCTTCTATTAGTGTCTTGTTCTTTCTTTCTGCCACGCCATTCTGTTGAGGAGTCCTTGCTGCACTATAATCTCTTTTGATGCCCTTAGCATTACAAAGTGCTATGAGGTCTTTATTTTTGAACTCGGTTCCATTGTCGCAACGAATACCTTTAACCTTCTTGGTCAACTGGTTCTCAATAAGGGTAAGAAAATCTCTAAGGATTGAGTAGGTCTCACTCTTGGCAGCCATGAAGAACAACCACGAAAACCTGCTATATCCATCAGTTACCACCAGACAGAATTGTTTATGGTCAATGCTCCTAATGGAAGTAGGACCAAATAAATCCATGTGTAGTAGCTGCAATGGTTCAGTAATAAGACTAAGAGCAGTAATGGCCTTGAAGGATGCTTTGTGCTGTTTGCCTTTGCTGCAAGCAATACAATTTAAATCATTTCTAAACGACTTGGGAGGTAAACCAGAGACCAAATTCAGATTCGCAAGTTTGTGAATAGTCTTGAAGTTCACATGCCCCATCCTTCTATGCCATTGAGTGGCTTCATCTTCGGAGGCTTTAGCAACTAGACATGCTAGCTGACCAGTAGGATTGACTTCATTCAGCTTGATGCTATAGAGATTGTGTCTTCTAGGGATTCTGAGGAGAACTTGTGAGTCATCCGGAAGCTGAAAGTCTTTGGAGAGCACAAGTGCATCAGAATCGGTGAAGAGAACAAACTGCTTCTTGTCACAAATCTGAGAGACAGAGATCAAGTTGAAATGCTGAAGTGCTTCCACATAGTAGACCTGCTCAAAATTTAGATTTGGCGTCTTAATTGTTCCTTTGCCAATGATCCTGCCTTCACCCCCACCAAAATAGACCTTGCCTCCATGAAATGGTACAAAGTTAGAGAGAAGACTTTTATTTCCTGTCATGCTCCTGGAGCAACCACTATCCACAATTCCTAGACTAGGATCTTGGTATGGAGTAACCTACAACAAGATAAATAAGAATGAAAAAGTTAGTGTCTTAAGGGGACCCAAACCTTTTCAGGTTTGAGCCTGCCTTGTGGATCTTTAGTAGAGTGCCAAGAAGATTGATGAGATCCACTGTTGTTCCTTGGTTGCCAATGCATCATATGGGTATTGTTATTTGACCAAGAACAACCTGCTGAGGGCTTAACAGCAGTTCCCAAACTTCCCAAACCAAAATACGTGTGGTCCAAATTATGTGAATAAACTGGATTAAAATTTTGAAAATAATTACTAGTGGTTGGTAATCCAATGTTTCTCCAATGATCAGAAACTAAAGGAGAGGACCTTCTAGAAGAAGAAAACAATTGAGCACTAGGATTGAGTCTTCTAGAAGTATATGGGGCAGCTCCTGGTGGACCAGGAGCAGGAAAAGCATGATTAACAGAAACATGTGTGTCATAAAAATCACAATCTTTAATTAAATGAAATGCACTTCCACAAACAAAACATGTTTTAAAAGACCTTTTATTAGAATGAGATTGTTTCATACTGCCTACTTTATTACACACAATTCTAGGAGAAAAATTCTTCCTAGGACTCAATAAACTAGGACCAGACACACTTGACATAACAGCAACTCTTTCTTCACACTTCCTAGCACCAGTAGCAACATGATCATTCAACTTGGAACTTGTAGGTCTTGACTCTTCACTTGAACCACGAGATGCAGAGTCAATGGCTTTGTCACTGAAAGTACATGAGACAAAGTCATTAGAATTAGTAGAACTTTTTGGGGACTCATGCATCTGTGATCCATCCAAGTCATTATGCCATGAAGTGGGCATAAAAGTTCCAGTAAGAGGAGGAGGGACATCATGCATTTCTACTGCTGGTTTAAACCTATTGTAACTAGGTTTTCCCTCGTCCTCTTTGTCGGCATCAAAGACACTTGAGAAAGATAAATCAAAAACATCTTCTGAATCAATATACTTTTCAAATCCTAAGCCTCTTTTAGTTCTACCAGACATGCTACTATCAATTAATTTTGAAAGATTTTTAGGTGCCTTTTGCCATTTGTCAAATCTCAACATTGTAGCATCTAATTTTTCTTGCATCTCCTCTTTTTCTTTGATACTGGCATCTCTTACTTTTTCTGTATATTTAAGCATATTTGTTGTGTTTTCTAAATCGATGCTTAGTATCCGGATTTTATCCTCATACTCACGTTGAGTATCTTGAAGCCACCTCTTTTGTTGTTCCAATGTGTTTAAGGAAGCCCTATAGGCTTAAACCTCTAAAAAATACTTATCATTTTGATCATTCACTTCATTAAATTGGGACAACAATTCTGAGTATTTATCATGACAACCAAGAGGACAATGTTGTACCTGAGGTGAGATGCCCATAAGAGCAAACTCGTCTGCTTCTTCTGCATCAGAGAGATTCCCAGCAATCATTGCAAACACGTCAGTCGAGGACTCAGCTGATTCCAGGGTAGAAGCCTGATGATCATTCCAGTTGACCATAGAGTCAACAGATACCAATGCCTTCTTGTCATCTTTTATCTCCTGAACCTTAAAAGCTGAGTACCTGCTCTTCTCCTGGTCATTCTTGCTAGGGCCTTCCCTTGCAAAGTGACATTGTTGCTGGCAGTTATAGCATCGAACTTTGCTTCTGTAGAATCTTGCTGGCTCCCGAGGGTTGTAATTAAATTTCCGTCCTGCTTTCTTCTCAAACTTGTGAACCCTAAGAGTGAGCATGGCCATCTGCCATTTAAGATCCATTTCATCCAGGTCAAGTTTATTGACCTGTTTGAAGTCATCAAAAGCAAGTTGTTGTTGAGCATCAACATCAGCCACCAAAGAATGGAGAACAGCTTCTACCATACTACTAGACTTGGCAGTAGGATCAGGAGCAGAAGTATGTTGAAAAGTATGCTGAGAGGAGACAGTATTGCTTGGGCTACTAGCATATGACATGGGACTAGATGCCATAGAACTCACAAAGGCAGAATTAGCAGGAGTGGGAAAAGAGTCACTCGAAAATCCTCTCACATGAGCTTCGAAAGTTCTGAGCTTATGAAACAGATCATCAAAGTTGAGATAGTCAAGCCCACCTTTGGCTTTGAGAGAGATCACCACCTGATTCCATGAGTAGGGTAAGGCTTTAAGAAACCTTGCATTAATATCACCATCATCAGGCTTTGACCGAAGTTGATTCAATTGGCTCAATATCTTCTGGATCCTATCATACCCTTGATGTAAACCTTCAGTTTCTGAGATTTTGAATTCTGTGAATTCATCTCTCAGCATGGATCTTCGCATTTTCTTTGACTCCTCATTCCCACCAAACCTTGCTTTTATGCCATTCCAGATCTCTCTGGCATCATCCAAATGGTAGAAGTCACCCATGTGATCTTCAGGAAGAGATTGAAGCAAAATCGTTTTTGCTTTGACCTCCTTCTGAATAGCTATGATTTATTCATGAGATTTAGGGTCAACAAGAGTAATATTACCATTCTTGTCTCTTCCAGTAAGCTTCTTGCTGTTCCCATTCAGAATGATCTTCCAAAGATCTTGATCAGTATTGGTGATCCACCATTCCATCTTCATTGCCCAGTTATCATATTCACCCTTTTTCAGAAGAGGGAATTTACCATTTGTGTTTGAAACCGTAGCAACGATCTGCTGAGGTTGCACAATTTTAGGAGTGCTATCTTCTCCTGTTTGAGTAGAAGTTGAGGCAGACATGATAGAGCAAAATTGTCAGAAAGTGAGAAAACTTGATTCTTCTTGTATAGAGACCCTCCCAGGCTCTGATACTACTTGTTGGGTCTACTAGATGTAGATCTTGCAGCCTGTCAGGAACGGTGAATGACTTCTGTAATCACAAGTCAATCCACAGAGAGACTCTATACACAATATGAATGTAGAATACAAATATAATAAAGAAGAACAGAATAACTATAAAGACTTGATCCTTTCTAAGGATTTCTAATATTGATAATCACTAGAACTGCGTTTGGTGAAGGTGTATATAACCCTTCTGCCTAAGGTTCCTTTTATACTACAAGGAAACCCTAATATAGCATTAAACAAAATGTGTAAAACTGATATGCATATCCTTTCCTAACATATCTCATGCATATCCTAACAGAATAATAAATAAATAATAAAGTTTGACTTCGACTAGGACCAGGAGCACGACTTGCTCCTACTACTACTAGGACCAAGAGGAACTACATACCTCCTATTCTACCTATTACATTTAACTATTACAATGGTCCTAACACCATTTCCGTCCTCGGAAAGTTTGTTATTTTTCTATTATATAGTATGTATCGTGTTTCTCGTTTTTTGTGATTAATATATTGTATTACGTAGAACAATAAATTAACATACTTTTCAAATAAGACCTTAGTTGGGATTTCATCACCTAGCTATTGTAGTCGAATCCAAGACAAAAATAAAAGGCAAAATAGATAAATACTAATAAGAAGTTTGAACTTGATTTATACAAACTATAAGGTGGGTATAAGGCGACGTGCTATAAAAGGCCGTCTAAGGAAAAAGGTTTTTAAGTGCTTTGTGCCACCTCGTTTCCCCGCTTGCTTGTGCGTATATTGAGAGGGACGACCTATTATTGGTTTGCCGACTCAAGTAGTAATAAATCTTATTTTTGTACTTTACTTATTGAACCTCGAGACGTTTAGGTTTCACCTATCGTTTCAAAGTCGACCGAGGGTAATTTACTTCCATAGTAGTTATCCTCATTCCTTGTTTTTTATCGATCATTTTTGATTGAGCAATACCAAATAAAATACCAAAAATAATCTTCTTCTTGTCTAATTTCTTTTCTTCAATCTCCTAAATTCTCGTCTTTGTAGTGTATGCAATTACGTTCTTCTAGACTTGTGATTGATTTTAATAGGCTTGAAAATATTACACGTAGAAATAGAAATCGTCAACAACGAATAGTGGAACCCGAGCTTCCACCTATTGTTGTAGAGATGGCCGATAACCGAACAATGGAGGAATTGCTCCGTGCACCCACCGAAGGGTATGGGGAAGCAATTGTTGTGCCGGCTATTTTAGCGGATCATTATGAGATTAAGACGGGTCTTTTATCACTCATTCGTGCCGACCAATTTCGTGGCAATGAGACCGATAACCCGCATTCTCACATTCGAAATTTTCTTCGAATTACCTCGACTCTCAAGTTTAAAGATGTGCCGAATGACACGATTAAGCTCATGCTTTTTCCGTACTCGCTCGAGGGTAATGCTAAGATTTGGTATGAGAAAGAACCACCGGGTTCGATCTTAACATGGGATGATTTAGTGTCTAAGTTCATGAATTATTTCTTTCCACCATCCAAAACAACACACTTTAAGAACGAGATCACTAGATTTGAACAAAAAGTGCATGAATCGTTTGGGGTTGCTTGGGAAAGATTTAAAGATTTGTTGAGACAATGTCCACACCACGGTTTCTCGGAATTGCATCAAATAAATACTTTTTATAATGGGCTTAACATGATTGAACAAGATTCTTTAAATGCCGCCGCGGGTGGTAATCTTTTAAGAAAAACTCCGAGAGACGCGTGGTGTATAATTGAGAATAAGTCTAGAGCACAATATTCACGAAACACACCGAGTGTTTCCAATGTGAATTCTTCTAATATCGAGATTGCTAGATTGGACTCTAAGATTGATAATGGATTTGCGGCATTGTTGAATGAGATTAGGAAGAATCCTCATGGATCGATTAATATGGTTGATAATGTTTGTGTATCATGTGGTGGAGCACATCCTAATTATGCTTGTTCAACCACGGGGTTTGATCAAGCTAATGCTTTTGCCGCGACGGGAACTTATGGCTCCAACGGTCGATTTCCTCGTCAAAATCATGTTGCTCCACCGGTTCAAAATAGGTACAACAATGGAAACAATGGGAATAATTTTAACCGTGGTAACCAAGGGAATTAAAATCAAGAAAATGGGTTTAATGCTAATCAAAACAATCAAGGTTTTCAAAGCAATAATCAAAATGAGTTGTCAAGCTATATCAAGTCAAATGAGGCAAATTTGAAAGCTTTTCAAAACAACATTCAAGGGCAAATTAATACTTTGAAACTTGATTTTCAAAATACGATTAAAGGGCAAAACAATAAGATTGAGCTTAATCAACAAAGGCTAGAGCAAAGTCAAAATAGTTTGCAACAAAGTTTAGAACAAAATCAAAACAAATTGCTTTTGATGTTTGAATCTTTCATGTCCAGACCATCCTCGTCTTCGGGTTGCTTACCTAGTAATACCATTCCAAACCCGAGGGGAGAGCTTAAGGCTATCACCGCTTATGATAATTTAGAAAGAAAGCTTGAGCTTTGTGTGCCACCTAAAGAAACCTTTCGTAATGTCACCAAGGCTACTTTAAATGTGATTAGTACCTCAGATTTTCTTGATTTCTTTCCTAAGAAATATAATGATCCGTGTCAATTCTTGATACCTTGTGTTTTTGATGAGCTTGGGGAATACAAAGCTCTAGCCGATCTAGGAGCTAGTATTAACGTAATGCCCTTAGCCATTTGGAAAACTCTTGACTATTTACGACTTATGCCCACTCGAATGACCATTGAGCTTGCTAATGGTACCACCATCCGTCCAGTTGGTATAGCGGAAAATGTCATTGTTAAAGTGGGGGAGTTCGTTTACCTAGCCGATTTTGCAATCATTGATTATGAGCCAAATCCTCGCGTGCCTATCATTTTAGGACGACCATTTTTGTGTACGGCCGATGTTTTAGTTGATATGAAAGAAGGGGAGCTTAAATTGTTTCATGGTAATAAACATATGATTTTCAAACCGGAAAAAATTCCAAGATTGGTTCCTAAGAAATTGGAAAGTGTGGAAATTGATAAACCTAATTTTGTTTAATCATGTTGTAATCTTACCTCATCTCCACTTACTCCACACGAGGATGATAGTTCTAAGATTGAAAAAGAAATTGATGAATACCTAAGTGCACCATTCGATCCTAGTGAGCTTAATAGCGAGAATTTTGATCCCGAGAGTGATATTGCTTTAATTGAAAAATCATTGAAAATAGACTCATTTTCACTCTCTTCGAAGGATCAATTTAATGTTCCTAAGGCACAATCTTCCGTTGAAGAGCCTTTGATTCCTAACTTCACACCGAGTGAGGTTAGTGACTATTTGTTGGATAAATTCGTCGATGAACTTTTTGCTATCATTGATACACTTCCACGGGGAAGTGAAGACGTTTAAGATCTCGAGATCGAGCGTGATTCTCATGTTTTACCTACCATTCTCGAGGAATTCTCCGATGAATTTCCTTCTAATGAGAATGATGATCTTGTATCCAAGTGTGACACACTTGATACTTTGTCGGATATTTCTTGTGATGACAAGATTGATGACACTTTTGTGACCTACTCAAATCCTCTCTTTGAAGCTTCAATGAACAATAATCGATTGTTTCAAGAGGATTTTGAGAGCATCATACCTCCTACATCTCACAACCTTTGTGATGATGATCTTCTCTTGAAGGAGGTTGATGAATTTCTTTATATAGACATTCCTTCGGAATTTGAGGAAGAGTCTAATGACGGTGATGAAGATTCTTGGTTTGATCACCCGATTTATGATGATGATAATGTTGACCCGGAGGGAGAAATTACTTTTGCTTTAATTATCCTTCCCACTCGCTTTGATCTTAATGTGCGGGTTTTTCATGCGACTCATTTTGAGTACCATGACCCCTTTATTCATATTCCTAAGAATGATAAGGTCAACAAAGTCATGCAAGTTGATACCACTAGTGTTGAGACTTTTATACCACCATTACCATGTGCTTCATATGATTTTAGATTAGCATGTGGGGACGACACCGTGTTGTCTATTCCTTTCTCCACCGAGGACAAGGTATTCGACCCCGGAATCATTGATTTAGGGAACTCTCGGCCTTTCACCGATGTAATAATTGAAAGACTTTTTAATCATCTTGGTGCGATTTTATCTCGGGGAGCATGCTACATCCATTTAGTGATTTGTGACTACCATCTCTTTTTATAGATTTGTGTTGGAGTTTTATCCTTTCGTTTGTCATCCAACAAGAGGATGTAATCTTTGACCCCGGCATCGTGCTTTACGTTGGATTTTATTACATTATGCCGGTTTTCACCATTTTCCCTAAGGACCAATGAATGCGGGGGATCAAGTCGAGCTCATGACTCGGTTAACAAAAACGAGGTGCCTTGTGGGGGAGTCCCATACATTCTGTCTTCTATCTATTTTCTAAAGGCTTGATCTTTCAAGCTCGTGCTCATGTTTTGTTGTGTTGTGAATCTTAGGTATGACCCTTATCATTGAAGTCTCTCGTGTTCGGTTTTTGCCGGTCCACTTGATCTTATTATCTTTGGATGCCAAAAAGGGGCACACTCTTTACCCTTTGATTTTTATCGACTAACATTTTATCTTGAGGCATAATTAATAAACGACTTATAGATTTCCGTGCTTTTTCCATGTTAGGATTTTGCATTAGACTCTTCGTGTTTCAGCAAGGGGGTGTTACTCTTGAGCTAAGAAACATTGAGGACAATGTTTGGTTTTAGCATGGGGAAGTCAATCGATATAATCGCTTGCTATTGCTTTTGTCGTGTCTAAACGTAATTGTTTTTCTCATTTTTCATAAAAAAAATTAAATTTTTAGTGTTATTTTTAAGTTTTAATAAAGAACATAAGTGCTTTTGACACGAATGTAGGCTTTCCGTTGGTGAAAATAAAAATAGTTTTTGACTCGACTCGGTTTTTACCTTAGCTTTTCCTTAACGTATTTGAATTAAGTTTTGCTAGGGAGCTTTAAAACGCGAAAGTCTTAATTCATACGGGTTAAGAACAAGAACTTTTCGCAAGTTCCTATATTTGATCCTAGAAAGTCTTTTATCAAGGGAACTTTAAAACGCAAATTCTAAAACTTGAAAAAGTTTAAGAAGATGCAAGATCCTATAGATGACTTGAAAACCCAAAACTTTAATTTAATAGGCTAAGTATCCATTGATTTCACATTTTTGGAATTTTACAATATGGAGAACAAGAGATGATAGAGTTTAATCATAAGTTTCTAAAATTAACTCTTCTTTGTGCAAGTATTTTTGTGTTTGTTTTAATCTTCTCGTATTTATTTTCCACACTTGAATAATAATTTCTTAATAAATGAAGTTTTTAGCGGTTTAAGCTTGATATCCTAACTCGTAACTCCTTCTTTTTCTTCCCTTGTAATTAAGTGAGAACACATTAAGGGTGTCAGCGTCATGGACTTTTGATCATGGGATTGCGGAAATTTGGCTTACTATACATATCATATTAATAAAGAAGAATAAATAAAAACATGTTCTCTAGGAGCCTTCGGGTGGGAGTCATGTAGCACTAACCTTGTCATTAGAGCCTTAGGGTGTATGTCAAGGGGACGTGTTGAATAAAAATTGCTTCATCATCGTGAGCCATAAGGTGGGATGGTGATGTCAATTCCCTTATTTTTGTCCAAGGAGCCTTCGGGTGTGGATTTTAAATAAGGAGCACAATTGCATCTTAAAGAGCCACAAGGTGATATGATGTAGTTGTTGCTAACTCCTTTAATAAGGTCATAATTGACTTTGGAGGATTTATTTTTGCTTTTAAGTAGTCCTATTAGCTAAATTTCGAGTCCGGGGATTTATCCCTCAAATCGTGTTAAGTTATCCTTGATGTGGGCTTTCTTTAGTGACAACGGTTTTTGAAGTCGAGGTTAGGTTTTGAGTGTTGAGTTTACACCGTTCTTGCCTTCATTTTTGGATTAATAAATATCAAATAAAGTCAAATGAGCCTTTGGGTGAATGACAAATAAAATCTAGAGATACCATTAGGAATAATAGGAGATTGAGTTTAACACAAATTACTTGTATGAGTTGATTTAATTTTGGGGCTTATGATTGACAATGATCTTGTTTTTGAACTTGGCATGGAAAAGTGAAAAGTCAGGGACGATGAATCTATTTGAGATTTATGATCCTTAAAGTTATTTTTCAAATAATGAAAGCAATACATTATGTCTTTGCAAAATAAAAAGTCAAAAGTTGAATAATGGTGTAGCTAGAGTTTAATTTTATCATTACGTGAGGACACGACAATTGCTTAGCAAGGGGGAGTTTGATATGAGTGATTTTACTCATATCATTTGTATCTTAAAACAATGAATAAAAGCATAAAATATTCAAATATTGTATTGTATTTGCTTGTTTTCTTGTTTCATGTGTGTAGGTACCAAGATCACGAAAACCGGCGAAACTGGCACGAGTTTGAAGAAAAGATCGACAAAGCCAATACCAAGCTCGTTTTTAGCGGTTTTCATCATTTATGGAGAATAAGCCCAAATCCAGCCCAAAACTATATATATGAGACGGATTGATATATGTTTTTGGGTCCAATTTATATCAAGCCCAAAAGAGTGAAAATTATGGAACGAATTAAGTATACTTGGGCTTTTGGTTATTTCTCGTTTGGTCAAAATGAGTTACAAAATAAATAAACGTTTTATATACTTACCCACTCACTTTTCCACCACACACACCTCCCAATCGTTTTTCGATATTCTCTATTCTACCCATCTCACCCTCACTTCATCTCTCACCCAAACAAATAACCAGAAAACATCATTGTTACCCTTAACACTAAAGCAATAAAATTGGGGCTTTTAATTAATTAAGGCGCGTGATAACACACGCGCCTTTAATCAATTACCCCTCTTTCCGGAGCTTGAAGATGGAAGAAGTTGGTGATGTGTTCCCTTTTCATTGGCTGAGACACCTCATCATCACCAATCTACCAATAAATAGATGATACCTGTGCTTCAAAGAAGCACAACTAGCACACATAATTGCCACGTTGGCGATCCGTGTGCTAATTGTGTATTTACAACCGTGGGATTAAAGATGGTGAAGAAAGAGAAGAAATTAAGGGCCAAGATGATTTTTCTGCCTCAACAAACTCACCCAAGAAGGCTTGGGGTTTGCCTATAAAAACCCCCAAAAAATATGTGTAACTCATCCCATTTTTTTACTTAATGTTATTATGCAAAATTAGATTTAGGAGTATTTGTATTTTCCTTTCAAATAGTTTTGTAATCTTTACTGATATTAATAAAAAGTCATTTTGGTTGATTCTCGTTTCAATTTACTTACTGTTAATTTTTACTATTGCAATCTGATACTTCTCTAATCTAATTTGTTATAATATTCAATGTTATTTGATCAAGCTGGATTAATAGTTTGGATTAAATAATCTTAGTGAAATTGGGATAAAATCAAACCCTAATGGTTTGATCTATAAAAAATTAAAGTTTGGTTCGTTGACTTGCTGGTTCAATTATTAATCACGATGGTTATGAATGTTGATTCGATGGTGGTTCGTATGGTGATGTCATTTCGGGTTCATAAGGTTGTTCAACACAACTTTCTTCTCAAAGGATTTCTACAAAAGGTATGTTTCTAATTTAATTTCCTTTACGTTTCAAGTTATAAATCTGCTTTAATGTTTGTGGATGCTCTGGTTTGAAACTGTTTA
The DNA here is from genome assembly GCA_025667525.1 of Glebionis coronaria. Lineage (NCBI taxonomy): Eukaryota > Viridiplantae > Streptophyta > Magnoliopsida > Asterales > Asteraceae > Glebionis > Glebionis coronaria. The sequence goes on from JANFOE010000927.1 coordinate 669,096, forward strand.
TTTAGATTTGATCGTCTGTATGATTTAGCTAAGTCCACTCATTTGAGTTAGAATACTCATGTTATTTGAAATGTTTTGGTTTATGAGATTCTGAAATTAGCTAGATATTATTTTAATCTGTTTAGGTTTAACAGCTTGAATCTGTCTGTGAGGGTTTAGTATACCTATGAGTTTGGGTAAATTGATTAAGTCATATTCTAGGATTTGTGAGTCGCTATTTTTTAACTGATAGCTAATAATTGTTGGATTTAATATTGTTTAAGATGAATCCCATGGCTGATATATAACTTTTAGAGTAGTCATAATAAATCCGTGTTTATGTTTGTTTTATTTTGTTTGAGATTGGTTTAGTGTACTAGCTAAAATACTGATTCATTTTCTTAAGTTTTAGATTACTGCCAAGTTTTATTAGTGTATGTTGAATTAGGATGTGATTGTTTCAATCTGAACTGATCTGCTGAGTAGTAATTTGTGATTTATATTTGGTTTTTATTCACATCTGTGTTGGATTCTAAATCGTTTGGATATTTAAGTTGCTGTTATGTGTAATAATTCTGCTTTATGCTTGAGTTTATGCTATTGAAAGTTATCATGTCGGCTAGTTTACTAGTTCTTTCTGCATATTTGGTTAATTTGCTGCAACTGTGTTATTTGATTTTAAGTTTGGTTTTTCTGTATTGTTGGTCTGCTGATTATCAAAAAGATTAACAGATCCATTTGATCTGTTAAATCCAAAGCTGATATCCTTATCAGTATTTCATAATTTCATTGTGAAAATCACTCATGTGATTTTGTTAAATTCTTTGTCAAAAAAAAAAATAATCACAAAAATATAGCTCTTGAGGGTCTCGAACTCGCGACCTCGCGGTTCACAGCCTAGTGTGTTACCCATCTGAGCTAAGAGTTTTTTTGATTTTATTATCAGTCTAGTTATTTAATATAGTAATTCGTTTTTAGAGCTGTCAGTTTTTGATGTATACTTAATCTTTATTTTAATTTCATTTTTTAAATAGTTTTATTACTTTTATATAAATTTTAGTTTTAATAATATAAAAAAAATGTTTAATTAATTTTTAGATAGTTCATTTGTCGTTTAGAATTAGATTTTTAATAGTTAGATTTTAACTAATTTAGATTTTAAATAAAGTAATTTCATAAATAGATTTAAAAATAGTATAAAAGTAAATTTTACTTTAATAAATAAGTTTTAATTTGATTTTAATTTGTTAGTTTAAATTTTAATTAACTTTAATTTTTAAGTAATTGTTTTTAGATTAAAATAATTTTGGATTTACGATTCATGCACTTTAGGATTAAATTAGGATTTAAATTTATAGAATTTAATTTTAGTTTAAAAACCGAAAACCAACTCGAATCAATTGTCCAAATCGATACAACGTCTCAAATTCATAAGATCTTCGTGTACAACGAACTTGGTTCATCATGTGTTTAATTGAATCTGTCTTTGGTAATTTTAGACTATTACTTTTTCCTAAAGGTAATTTTCTAATTTACCCTATAACGTATCTAACTATCACTATACTATCACGATCACATCAATGCTATTTGATTATTATCTTGTATTTGTTATAAGATTCTATGTCGGTTGCCTGACTAAAATCTTATGGTTCATCACACTATTTAAAATTAAACCTATGAATTTATCAGCCTTTATGTTGATGCTTTAGCAATGTTTTCTCAGGTATCAAGACGGAGGAGTGACGTGGTTGTGCTATGGAGATAATAAATTGTTATGACTATCTTTTGAGGATTTTATTTTAGTGATTGTGTCATGTATAACATTGATTTATTTCATCATGTGTTACTAAACATTTTCTTGAACGAGTTTATTTATGGTTAATGAATTAAAACGACTTTTAAATCGTCGTTCTTTGTATCTATGTCTTATGATAGTCATGATAGTCACACCCAAGTGAATTAACATACATTGGTAATTTGAAGGTTGGCTTATTGGTATCAGAGCCATGGTTATAGAGAACTAGGTTACTTTTATAAAAATCTTTTGTACAAATGTTGTGTCAAAAATGAAATTTTGGGAAAAGAGTAATACTAGACTATAACCGCTTTCTTTATCTCCATGGGCCATATCACTCTTCGTCTTCAATACAAGTAAGATGTGACTTAAATGATTCCATTTGTTTTGCCGTGCTATGTTGAAACTCGATTGCTACGTGTTATTCGCATTATGTATCATATTTCTTTGTTAATGATATAGTTATATGATATGCGCTAAAACGACTTTTATTTTGAAGTAAGATGCATAACATCCTTGTCTGGATTGTTATGCTACTCAAATGGTTTATGACATGCGTATTCGAACTAGATGGTTTGTGCCATGGTTAGTTGAACTAAAATGGTTTGTGCCATGTTTATTTAGATTAAAACGTACACATAATTTTGCTATTTCATACTTCGATTTAAATACATGGGACTACTATCGACTATCGAAACATTTGTGTGTTTCCATAGTACCCTATATCGATACACACGGAATTAAAAATATGGTTGTGCTTCCTAGAACCAAAAACTATATGAATGTATCTACATACCATGTGTGTGGTATTATTAATGTTAATTAGTAGTAATACTTAAATCAAGCGGTGCTATTATAAAAGTCGAGAGGAGCAACCATTTATTAGGTCCAGTAAATTGTTACTCCATTTGACATTTATAATAGACCCGGTTGAGGAAGAGTAGCCTACATTAATTAACGGGCTAGGAATTGGAATTGAATACGTAAATTATCGGGTTGAGTTATTATTTCGCTCATTTTAAGCACGACCGAAGAACGGTGAAGCCGTCTCTATTTATATACAGCATACGAAGATAAACGCTTCATACAAGTATTACTTCTGTAATGCTCCAGAAAGTACTATAACTCAAAGAACGAATAATATTTCACAATATGACGACTCTCCATGAATACGCCAACGCGTAAAATGGTTACCAAAGAAAAATTTCGTTTGCAATAAATTATGCAAAGTCGAATCTAAAATTTCTAGTCCATTGGTTTGCGACTAATATACTATAGAGTTACTATACATTACGACGTCGATATAACAACTAAGACTAATAGAAAGAACCCCAAAACCTAAAATTTTTGCCAATTTCTAAATCAAACGGACTATCGCGTGTCACGAGGTTGAGAACCCCACATTTGAAATGTGGCCACCTGTTGGAAATTTTAATTTTGTAATGATTGATGATGAGTCGTGAGTGAACCCAAAACCAAAACAAATCATCAAAAATGTTAAGAGGTATAACGATGCTTAGCAAGGTCTCAAGGTTGTTCTTGTTTGATTGGGTTGTGAGACTAAGTTAATTGCTAGTCGTTACAAAACTTAGGGTTTCTGATGAGTTTTCTTGAAGATGGGTAAGAATTATGAATTTAGATGTTGTGTGATAAGTTTGATCATTATCATAATTGATGAGTTATGTGTCGGTTTAAATCAACATTAAATTGTGTGAGTAATACCTAAATATGAGTAAAACGCGAGACGAGAACAAAATAACCGAAACATTTGAGACGTAATCAAAGCTCAGAGAAATTCTTGTGATAGAATTGAGTTATTGGTTTGTTTAAATCAATTGAACAATTTTACAATGGGTAAAAATTGTTGAAAGTATACGAACTAGCAACGTTAAGTTAAGGAAAGATCAAAGAGTGAACAAGAACTAGTATGGACTACTTTATAGAAGTAATTCGACTAAACTTCACAGATATACTTGCTCATCTGAGTTAAAAGTAGTGAACGTTTAGCAAGAAAATTTCCTAAAATGAATAACCAATTCGATGAAAGGTTAAATATTGTGTAAGGATAATTGTATTTATCCGTCCGTGGGAGGAGTACAAACATGAGTACATGGAAGAGCACGTTAGAAGACTCTAACTTTTCAAAATCACTTATGATTCCTATTTAAGGACTACTTGGACATTTAAGTAGGCCTATGGAACGATTATCCAAAACTTATAAAAAAATGTGTTTTATTGAGACTAAAAAGGGTCATTCACTTCTTTTAATGAGAACTTGTACTCTAAGCTTAAAAACTATGTATGAAGCGTAATTCAAGAATAAAATGTAAGACTCTTTATAAAATTATCTCACGATAATTATATTAAAATAATGGTGAGAAAAATTCAGTTAAATTAGAATGATCGTTAAATTGATAACCATGAAAGAACTAACAAGTATATATATCGTTTTTCCGTTAATTGTACATAGAAAAATTTGAAATGAGGGAACAAGGGTGCAAAGATATCAAAGAGGTTATCCTCTATCAATACCAAAATGCCATTAAGGCCATTGATGCGTTTGAAGCTAGTGTTCGTATGGTCGACCGAACCATGGACCCTACTATCTTTGAAAATGCTAAGGAAACAAGTGTTGCACCGGTTAGCATCTTTGGACCTCGAAAGATCCTTTTGAAAACAAAAGTGAACTACCCCGGTAGTGGAAGCAAAGGGCCTTATGATAGGAGGTGCTCTATGATGAAGAGCAACTCAAGATTGAACACCATGAGGCGAGGCGTAGGAAAGATTAACCAGCACCATATGACAAGGCCGAAGAACCACTTGTAGAAAACACCATGTGCTAAACAAAGAATGACTCTACCACCCCCAACTCGTCGTGCAAGGACTAACTTCTTGGAAGATGTACCCAAACTAACTTCTACATTAAACAAGAGATACCTCAGCAACGTTCCGTATTTCCACAAGTGTTACTATCACCATAAGGGAAGTTACGCGAACCATTGCATGCTTTGTGATAACTTTGTGCATTTGGAGAGTGATTGTCGAGTGGTAAAGGCCCATGAGAAGAGTATGAAGGAATGCTACAAGGGGGAATACCAGTTGAGGCACGAATTACTTCGAAAAGGAAAGGAACTTGCTCAAGAAGGAAGTTCGAGAGCAAAGAGCATTCAATACCCCATCAATGTTTTACATCGGGTGTCATTCGAGAAGGACGCACCAACAATCTTCAAGTACCAACCGAAGGGTTTCTACTCTCGTCATGGATAGAGTGTGGAAATCCATGTATTACAATTTTTTTTGTTTTTTACTTTCATGCAATTCAAGTGACTCGACGTCCGTCGATGTTACCACCAACAAAACTTAATTATATAATCGTAATCTAAGTTTTTTTTATTTAATTATGTTGTCTTGTCTTTGAAATATTTCCTTTACATAACAAGTAAATATATCTTCTTTTTGAAATATAAAATTACCCAACAAAATTTTACTTATTAAAGTTTTATAATATTTCCCTTTTTATGTCAAAGAAAATGTATCGATTGAATTTTATTTAAAAGAGTTTTAAAAAATATTTTAAAACATTATGAAAACCGTTTACAATTAGAAATCATCATAGAGAACTTTATTAGTGAGAATGATAAGAATCGGGATGAAATAATATATATATATATATATATATATATATATATATATATATATATATATATATATATATATATATATATATATATATATATATATATATATATATATATATATATATATATATATATATATATATATATATATATATATATATATATATATATATATATATATATATATATATATATATATATATATATATATATATATATATATATATATATATCTATATATATATATATATCTATATATATATATATATATATATATATATATATATATATATATATATATATATATATATATATATATATATATATATATATATATATATATATATATATATATATATATATATATATATATATATATATATATATATATATATATATATATATATATATATATATATATATATATATATATATATATATATATATATATATATATATATATATACTAGCGTTGTAACCCGCCCCAACAGGCGGGTCGTTTCGTATGTCTTTTCTAAGAGTTAGTATGTGTTTTAGGTTTTTTTTTATTTCTAGTTAGTTTTTTTCTTTAATTTGTTTTTTTCAAATTTACCAATACAAACGTAATGGGTAAGAGATTAATATTTGTTAGCCTAAAAAATCGTCATTAGGTACTCGTCATCGCATTACGCGGGTACCATGTTAGTATCTTTTTAATGGGTACATATATAGAAGTGACTATTCAGGGGATGGGGTCGGTTTGCGAGTGACTTTGCTCAGTCGTACATATGAATATACGATATAATGTCTCACAAAAATGCACGGCTCTTTTAATTTACAATTTACATAATTGAAATGACTTAATTTCAAAAAATAGTGTATTGATGTACAGACTGCTGTTACTTGCATAACAAAAATGTCGTTTACTTAGTTCAAAGCCGTGAGAAGCCGCAAGAGGTAGGACTGATTTGAATATTCGTTCTCAATACCCATGAGATGATCATGTTAGGGTGATCCTTTTGTCGACGGCAGTAAAAATGAAATATTCTGTCAACTTCACTATTTTAGTTATTTTCACTTTAGTTTAGGGTGTGTTCTTTCTTCGAGAGAATCCCGAAAAAAAGAGGGAAACCCCTTCGGAATTCAATTATTCTCTCCGTCCCTTCATTTCACAGAAAATAGAGAGTCGAAATGATGTACTTATTGGATCCGTCGGGACTGACGGGGCTCGAACCCGTAACATCCGCCATGATAGGGCGGTGCTCTAGCCTATTGAACTTTTGGACACTAAATTCATATAAAGTGGACACTCTTAGTGTGAGGCGTTCATGGTGGTTATATATTTTTTCATTTAAAAAAAAGAGTGGATGAAGTGCTCGATAGCTGCTATACATATTACTTCATTTTTAGGTTCAGTTAGTGAGGTTCGAACTTGATATGCGGGGTGTTTGTTTAAGCTTATTTTTCTGGCTTTTAAACTTATTTTACTTTTGAACAGATAGCTTAATTGTTAGGGCTTATTATATTACCATCTTTAGATAATGATTTACTCAAGTGGATAAGCTCATAAGCTAAACAAATTGATTTTATTAGCTTTTGAAAAGTTTAGTTAGCCCATAAGCTAAGAAAATAAGCCTAAACAAACACCCCTAAAATAAGCATGTCCTAACAACTAATTGAGAACTGTGTATGTTAGCCCAACTAACTAAGAAGATTAGAAGAAGTTATGTGGATGATCCAAACACAAAAACTGCTAATCTGCTCAAAAATATAAGTATGTAATATGAAAAAACATTATAAAGACATTAAACAAAAAAAACACAAATAGGTTAGCCATTAGGATTTTTGGCCATGTGGTATGTTAAATGAATATATTGTTTAAACCCATTTATTATAATAATGTGGCTAATCCCACCAATCGCCCCTGTAAAAGATGCAGACCTCACCCCACTCGCCCTTTTAAACAATGCCCCAGTCCCCAAACCAGCAGCCACACTTTTCCACACATCATCCACAACTCTTTGTCAATGTAAATTGTGTATTAAATGTCAGCTATATCTTCTCCTCCTAATAGTCAAGTAGCAACTCCTTTGGACTTGAAATACTCCTTATCTGGATTCTCGTCATAGACTACTTCAGTTTTTGGATCAATTGTGCTTTTCACAGCAGATAGGATTGTGGTACCTGTAAAACTCAAAGAGTTTACTTTCTACGCAGAAAACATGGGTGGGTGGGGTAGTTTATACCATGTGTGTTGTTACCTTAGTAACCTTAGGAAACCTTCTTCTTTCATTGTTGTACTTCTTGTATGTATTGAATATTAGCTCTTCTTGGAATAAAAAATAAAGGTATTGCAATAAAAGCAAGCATCTACTATACACAAAAGTATTCAGAAAAAATTCAGATTAGCGTAGCTCATGTATAATTAGTTTGGCAGGGGTTTCCATCTGTTCGTCATTTAGTTTATTTTTTAAGAATCTGACATCATCTTGGTGATGCAGGTCCGTCATTGAAATCCGAAATAGATTAATGTTCTTAGACTTGATTGTCGTCCAAATTGAGGTAATTACTAATGAACTCATTCAACACAAATGAAGACACACAGAAGGTGGTTAATAGATACACACCTAGAATTTTTTTCGTCATTCCATATCGTGATAGGTTTAATATATTTTTGTATTGTAGATTGTGGAAAAGTATTCTGGTCCAAATATCAAAATCCATACATTAAATCAGGTTTGCTAAGTTATTTTTTTTGCAAACCCGTTCGGAGCAACAAATGCCTGAATACAAAGCATTACTGTTCCGGTTACTCACTTGTACCTCAGGCACTGACTTACATTCTCACATTCCAATTTTGTAGGGGTGGTTGCCTGCATTTGCAATGAGTTAACCTCTTACTAATATGCTTCCCAAGGGTTATACACGTTTAAGAAACGGCCCTAAAATAAGACATAATTAAGATAACTTACGTAATCAAGATGATTCAAACCTTGTGTCCTTTATGCGTTGTTTCTATCTCAGCGGGTCACGATAAAACAAACTCAACTCTTCAGGTGGGATGCTGCTGACCAAAAGTTTATTAATACTAATCTTCAAAGGCTGCATATTTCCTGTCCAGTATTTTTTAGAAGATGGCTTGGAAAAGAGAGAGTTCGAATCGCTAGGAAGGTCGATACTGATGTCAAAGGCACAATTGATTCTTGACTTAAGATGAATCTGTAAGTTTGAGATTAGATGTAATATAATTGTTGCTGCCTATCATTCCACTTTCAGAACTGGTTGTTATCCCCTGATAGGATTCCAGTTCTATGATCATTGGTTGAAACAGTGTGACCTTAAACACGCACAAAAACTATATCAATTTCCACGGAGCGTATTTTATGGTGTACCAACATGATAAATTATAGTAGTATTAAATTCAAGTGAGTATCTATATAACAGTCTCCTTATTAGATTTCACTCATCTTCTCTTTATATTAAATAACAACCCCCTTTTAGCTTTAAAAACAGTCCCAAACACCCATTAAATTATACTATAAGACAGTTCCAAACACGCATGAACACATCTATTTATAACATTCCCAAACATCCCTAAATTCAGATATTAATAATAGTCACAAACACCTGTAAATTCAGATATTAACAAAAATCATTATAACAGAGATGGGAATGTGTTAGCAAAGGACACAGTTGTTCCAGTTAAAATGTTAAACCAAACCTCTGGTTCACAAGTAGCTTTCTCATTCTTCACCATGCAACTCTTAGTAGATCCGTATAGCAGAACTACATAGCATGCTGAGACAATGTATCATTATTATATGCTAAATAATAAAATCTATGACGAAAAATGAAATTACCCCATGTGACTATAGTCACGACAGATAAAGTGAGTATCAAATATATCTTAAACAAAACTAAATAGCAAAAAGCATATTAAAGTCCATACAAAATACTTCTGACCACACACAAACATGAAAACCAAAGAAAAGAACTACTATTATGACACAAAGCATAGGATATAAATTATACCTTCATACAATGGCGAGAGTGTACAAGATGCAAAGTTAAAGAAGTTCAGCTCGATTAGCTTGGGACGGTCTTATCTAATTTTGAATTCGTTTAAATAAAACGATAAACACGATTTCTCCTTGATAATTTCAAGTAATCTCAGCCCTCGAGTCAACCCTTAATCGCCCCTGCGTTTGAAATGTTGCATTATGTAGGCCTGCTAAGCTAATAAATTGTGCTCGAGCTTAGGCTAAGGTGGACAGGTGGCAGAGTCGAGGTATAAAAATTCAGACACTTGCAAGTGCTGGTCTAATAATAACACACCAGCGACTTATCTCAGATTTTCCGTTATCTCCTTCTGAACTTGCAGCTTCTTCCACGTTGACTTCTTCATAGGTGCAATCTTCTAAACAACATCGTATTTGCGCAATGCACGACATACATCAATTGAGTATCTTTTTATCACATGCCTCAACAGCTAAAAATGAACTTACTATTTTAGAATTATTGAATGTTAAAAATATATTTTGATCAGAAAGTAGAGAAGAGTTAAACAGGTAACTCAACTGCATTTATTTTCCTTTCAATATCTTTAATATCGTCGTAAGCTATTGTGTGCTTCAACTCCCTTAGAGAAAACTTCCCTAGTGATGGGAATTCAGAATAAGACTCAACAACTAAGGGATCGGTTGGAAGCGTTTTCTCAATTCCCATGTCACCTATTAGATAAACCTTGGGGAAACAATGAAGTTCTAACCCAGTACACTTAAGTTCGAACTCGACGGGAACATGGCTTATGTGGTAGTCCATAGTAGCTGTAAAGACGCTACAAATTCTACCTGGGTGGTTCATAACATAGACCTGTTTTGTGCAGCTAACAATTGGTTGTGCATCCGCAACATCTAAGGCGCATCTCGAGGATGAATGTCTTTGGGAAAAACATTATCGACATTCATCTCAATGAAATTCCCGTCAGATGCTTCAGATATGCCTTTGGTTCATCTGCAACGAATAATTATAACGTAATAGCATATAGTCAATTCATTTATGATACAGAAAGAGAGATAAACATATAAAAGACTACTGATGCTATACATTTCTTAACAATGTTCTTAAGTACTAATGTAGCTTCATTTAAAAAGACACGTTTAATCATAATTCTGGTTGTGTATCCCGATACTACCATGAAATTACCAATCTAGCACATCTCAGAAATGTATAATTAGCATATCATGGCATAAAAACAAAAACTAGAATTTCCAAACTTTTAAAATGATGTTTCATCCTGGACAATGCAACTAAATCAGAAGATTGTTCATGTGGTAGCGTTTTTCTCTAGATTCTGAACTAAATATTTATCAGGATAGAAATGGCGTTTTTCAATGGAAATAGAAGGAACAAAAGTGGGACTCCAGTGGAAGAGGGAATAAGTTTGGGTGAGCTCTTAGACATGCATATTGAAAGGCGGGATGATCATGAGAAACATGAGACCGGTTCTTTCAAAAAGACCTTTGATCATATTAGTTTTTTGAACATTAGCAACTTCACTACAGGTTCGGGAAGAGACAACCCCTCTGATGTATTTGAAGAAAAAAAAGAAGAACAGTCGGTTAGTGCTGCAAATGATCCAAGTGATGCTTACAAAGATCAGTAAAATCTTACTCTGTTTAAAAATGATACACTTATTGAGACTACTTCCGTATCCTCTATTGACTTTACACATGATGCAGAAGTTATGTCTGTGACTTCCAGGTAGAGGTGGCAAAATGGGCGGGCGGGCGGGCACGGGCGGCGGGCTAAACGGGCAACGGGCTAAACGGACGGCGGGCTAAACGGGCGCGGGCTAAACGGGCACGGGCTAAACAAGCGGGCAAAACGGGCGGGCTAAACGGGCGCAAGCTAAAAAAGAAAAAAAACATATAAAAACCTACAAATAAAAAATAAAAATACTTGTTTGAAAGCCGGGATAAAAAATTTAATAAAAAATATTCATCGAGTATACTAATTTCTATTTTACAAGTGCGCCCGTTAAGCCCATTTAGTTTCTTACATATGCGCCCGTTTAGCCCATTCATTATAAAGAATGGGCAAAAAGTGCCCCATCCTTTTTTGAAAATGGGCAAAAAGTGCCCATATATATCAAAATGGGCAAGATTTGCCACTTCTACTTCTAGGGATACATAATGATATTATAGGAGATAATGAGGATATTGAAATTTTGGGATATTGATTTAAAGAGAAGTCAATGGTAGAGTACATTCTTGGGTGATGTTTGTTTGGAGCTAACTTAAAGATGAACCCATGTTATCGAATCCATAGACAATATAAAGACTTAGTTAAGCGTTTAATAAAACTTACTTGAGACTGTAGCTTCTGTCGTTTGGAAGTAAAATTCTCAATCAAATCCTAAAGTTCTTTGTTACAGGAATGAAGCTGACTTCATGACTGGTCTTTTTCAATCAATGTCATAGTCAAACTCATCTACTCTCTGCTTGCTTTATAACTTGTATTCTTGAGCAGCTTTAACGCGGTCATGATTTCAGCAAATGCAAGATGTAGTTTTAGGTCTCTATAAAATGAAAATAAATATTAAGAAAAACAATTAAAAGTGAACTGAATATTGATTCGAAAAATGGAAGACTCACGTTTGATGACATTTGGTAATGATATCCGATAAAACTATATTAGCCCAAACCAAAAGACTTTTAAATATGAATTAACAACCTAATGTCAGTCATATATAAATTTGAATGTCGTCTAACTAACGACCTAATGTCACTAAGACACAACAGAAACGCATCTTTAGTAATAAAGAATACACAATAGGAATTGTGTTAAATTTCTTGTAGGTTTATAATAGGACTCAGCCAATCGAGAAACTCTAACCATGGATTGTGCTTAAAAATTTGAACTTTAATAATGTTGCTTTTGTTTTTAAACACTTTTCCGAAGATATAAAAAGTCATATGGACTTAATTATAGTGTAAAAGTAATCACCCATTAACCACACAGTTGGTTTTATTTAACCTATTTTATCCTTTTGGAAAAAGCATTACCCAAATGGCAAGAGCACAATAACAGAAATTGACATATAATGAACTGTAGGTCGGATTTACAGACGTATAATGAACTTATGGAAGGTTTGTGCAGAATAGGTAATCCTTATAAAGTCATGATTATTGAGTTGTGGGTTCTTCACTTCTTTGATGCTTTTTCTTCATGAATGGCAGTTAATGTATATATGTTCTTCTGAAAGATGATGCTCCAAATATACTCTGCGTAGTCTGCATAAAAGAATTAATCAAACAGTTAGTAGTTGTAGTAACACTTAATCTCATTATATATAATATCCATAATATTTTTGAGTAAAATTAAAAATTTGACAAGTTATTGAGATACCAAGAATGATCGAATAAATAACATTTGATATGAAAATGAGCATATCCTTCTTGATTTGCAAACAGCTTGCAAATTCCTAGCTGAAGCACCTGTAAAACATAAATGTTAAAATAATTTATAAGTAGATAAGTTTAGCATATTGTTGCAATATTATACCAAATATGGCTGATGTAACCACAATTTCCCGACAGTGATTCATCCAACAAAGATCCGGATAGTCAATGTAAAATCCAGATTTACGTCCTAGCGTGTCTAAAAAAGATTCAGATATATACAATCAAGATACAACTTAAATAAAATTTCCAGGAAACCGGTATCTCCGATTCTAGAGAAAATGTTACCTGCAGCGCACGGACATTGACTTTGCTTTAAAGAAGGATACCCACCAAAATCTGAACCTCCAAACTCACTTTTAGTTAGATTTTCTTCATGAATGTAAGTCAGATTTTAAAGAAGTTGCAGATGAGTATATGAACTAATAAATGGAATGATAAATTTTCAAAGAAGCTAGATCAAATGCCCATCAATCCCACATACTTATAACCTAAAGCAATAAGTAAATATGTGAAGACGTATATATAAGGCGTATGTGCACATAAACCACATATAAAAGGTGTAAAATAAAAGTTTATACCAGAATTTTTTTTTGTTTTGAACTCATTTCCAAGACATTTAATTGTGACATCATTGCCAGAAGCTGCAACATTGCCTTCTCTATTCTCGTCTACAGTTAAATGGTACACATTCATGTAATATAATGTGTAAGTTGAGAATTTTAAATAGATGAATAAAAACCCCAATTTTAGAATTCACGGACACATGCTGTCAATCTTCTTCTTCGACATCATTATCAGCTACTCCCGTGTCATCTTCGATACCTTTGAATCACTAAGTTCTCTTTCACTCTCTGCGCTTCCTCCCTCGCTCTTGTTAATATCGGGACTCGGGTTGGTTCCACCTCTCTTCATGCTCTCACTTCCATTTGTAATTGAGTGTATGAAACCTAATACCAGAAGCTTCTTAAAAGGACCGAGGACACTTCATTTGTTCCTAGAAGATGATACCCGAACCCAACGTCATTTATTTTACCCTAATTTACGAATATTTTTGAAGTTTTAAGAAATTTCGTTTGTTATATATTTGACGGTTTAATTTGAAACCAATAAATGAGGCTTAACTTTTACGTTTGACGATTTAAGAAGTACCGATAATGACTACGATACCGACGGATGCCCAAAATTTATCTTTTATTGTCGATTGATCGATAATTGAGTTTTTCTAAGTTTTTATTCTTATTACATTTTAAGTAGAGTCGAAACCATATGTATATTCTTTGTGTGTGCGTTTGAACCATTTAAAAGTATTTTGAGATAGCAGGGACGAATCTCGACTCCCGCAAAAATGTAAAACCGACTACTAGTCGTAATCCCGCTCTTTAAAAGTTGATTTGCCATTAAGGCCAAAAGATAGTCAAAATTGCATCAAGGTCCCTCCACCTTATACAAAAACATTCACCACACAAACACACTTCATTTCAACTAATAAAAAATTTCACCATCCCTCCCTTTCTCTCTCAAAACTCACGGCTACCCATCACCACCATTGAACCACCATCAAAATTTATTTTCTCTCTCAAAAATCTAATCAATGTCCCATGTTTCTAACATCATTGTAAGTAAATCCCACCACAAAAATCCAACATGCAACAACTTTTTTTCAAAATTTAATTTTGATGGATTTTGAAAAATATTATGCTTTGATCTAATTAAATTCGTGGGTTTGTGTCTAAATATGTTTAGGAACATGGATTTTAAATATTGGAGCTAGGAAAACATTTTCCCTTGGTGTTTTTTACCATAAACCCCACGACCACAAAGGGGTTTTGGTTTTGGAGTGTTTGATTCTTGATTTTGTTGGTAAGGATCTTTATTTATATGTGTTAATGCAAGTGATGCCTAAAAACATTATTAGTGTTAACTATTCATTCTTAGTTTTGATCACAACAGACTATACAACACATTTAGTGTAAAACACAAAACGGATTATTTAACTAACACTATCATCAAGGTAATAATCATATCACTAACTTTTCTTAATCATACTTAGTGATCATTAAAGTGATTATCCTTAAAACTCACTTTTGTTAATATGACAAAAGATTTTTTAATAAACTTTCTTTTTAAGAAAATGTTTTATTAAAATGGAAAATGTAAATTTGAAAATGGCATATTCCATATGCCATAAGAATATCCTTTGAAGGTTTAAAAAACCTCAGATATTCCTATCCCACTAAAAGACAAAAAAGGGAGCAGACTCTACTGGGCGGTACCTTAAATATCTAGGCGGTTCCTTATCGATAAGGTACCGCCGGCTAGATAAGGATCCGCACCCAGCTAGCCGTTGGACTTTGTCTTTTATAAATAGTGGATCAAATCTCATTTTTCAACAAGCCTCTTGGACGTTTTTCTCAGCCCCCTTTCTATTTCTATAGCATAATCATTAGTAAATGATCACTTAAAGTGTTAAGGATGTTTACATATGATTATCCTCTTGATCCCCTCCTTTACCTTGTCCAATGAGAAGATCACTCACTCACTAGTGTTGTGATAAAGATGAATCCATGAACTAGTCATGTTCATCATGTTAGCCTTTTTATTTTTGTTGATCCATTTGTATTTATGAAATACTTGGACTAGTTGTGTTCATCCAAGCTATTTGTAAATACTTGGTTTGTTGTGTACATCCATTGCATATGTGTTTGCTTGGATTTGTGTTGTGTAGATCCAAGCTACATGTGTGTACTTGGATATGTCTAGTTGAGTTGTAATAGATTTGTGTAGTAGTTCTCACTAAACTATAAAGTGATGTGGTTGTGTCTTGTGAGTTCTCACTAAACTTGAAAGTGATTAGTAGTTGTGTTGTGTGAAGTTCTCACTTAGCTTCAAAGTGAAGATTCGTGAAGATTGGTTCTAGCTTTGGATTAGAACTCGGCATCTAGCCTTGTGTCGTTAAATGGTGAAGTAGGCAACGTCGTGAAGATTGGTTCTACCTTGAGATTAGAACTCGACATCTAGCCTTGTGTCGTTAAATTGTGAAGTAGGCAACGTTGTGTAGATTGGTCCTAGCTAATGATTAGGTCTCGACATTTAGCTTAGTGTCGGAAAATAATGTAAGCGACGATGTAAGGCTTTCTCCGCCAAGAAGGGAGCTTGTGGATATAGTGGAAATCTCGAGTAGGTGTACTCGAGGAGTGGAGTAGAAACGAGGATAGAGCCTCGTTGTCGAACCACTATAAATCTTAGTGTCTTGTCACTAGGTTGTCTCTTTCCTTAGTCTTTACTTATTTCATTTTCATTATACTTACCTATTACCTTTGCTAATGCATTTGGATTGAACCTAATCATTATGCAACTTAGCTTTAGGTAAAAGATAGTTTTGATACACACTTAATTCAAAGTAATTTAAATTAGGTAACTAATTGAAGAGAAACTATTCAACCCCCCCCCCCCCCCCCTTCTAGTTTCTACAATTGGTATCAGAGCGATGGTCACTCAAGATCTTTGAAGTATATTGTACTTTAAAACTTGGATCGATCCATTGTCTCCTCAAATTAGAAGGTCAAGTTGTACTAAAGTTTCTCTTTGGTCAAAACTATTTTTCTTGGAAAATAGGTCTTTTAATTGATAATATTGCATCCCTCTTAGATTAGTAGTCTTTATGCATTTTAGATCTACTCTTGAAATGTATCTACTAGTTTGCATCTTGCTTTGTGTAGGTACTCATGAAGATCAATTACTTAATTGGTTGTGGATTGAGTTACTTGCACTTGTAGAAGACTCATCTTCATTGATCTTCAACATCCTTGAATGATGATACCAAGATGATTGGGAATGATACTAGTCCTTGAAGACCTAGTACTCATCATAGTCATTGTTGGGCATTGCATTGATTCCTTGATGGATTGCTCTTTGTGGCCAAGGTATGCTTTCGTTCTTCCACACGCCCTTTGATCATTCTTTTGATCATTACTTGACTATGTGCTTGTTCTTGGCATCCTTGCCTTGACATTTGTTTGTGGTTTGTGATTCTTTTATTTTATCCTCTTAAACCTTCATTGCTTGGATACTTGACTCACTATGGTGATGTAGAGTGAGTTAATAGTAGCTTAAAGTATCAAGCATGATTTCCATGGTTTGCACCCATACGGTTAGTAGGCCCTTTGTGGGAGAGAAAGTGGATTAATACCTTGCTCATATTTTGGTTTAGACTAAGACTATTATTGAAAGTGATCTTAGTTTATACATGAATAATTGCTTTGTGTTTATTCATTACCAAAGCCGTTTAACGTTTCGCTGGAAAGGCACGTCTTAAATCACTATATATGCCACAAACTCTTCGTCTCCATGATTTGAAGATTGTAATTAATCCCTTGAGAATTGATCTTAGTCTTGATTCTCTTCCCTTGACCTCTCTCCACTTTGCCTTTTCGCTACGAGTAGTCGTTTGTCCGTTTCGGTTCTTTTCGATCTCGATTCAACTCGTAATCCTTCATTAAGGCATATTGCTTAGTGTTATGATGATCCAAATGATATTCTAAAAGGTTTAAGATATATTTTTAAGTATTTTAGAAAATTTGGTTTTAAAAATTTTGGGCGTGTTTCATTGATAAAAACCAGCCTCTGCAGGTGGTTCTTTATCTCTGGCGGCTCAAACCCGCAGTTCCTTATCGATAAGGTACCGCGGGCAGTAAAGTTTGTCAGAGCGCCAGTTTTATTAAAATAACCTTTTTCAAACCAAACCCTCTCTCTCCCAAAAACACACAGCCGACGATTTTCACCTTTTCCACCATTGTTGAAGCTTCAAAAACCTTCAATCACTCAAATTAATTGATTCCAAGTTGTGGGTTTCACTCATCCTTTGTCAAACATCAATTAATTGTAAGTACTTTCTTCCAATTTCATCTATTTTTTTTCTAGGGTTCATCCTTTCATAAATGGGGATTTTTAAAATTTACATTGAATTAGAACCTTAATAGGAATATTGGTTGACATGGTTATTTTATTATGATTCCTTAGGTTCATATTCATTAAGATTTCACTAAAACCCACTTGTAGAACAAATCCGAATTTTGGCTAAATGATTTTGGTTAAAAGATGGAATTGAGATGAACCCATGAACAAATAGGTAGTTGCATTGTTAATGCTTACTGATGTTGGAGTTTTTACACACCTTTAGGAAAAGAGGGCAAATTAGGGTAAGTACGACGATTGACTTAGGAAAATCACAAGTTATGACCCAAAGTGGGGATCGTTCTCAAGGAGGCTTGGTGTGTGTGTAATGAAATGATTAATTATGTGATTATATGATTATGAGAAAGAAAATAGAAAGGGGATAAGAAGAGAATGACGGTTACGATGACGATTTAAACTAAGACGAAAAGGTCGTACACGTAAAACCGTAAAAGCACCAAAATTAAAAATTTATCCTAAAAATTTCTAAAAAAATTGCAATAAATCCTAAATAATGTAATAAGAGTTTACAAAAAATCAAAAATCACCCAAACCTTTTATTTAATTAAATAATGATTTTTAATGCTAATTAAAGCCCTAAAAATCAATTTAATTAACAAAAAGCCCAAAATGAGTTTTATCACTTTGTAAACCTCTAAAATGTCCTAACTTAATCTAAAAGTATTTTTGTAAATTTTAAAAGTAATTAAAACTATTTAAAAACAATTAAAAACTATTAAAACTTAAAATAATTATAAACATTAATCTAAGAACAATAAAAATATTCTAAAAGTTGTAAAATTCCTAACTTTATGTATTTAACCTAAGAAAAATGTAAAAACTAGAAAAATCTAAATTTTAATTTTTAATAATAAAATAATATTAAAAATCCAAAATTTATAAAAAATTCTAAAAACTTGTAAACTAGCTTAATTTAACCTAAATAAACAGAAAATGAAGTTGAAATTACAAAAATACCCCTAATGGGCCTCTAAATGGGCAACAGTCCAAACAGTCACCTTAATGGGCCAAAATAAGCCCAATAAGAAAAATGTTGTCCAATTAAGCCCAAAAGCTCCTATCCGACTCAAAATTTGATTTTAAACACAACTTTTCAAAGGCCCAAAAGCTGAAAATGTGAAATAAGCTGACTTATACCAAACAGCTTATTCTTAATGGGCTTTTTGGCCCATTAAGCTATAAGCTGATGCCATAGGCTCAAATTAGACACACAAGCTTCTTTTGAGTTGCTTAAGACTTCTGTAAAAAGAAATTTTGAATAAGCCAAAAGAATAAGCCTGAAAATGCAAAAAGCAATCTATAGAAAACGACAAAATAGTCGTTTTTGAGTTCTAGGCTATCCCAAGAGCTGATTCAAGTTTCTAAAGCTTTTAAATGACTTAACTAAGCTTAATCAACAAAAAGTTTTCAAATAAGTTGACTAAATATGCTGGAATAAGCAAATAAGCACATATGAAAAAGTCAAATGAGTTGGTTTTCTAGCAAAAAGTCAAAGTCAAAGTCTAATAAGCTCCAGTTCAATCAAATGGGTCAAATAATGAAGATCTATCACAAAAAATAAGTTGTTGCAGGTCTGGATAAGCCAATATGGCTTATTGATAAGCTAACTGAAAAATTGCACTAGTAGGGGCTACTTTTGGGTGTTGAGCAGTGGATACTTTTTCCACTGCTTGACTTCTTGACTTTTTTGTCTTTAGTGACTTTTTTGGAGATTCAAGTTACACAAAGGCACCCAAATGATCAGTGGATCATAAGGAGTCAATAACAACAAAGAAATCACAATCAACAACAGCCAATTTGTACAGTTAATTCAATCAATCACCAGATATGCACCAGACTTAGAACAATAAGCAGTTATGGTTCAATAAGCACTTATAGCACAATTTAGCCAGCCAAACTTAACCAAACGCATACACAAGCAATATTAAACTTAAATAAGCAAGTCTTTACAAGTTTCATGCACTGATTCAAAGTATTAAGCAAGATTCAAGCACTTAAAGTTACTGATAAACACTAAACATGTAGTTTTTTTTCACTTTGCTGATGCAATTGACTAACAAGCCAGATTCAATCACTCAAATCTCTAAGATATGTTATGATAACTTTGATTTAATAGCTTATATCCCTAAACATGCATATACTCTAAGTATTCCCAAAATTTTAGGTCAAAAACAGTCAAACTCAAGTAGTTATAGCACAATCTTTGATTTGGTGTTTCAAAGCTGAAAACTTACAGCAAAATGCACTCAAACAAGCATATAGCAGATACCAAGCAATAACATAAACTTATAACAACACAATAACTACTTATGATCTCAAACAGGTAATCCCAAACACCCCTTTAAATTTTCAAAACCAAAATTTTCAAATCAAAAGTGTATTTCAAGACCACCCAAGCCCAAATTAGCACAATAACAGATATATTAAGCAAATTTAAGCAAGATTAGACCATAAAATCAGCAAGAACACAAGTAGCACACAAATTCACCAAAAATCAAGATTTTATCAGATTTTGGGTAGAAAGGTGTGTACCTCATGGATGTACATCCACACCCACGAATTTTTGAGCTTATGTACTAGCAAGAACAAGTACAATCTTCCTCAAACAACCCTGCTAAGAATCAACAAGGTTAAGAGCACAAATATCAAAACAGAAAGATGAAAACTTCTTGATTAATGCAACCTTAGTTCCCCACACTTGATTATCCCCAAGTAATAAGCTTCACACACCTTGATAACACAATATCAGGATGCTATGATCAGCCTTAGAACCCAAGAATTCCAAGTTTTGAACAAGTCTTAGCAAAATATCAAGAAAAGTGGAAAATGTGCAAACTTTTGCACACTTCTTTTGAAAACAGGTTTTTGGTTCAAGAACAATGAACAAAGAACAATAACAAACAGATTATAAGAGTGGCACTTGAGCTTTCTTCAACAAATTCAAACACATTTCATTGAAATGAATATGAGATTTAAAGATTTTGAACAACTGAAAATTCAAGAGCAAAGTGCAAATGATGCACCCTAAGGCCTTTATATAGGCATACAAAGTTATCTAGGAGAGCTGAAAAAACGTGAACCCTAGCTAATGAAGTTCCAAATTTGCCCCTTGTCTTGTTTGAACTTTTGAAGATCATGTGACTGAATCTTGTATTGTAGTGGAGCTGGCATGTGAAAAATGTATCCAAGGGTCCATATTGAAGCTTAGAAACAAAGCTAAACAAAGTGTGTAGATTCCCTGGCAAAATTTGGAAGTATCCTCAAAAACGTGTGCAGGGCATGGAGCACGTGAACTCTAGGGTGATGTGGCATGGGTTTTTAAAGTTAGGTTATGATAATTAGCACCTTAATCATCATTCTGGAGGTTTTATGGCTTAATTACAACACAATTAAGAAAACCTAATTGTGTTCTTAAGGTGAATAGTGCCATGTTTAATCCTTTTTTGGTTTGGATTAAGTTTAAAAAGGTGTTAATGGCGCCAAGATTAATTAATATTAATCTAATGAAGTAGAGTGTGAGGTGGATGAATGGTGTATTGTGATTGGTGGAGAGTGTGAGTGGGACAGGTGTCACCCACTCACTGGTCTAGGTAACAATCTTTGTCTGCCATGTTTAGCCCCTTTCTTTCCAAACTTGTTTCTCTTTGTAAATAAGTATCACAAATCCGGATTCCCTTTGTAATAAAGTTTCACTTTTCACACTTTTGCCCCAAATACTTTTCCATAGTATTTTCAGGGGTATTTCTTGCCAGTTCTTGATTCTTAAAGGACTGATTTGGCATTTTCTTCATAGATAATGGTCTTGACTTGTCTTGTTGACTTCTTGGAGGACTAAAATTGCCAATTCATGATTAATGAGGGACCATTTTTGCCATTTCTTCAAAGTTAAGGGTCCTTTTGGTAATTTTGATATTTTCAAAGGACCAAATTTGTAATTCCTGTAACTTGGAGTCCTTCTTGATGTGTTTGACTTTAGGGAGGATTAATATTGACATTTTAGTTTTGTTGAGGGACTAAAAAAAAAAAAAAAAAAAATTGCCAATTCTTCAAAGTGGAGGGCCCTTTTTGCAATATTGACAAACTTTAGGGACCAATCTTTTAATTATGAGGATACAAGGGTATAAAGTGTCAGTTCTTCCATATTGGAGGACCCTTCTTAATAAATCTTCAAGTCTTCAAGGGTTTTCTTTGAAAATTCTTCATTAGGGCTTGGTTCAATGTGCAGCTTCGTTTCCCGTGTTCGTTTTACATGATTCTTGTGATCTTTTGTCATTTTCTCAATATTCGTACCTAAAATACACAAGCAACAAACACAAGCATATATTGGGGTATTTTGATGATATTTAATGCATTTTAAGCCCTTTTTGGAGATGAGACTATGTATAAAAGCAGTCTCATCACTCCCCCATACTAAACCATTGCCGTGCCCTCACACAATGCTAGAATAAAGTATCGTAACATCTCCAAAATTCATTTTTATTCACTTTACTGAACGATAAACTAGCTACACTACTACTATTGCTACTACTTGCGTTTTAGACATAATGTATGATTTTCATCGCAAAATGGGACGTTTAGGTTCATAGAATAAGAACACGTGAATACTTCGTTAGAAATAATTTCATCGTCCTCGATTTTCACCCCAATTCCATGCCAAGCGTGAAACGAGATCATTGTCATTATAAGTTAGTAATGTTAACACTACTCATATGCCCTAATCACGTACTTATCCTCCCAATTTCCTAAGTTGTATCTCTTATATTTTATTATGTCTTGAATGTTTCACGAGGATACATTGTTTGACTTATGCGATAATAGAGATTTAGGTCTAAAATTAGAGTCCTAACGGTGTAACCAAGACCATCAAATCAATAACCCCTCCTAATAGACAACGATGTCAAAAAAATTAAGTCAACAAGAAGGATCGATAAACACGGTTTTATAACGGTTTTGAACAGGAGACTTATTACCAAGACTTTTATACGCCCCCTAACGGAAAGGCCTTATTATCTTTGGTTTACCTCCATCTTTTATTCAACTTCGCCATGAAGCTTTTATTATGACTTCGGTCTTGCCTTGCCTTTTATTATCCACCTCATCGGTAGTTTTATTAGCCAAAGACGTATATCCTCACACTAAGGCGAATTTTGGATCTTTAAAGCTTCAAAGAATAAGGCTTGATACACTTTCAATTTTTGCATAGATTTTTCGGCCTTGTGGGGCTTCAAATTGTTTGCTTGATTTAGGTGAGCACTTGAAATCTTATTATTTGGTGAAGCTTTTGATTATTCGGGTGCCAATACTTCAAAACCGTGACGCTGGTGATACCTTAATGTCTTCCCAATTTAATTACACGGAAGCTACTAGAAAAGACTAGAAACCCAACAATCAAGACTAAACCGCTAAGTCAATATTTATTAAGCAAAAAATATTTACAAGCGAAGGGAGAATAAGCAAACAACGAGAAGACATGAGTTTTTGAAAGAATACGAGTACTCTACGTTAGCATAGTAACTTATAATTAACCCTATCATTTCTCGTCCTCATTTAAGAGACTTAGCCTAATGTGAAGTTAAGGAATCAAAGCTAAGTGCTCAACACGCACGGTCGAGTCAAAAATTACTCTTATTCTCTCCATCGGAAAATCTACATTCGTGTCTTCAAACACTTATAAAACGTGAGAAATTTTTTAAAATTTGGCTATTTTTAGCCTTATTTTGCAACAAAACGATAAACAAAAAGATAAACTTTAGAAAGCGTGAAGGTTTGGCAAGGCAAGTATCTATTCACCCCCCCCCCCCCCATACTAAAGTTAAACATTGTCCTCAATGTTCCGAGTCTAGGGGTGCAAACACCCCCATACTAGAGACGTAGTCGAATGCCTAATCTAGCATGGAAAGGGTGTAACCGTTAAATTTAAATCCGTTTATGAAGTGTGCTATAAACCTAAGGTTAGAACATCAAAGGATATATCATGGATATTGTGAAAGTCTTCAAAGCAAACGATCGAGTGCTCCCATAAAACGAACACGAGAGGCTCCAATTGTGAAGATCATGATCATCTAAAATCCATAATTCACAAACAACCACGGAACAAAGGTTGGAAGGGCACAAATCCCCACACGTTAACTACATTAGAAAGCGATAATATGTACATAGGATAAGCATGGGACTCCCCCACGAGGCACCTCGTTTTTTATTACCGAGTCATGAGCTCGACTCGATCCCCTCAATGCTAATTATCATTAGGGAAGGTGATTTGGTCGAGGTAGTTCAAGGATGGAACTTCCCCGCCAAAGTAGTGCTTCAACCTATGTCCATTCACCTTGAAATTGGGGCCGTCATTTTGAGCTAGCTCGATGGTCCCATAAGGAAAAACTTGAGTCACGGTGAATGGACCGGACCAACGGGATTTCAACTTACCGGAAAAGATTTTTAAACGAGAATTAAAAAGCAAAACTTGATCCCCAATGTTAAAAACCCGGTTTTTAATTTTAGAATCATGCAACTTTTTAGTCTTTTCTTTATAAATCAATGAATTTTCATAAGCGATATCCCTTAATTCATCCAATTCATTTAATTGCATTTTCCGGTGTTTTCCCGCGGTCTCCATGTCATCATTACAATGCTTTAGGGCCCAATAAGCCTTGTGTTCCAATTCAATTGGCAAGTGACAATTTTTCCCATACACAAGTTTATAGGGAGTGCACCCAATGGGCATCTTATGAGCGGTCCTAAAAGCCCATAAAGCATCGTCCAACTTATCCGACCAAGATTGTCGGTTTTCCCCTACGGATCTCTCCAAGATCCTCTTCAACGCTCGGTTTTAAACCTCGACTTGCCCACTCGTTTGTGGGTGATAAGCCGTAGAAAGCCGATGTGTAACCCCATATTTCCTTAGGACCCTTTCGAATTGGTCGTTACAAAAATGGGTTCCACGATCGCTTATGATCGCACGAGGGGTTCCAAACCGAGAAAACAAGCTTTTCAAAAACTTGACTACCACACGAGCATCATTGGTGGGCAAAGCCTTAGCTTCCACCCACTTAGATAGGTAACAATGATGTACTTATTACCATGAGATGATGGGAACGGCCCCATAAAGTCGATGCCCCAAACGTCAAAGATCTCACATACTTGGATGATATTTTGTGGCATTTCATCTTTTTGTGAGGCTTTTCCTTGTCGTTGGCATGAGTCACGCGACTTCACAAGCTCATGTGCATCTCGGTAAATAGTAGGCCAAAAGAAACCGGCATCAAAGACCTTATTAGCCGTGAGATTAGCACCATGGTGACCACCCGTGGGTCCCTCGTGACAAGCTCTAAGGATGTTAGAAGCTTTGGTGCCAAAGACACAACGTCGAATAATTTGATCCGCACAAGTTCGAAACAAGTAAGGGTCGTTCCAAAAGTAGAACTTGACGTCACGAAAGAATTTTCGTTTTTCTTGAGTCGTCATACCCTTGATGATGAAGTTGCCCGCATGGTAATTTGCAAAGTCCACAAACCATGGGGTGGAAGAATCAAGCTTAGAATTCACTACACCAAGTTTCTCGAGCGGAAATGTTTCGGTGATTTCCTTTGGCTCGTAAACACTTTGGTGAGGATCTTCCAAACGAGAAAGATGATCGGCCGCTAGATTCTCGGCTCCTTTTTTGTCAACGATTTTGCGATCAAATTCTTGAAGGAGGAGAATCCAATGAAGTAATCTCGGCTTTGCATCTTGTTTAGCCATAAGATACTTGATAGCCGAATGATCCGTATACACTATGCATTTCGTCAAGACGAGATAAGGTCGGAATTTCTCAAATGCATACACCACGGCAAGGAATTCCTTCTCCGTTGTAGTGTATTTTAGTTGATCCTCGGTCATCGTCTTGCTAGCATAGTGAATAGGCAAAAAGTGCTTTTCATGATGTTGCCCCAATACGACCCCAATAGCGTAGTCACTAGCATCACACATGAGCTCAAAGGGGAGGTTCCAATTGGGAGCAACAAGAATGGGAGCTTCGGTAAGTTTCCTCTTAAGGATTTCAAAGGCTCGTACACAATCTTCGTCAAAGACGAAACGTGCCTCTTTTTCAAGAAGATGTGTAATAGGTCGAGAGATCTTTGAAACATCCTTGATGAATCGACGATAAAAGCCCGCGTGGCCTAGGAAACTCCTAACTCCCTTAACGGTTTTGGGATGAGGTAATTTGGCGATGACGTCGTCTACCTTAGCTTGATCTACCTTAATCCCCGCTTTCGAGACCTTGTGCCCTAAGACGATTCCACTTTTAACCATAAAATGACATTTTTCCCAATTGAGCACAAGGTTGGTTTCCTCACAACGCTTCAACATTCTCTCAAGATTTCACAAACACGAAGTGAACGAATTACCAAACACGGAAAAGTCATCCATGAAGACTTCCATCGTCTTCTCGATCATGTCATGAAAAATAGCCATCATGCACCTTTGAAAGGTTCCCGGTGCATTACAAAGTCCGAATGGCATTCTACGATAGGCAAACGTTCCATATGGACACGTAAACGTAGTTTTTTCTTGATCACGAGGATCAATGGGGATTTGGAAGTAACCGGAAAAACCATCTAAAAAGCAATAGAAATCGTTTCCCGCAAGACGCTCCAACATTTGGTCCATGAAGGGCAAGGGAAAATGGTCTTTACGAGTGGCTTCATTCAACTTACGATAGTTAATGCACACTCTCCATCCGGTCACGAGTCTAGTGGGAATTAACTCGTTGGCATCGTTTGGCACGAAGGTCATTCCTCCCTTTTTAGGGACACAATGAAAAGGACTCACCCAAGGGCTATCGGAAATAGGGTAAATCATTCCCGCGTCAAGGAGTTTAAGGACTTCCTTTTTAATGACGTCGTGTGACAATCCGTCAATTTACGATTGATATTTTATTCTCAAATATTATTTGAAAATATTATTTTAATGATACAATATGAACTCACATATTTTTGGGAAGAAATTTGGATTTACGTCTTGAAGTAGCATCGACTACGTTTAAACCGGAGCATTCTACGTTACGTGCTTACGTTTACATACACCGTCTTTGGTGACAGTCCGACATTTCAGAAAATAAATTTATCCGTGAATATTATTTTGGAGTTTTAAATTTGTGTTGGTTCATAAACTCACAAATTTACGAGAAGAGATTAGGACTTACGATTTTATTTTTAACGTCCTTTACGACTAAACCGGAAACCTTAGGATTACGTATTTACGTTTTCGAACTCCGTTTTTGACGAGACAATTTTTATTGGATTCGTTTTATGACGTCGATTCATAATTTATAAAAACGTTTTTCGTAAAACGACCCGAGGGCACGCAAATCGAGGAAACTAGAATCGAGGAGTACCCGTAAATAAATGGGATGAGACAAGTGGGACACTTGTCCCACCCCACTTCAAAACCGGCCCAAACTACACCACCACACCACATTTTGCTAGCTAAGACAACACTTGTCCTACTTAGCTTCATTTGAAAGCTAAGCTTTCCACTACACATCAAAACCACCAAACCAAACTAACAAACTCATTTACACACATGCAAACTACTCCAAACTCTCCTCTCTCTCTCTAGATTGCCGTCCATATCCACCCCAAAAACACCCAAATTTATCTTGATTCAACCATGAAACCATATGTTATATTTACATATGTTGAAGCCCTTTCAAAACCCTATTGATTGGTGGTACTTATAACATCCAAGGAGAAGTTTTCATGGAGTAGGAGGGCTGATTTTCCACAAGTTTTCTAGGAAGAATGGTGGTCATGAAGGTGGTCTTGGTGCATCATAAGTTTCTCCATCCAAAACCATGCCAAACTCATAACCTACATCAAGTTGGTGGTATAAAGATTGTCCTCCTCAACTTCTTGTTATTTTAATTATGTAAACATGTATTTTACTTCCTATTGTATATATTTATGATGATTATATGATGATAAAAATGTTATGTGGGGATTTGTTGTTGATAATCATGGATAAAAAGGTGAAAAACCATAAGAAACAAGGTTAAAATCTTGGTTAAATTTGATGGCTGTATAAAACAGTAAAGAAGTAAGTCATAAACTGATAAAATGATGAAGTGGAATAGATTTACAGTAAGCTATGGGTCTTGTACACATGTGAGAGTTGGTCATGCAATGGAATCAAAATAATGAGTGAGATATGATCAAAACAAGTTTAGGGTATAAATCTGAAGTTACTGTTTTGGACGATTTTTAGAAAATACTTAAAGGATGATTCAACAGTAGCTATAGGAGAGTTAAATGTAGCACATATCATGTAGTTTATGTGATAAAAATTTGAGCTTCTATCTCCTTGTAGAACTCAAGATATGGCAGTTTTGGTGAAGATGAAGTTAAAAATCAGATTTTTGGAAATTAAA
This sequence comes from Glebionis coronaria, assembly GCA_025667525.1. Classification (NCBI taxonomy): domain Eukaryota; kingdom Viridiplantae; phylum Streptophyta; class Magnoliopsida; order Asterales; family Asteraceae; genus Glebionis; species Glebionis coronaria. Next base: position 697,332 of record JANFOE010000927.1, read on the forward strand.
GAATAATACTATTATATAAGCACTCACATTTTAATATATAAAATGTAAAATAAAAACCCACTAACTTATAAAACTTATTTATATAAATATATATAAAAGGATAATCAAATGGATAAATTATATAAATAGTGGTGAAATAATGTTTATAAGTTATAAAACTATAAACTTGATTTTTACGACTTTTTCGGCTATTGCCGTAAAATTAACGTTTTTGTTAAATAAAACTTAGATGGTTGGACCTGTCTAATGAAAACTTTATAAAACTTATATACTGATATATAGACATGTATAACAAGTAAAAACCAATAACACCCGAACTATAGGGCATACGGACATTAACGAGCTAAGTAAACATATTGGACTAATACTTGGGCTAATAATTAGACTAAATAAGATAAACACCCATAAAAAGAACTTATTGGGCTTAACCCATTTGGGCCCAACTTGAAAGTGTATGTACTGATAATAAAAGTACAAAATGGATTAAAATAAGTTAAATAACTTATAATAGGCCTATTGGACCTAAAACACGTAAATAGGTAAAACGAGAAAACTAGTATAAAAGTTATCGACACATAGCACAAAAATGAGTAAATGAGAATATGTAAACCCACTTGATCATCATATATATATAATCATCATATGTATACATAATTGGTATTTTTATAAAGTCATTGGACAAACGTCTAAGACCGAGTATTATTTGTCTAGGTTTCCGTGATTGAAGCACGTACCGTACGTCCGAATTGTCGATAACCCGCCTTCCCACATCAACGTGAGTTCATAGCCTCGCACTCTTTTAAATTTTTTTATAAATGTTTTATAAACCCGCGAGGGAGATAACATGTTAGATTTTATAAAATAGGACACCATTTGTCCCGATTGTTTGTTTATTAATTTTGGACCCGAATGATTGAATGACCCGATTGTATGACCTGATAAATGATTAATGGACCCGATAGATGAAATTAAATGGATTATTAAAGTTAGGTTATGTCACTAAAAGTCCCATTAGCATGAATTGTGAACTACCGGGAGTTGGTAGACGCTTATGCATTTAATAGTACTATTTTGGGACGATCACCCCAGTTCGCGCCTTGACGGTTGATCCCCGTCGTGCCACATTGATTGGTAAGCGAATTAATGTATGAGAAGATTTCCAATAGCGTGACCTTTGTGACGACACACTACTTTAGATGGGCAAAAAAAATTGGTATCGGGTTAGCTACCCGTTTTGGTTTAGTAAGGTAACAATGTCATGCGGCTTGTAATAATCCAAAATCTAACGAAATACTATTAGACGCTTCGAATTACGATGTATTGCCTGACTAGCAATACTGGGTCATACTATTGATATTATGTTTGTGTTTTGGTTTTCGTAACCATATTCATATAACGGTTTTTATTTTCATACAACGTCATAAGACGTATTGTATGATTGTTTTTACGACATTGGCTCGTATAATGATTTTTAAGGCAAATGCCTCTATTATGATTTTCGATAAGGATTTATATAAAATGACTTTGGCTATTTTATGGCCTATTACAAAGAATTGTATAAAATGATTTTGGCTATTTTACGGCCTATTACAATGAGTTGTACGAATTGATTTTTGGTACTAATTTTATACCAAAGTTATATTGATGGAATTTATTAAACTCTATGAATTCACTCGGCGTTATCGCTGACCTTTTCTTTTAACATGTTTTATCTCAGGTACTTGAAGGTAATTCTCGGGAAGACGACAAGAATTCATGGCCCGCACTTAAACAATATTTTCCATTCAAATATCTTGTAAAACTTTGTATGAAATATAATGACTTGGGACCGATGTAACTTTGATGTTTATGAATGGAAATGATTTATTATTAAACGACGCGATTTTTATGCGTTGTCTATGATGTGAGTAATGTGCTATCCCGTAACACCAACTAGTCTTCCGCTGTACTAAGTTGTATAAATTTGGGGGTGTTACAGTTTGGTACCAGAGCTCTCGTTATAGAGAACGAAAGATTTTTAAAACTAAGGTTTTGAATAAAACTTTTCAAAATCTTGTAACCAAAAACATTTTTCTAAAAATGTCTAAAAATCTTTTGACTATAAAGGTGCTGAAGAATTCCCGAGTTACCGACAAGGCCAAGACTGAGAAGTGTTATTTTAATATATATATATATATATAACTTGGATTATATATATATGATGTAATTTTATTACATGATTGTTTGATGATTATTTTGATTTTTATACGAGGTATTTATACGACGTAGATTGTCACAAGAAACCCTAACTCCCCTAGTAAATTAATCGAAGCTATTCTCGTAGGAATTCTAGCTATCCTAGATCTAAACCAAGTTGTGGATATTTATGATCCCAACAAATGGTTGATATTCGTAGAAATGTAGATATTAGTTGATTGTGATATTGAAAAAGAATTGGCGAGATTAAATCTGATATCAATGTCATGACGATCTTTCCATATAGAGTGGAGTTTGACAAAACATTACCACCTAGAAAGATGTCATCTGATTCGTTGTCATCCAATTCTTAAATTGAAATCGAAAGGGTGAATGTTGCACTTGAGGCTGTCATTGGAACCATTACCCAAAAGCCTCATGCCACTAGTACCTTTCCGAGAAGTCTAGTTGAATGACCAAGTCATTTCATATTAATGACTCATTTGATAATTGTTTTTGTAAGAGCTAATAGGATTGGAAATTAAGTGTTGATTCATATTGAGATTGTATTGCCTTTACAAGGCCGAAGAATAAGATTGTTAAGAGGAAGTCGTTAAGTTTTGTGATTGAATTATAAGGATTTAATTGATTGTTGATTCGTGTTAAGGGTTGTTCCTAGACCATTGTCCACTAACGAGGATGCCCAGTGTCCAAGAAATAAATTGAAGACATCTTCTTCTGAATTGGGACCGATGGATCTTTCGGGACAAATGGAACACCTAATGACTTTTGTAGATTAGTATTCATTGTGGTATCTTTTAAAAAAATCCCTAACTTAACTGAGATATCAGTTGGTAGGATGAGATCTGAGAATTGTATGACATAGTGACACGTAATGTGTTACGGTACAATTTTGACTTGTTTGTGATTAATGAAAAGATTACCTTTGATTGCTAAATTCTACATGTATCGATGTTATCTATCTTCTATTGCTTCATCCTAATGTTCGCATTAGTGATGCAACCATTGAACAAGTACTCATCTCGAATTGAGTTACGTTGCAGATTATTCTCTTTGTATTCCTGAGTGCCATCGAGATCATGAACCTCATGATTATTTGGCTAAGCTCATTTCCTGATATATATTGAAGTTAGTTCTTGGTGAACATCTTTCCATCACTCTTTTGCAGATCACACATTGTTTCTATAAAGTTAAAACAGTATCCCTTGAGAAAATTTGAATTTTCATCACTATATGGATTATTTAAAAGTGAGATTTATAAGTGATTGTTATTGAAATGAAGTTGTTTATGAGACGCTTTGGAAAACTTAACTGTTTCCATAACAAAGAAAATCTTTGTAAATTTATTCTTGATCCTTATTTAAGAATTAAGCATGAAAATGTTTTTATTATAAACATAATGATAAAATTTTGACGAACTGAGTATTGCATCGTTAATCTTGAAATTGTATATAGTTGCGCGCCTACATACAATTTGGAATGGACTATGCAAGACTGATTAGTAGTCACCATAAAACTAATGAATAAACACTACATTTTCTTTGAGGATTGTGAAAGATTAAATTTTAATGAGATCTGCAAGAAGTGTAAAATAAGGCCATAATGTTAGGGATACCTACATATGTGCCTGTAGCATCTATTTTTCTGAGTCGAATTTACTCATCTGTGGAAATTGTCTTATTTGACAATTGACAATTCCTTTCTTGTCCAATTCTCCCGTAGTGAGATTCTTAGGAAAAGTATATGATTACCGAGTATTGATACCCGACTGGATGTATTGACATTCTTATCATTTCTTTTGATTTGATTTCATTTGAATGACCTGGGTAACGATCCGAGGAACTCTCGAATGCGTACTCAAATTATGAAAACATGGGATATATTCATATTCGTTAAATGTTTTCGTCTGTATCTGATTTGGAATTCTATCGCGTAGACTATGCGTTGACCTTACTCTTTTAATAGTAGTTGTGTCTTCATGTATCCTTGAAATTGTGAAGGATTATGAATTATTATTAGCCTTTTGAGAAGTTCACATCTTATCAACGGCAATGCAACTGGAAAGTTGATAGTGCCCGTAGAATGGATTGATTGATTATGACATGACGACATTGTCTTAATTGATGGGAACTCGAGTAGAATTCCCCTAAATGATAAGATGTTGATTATCAAAAGTGATCTAAATAATTCTTGACGGATGCCCGTATCCTGCATTTAGACTTGAGATTATACCGTGAATAGTTGCGAACTAGTTATAGATATTGTAATCTAGAAGAACCTAATATGAAATTTAAAAAAAAAATGTTTATGATATCTGAAGCTTTAGGAGGTATTTATTGATGAATTACCTAGACTTTCGCCATTTAAGGCAAGATTGAATTTGGTATTAATTTTATTCCCGGTGCTGCACTTGCGGCTTGTGCACTGTACGTCAGCACCATCTAAATTAAAGGAATTACCGTACAACTGAGAAAGTTGTCAGAGAAAGATTTTATTATACCAAGCCTGTCATCCTGAAGAGCTATGGTGTTATCTTTCCTTATATTAGATTACTGTGACTGAGTAAATTAACAATCGAAAACGATATCCATAACTCGAAATGGAAGAATTGTTCGATCATTTACAAGGTTCTAGCAGATTTGATCCACGGCATGATTACCATCAACTTCGCATCTGCGAAAGAGATTATCTATTCCAATCACTACATCCGGTACTTGTAATGAACGTTATGAGTTTCACGTGATGTCGTTTGGATTGACCAATGCACATGTAGCATTCATCAATTTCGTGAATCACGTGTGTAGGCTGTGATTTGATAAATTCATGCTCGTGATCATTAAGAACTATTTGTTTATTTATAAGAATAGAAAGGAGTTAATAATTAATTATAGATTGCCCTGAATTGGCCGAACAGTGTAAACCTGAACCTTGAATAATTAACACGTGATTAAAGACTTGAACCTTTACATGATTTAACCATGTGATTAATAGACAATGGAATATAAATTGACTCTTCGAAAATTAAGAGCCCTTTTAAGACTTTGGATTTTTCCAAGAAGAAATGGAAATATGTTTTGACAAATGTTTTAACAACGGATTTTTAAAGGGATTATTCCCTTATACACAAACCATTTAACTAAACCTCTGTTTAGGGGTAAATGTTTGTGTATACTTCTAGATAACCTAAAAGGGATTGAGGAAATCATTTTACCCATGACTTAAAAATTTGAAACGACACTTTTTGCTTTTCAACTAAGAAAATTTTGACCAAAAGTATAATCAAAGATTTTTCAAATATTTACGAATCTTATTAATTATTTTCGATAAATCAACAAAAATCTTGTTAATTAAATTCAAACTTATTTTGAACATTTTATATAATTGGTCGAACTAAGAAATCTAAATTTTTTACGTTTACGCTTCATAAAAATTAACTAATAATTATTTAATTAATTATGATAATTATCGACGCTTTAGACGACGGATTGAGTAAAACTGATAAAAATGATAGTTGAGACGAAACTAAAACTTAGAAAATATAAAGAAAGAATTTTGAATAAATAAAGTGATGATATTTATTTCATCAGGAGAAAGTGAACGTAATTACTGACGCTTAATATAGAAAGAATATCTGAGTAAATTGTGGACATGATAATTATATCATCAGTAAAAATGAATATAGATACCGACGCATTATGTAAAAAGAATAAAGAACCAATTAGGATGTGTTCTTTAATAATGAAGGTACAAAATAAGTTGCCGAACAATATAAAAATAAACAATGATTGTAAAAAAAGATAATATAGATAATAAAAAGGGGTTCGCGGATAATGTGAACCATTAAAATTTAGAAGCCGATAGTGTTAAATGTTTTAAAGGCCACTTGTGGTTGCCTAAATATGAAGGATTGTGAGAAATAGTTTTGTTGGAATTTGTAAGTATAAGTATTATATGTATGTCATTTTTTACTACAAATATCTTTGTCTGAAGAAGTTGTACTGATGACAAAATATAAAGGCAGACATCGCCTCATACATTAGTAAACGTCTAGCTATTGCAAAGGTCATCATCTGAATTTGATTTGATTTGGGTCATCGTCGACAGACTGACCAAATCTGCTAATATCATTCTCGTTAATGATAAATGCAAAAGAGTTATATAAACATAGTGTGCCTGTATCGATCATCTATATATCAAGATCCTCGCTTCGCATCGAATTTCTAGAGATTTGCTTAGAAATCATTGAGAACGAACCTTGATGAGAGTACTATGTACCATCCCAAATCGAAGGGACGAGGTAAAGTAACGATACATGGTAAAATAAGTGTTGTGTTATGTTTGAATGATTGACCTTTGGTAATGAACCGTATAATCGTTTTCCTTTGGAGAGATTATCATTGATAATCATCGTAGTAGGATTGAGATCGAATCTTGTTAGGATCTAAATCTTAGAGCATCTGTAAGCAGGAGTTGAGATAAGGACACCCGACTTACACCCATTGTGAGTTGGACATGTCTTTTAGGTTTAAGGTTTCCTATGATGGCGAACCTATCCTTGCAAAATACCCGACCCGCGAGATCTGAAATGATTGTTGAATTTAGAATCTGCTTATTGACTGCCGGTAGTGGGCAAGAGGTTATGTGAATGTGAAATGTAGATCTTGAAGTGCCAAATGGGTAGCGAAGTTATGCCAAAAATTTTAACCTTGGAAAAATGAATTCATGATCTGACAAATCATGGGATATAAGTCCCCGTTGTATGGGACCATGGAGATGATGTAAAAGTTGGGATTGAAAGGCATAAAAGCTGGATCTACCCTAGGACTTCAAGGACTGCGTAAATTATTGATAGGTGTGTAAACACCCATCCTTTTACCACTTAATTCGGGCTAAAACGAGACCAAAACACGTATTTAATATCATTTGTTTGGAATTATGCGTGGTTTTTGTGTTTATTGTGTTTTCAGAGCCAACCGGATGAATATTGAAGAAAACATGGGATTGCACGGGTTTTACTGAAGAAAAAGACTCAAGATAAGTCTATTGTCCAAGAGATGCAAAAGATTGGAAGTCGCTGGGCCTATTCGAAGATTTATCGAAGAAAAGGACCAAAGATGGAAGATTTATATAAGTCGAAGAAACTCAAGTCTATTAAACGAAGAAATTAAAAGACGAGTTGAATTTAATCGACAACAAATCCCAAATCAGAATCGAAAACGGAAACTTTTCTGAAAAGACGAAAAGACAAGAAGAACGGGAGAAAGCCCACTCACCAACCAAAGGACAAGGCTATAAATAGCCCTCCCTCTCACACATTTTAGAGGAGTTTTTAGTTTTTCTTTTTTTTCTTCCTCTTTCTTCCTGGTTCGTAGCTTCACCATCACCACTAGGGTGATTGGTGATTTTCATCTTTAATTCTTTAAACTTGTAATTTTAATCTTTGTTTTATCTTGTCAAAACATTAATCATTCAATACAAAGCTTTTGTTTAATCTTTCCATTTAATCTTGTTCATCTTCATCTTTATCTTCAAGTTCTTAAGTTTTTATTTTTCTTGATTTGATCTTCAAAAGTTGTTTGGATTTGTGTTTTTATTAGTGGGATTCGTTGCTTATGATGTCTAAATGATTTGTGTTTAAAATTGGTAAAACCTTTTTAAGTATTTGGTTTGATTTTGATTAAAATCATTGCTTCCGTGTTCTTCGTGACTGCTACTGTATCTGGGTTCCAAATCTTCCGAACCAACAAAAAAGTTTCGAATGAAGTCTTCATTCGGAAACTTCCGAATCAGGCATTAAGTTCCGGATCAGTTACTTCCTCATCATTGAGTTCCGAATCAACCTTTTCATTCGGAAAGTTCCGAATCATCCATTAAGTTCCGAATCAATTAAATCTTCCGAATCAAGCTGAAGGTTCCGAATCAGTGACTTCCGATCCAGCAAGTTCCGAATGAACAACATTCATTCGGAAAGTTCCGAACCAATCCAGTAACTTCCGGATGAGTAAGTTCCGGATGAGTAAGTTCCGGATGAGTTGTTTTTGAAAAGTTCCGAATCAATTTTTCTTGTAGGCACTGTTTGTTTTAGGTTACTGTTTGTTTGCTCTACTGTTCCTTTATGCTATTTGAACTTTAATTTCAATTTTAGTTTTAAATCTTAATTTTAATCTTTAGTTTAATACAAATCTTTGTTAATCATAATTAAAGTAATTGTCTTTGATTTAAATTTTCATTTCCACTTCTTATAAGATTAGAAAACCAAACCCTTTTATTTAGTAACCAAGAACAATCATTCCACTTAAGACTGAGATCAATTCGAGAGGATATCGAGAGAAAATTAGAACCCATAGCAAAAGCTGTGTATCAAATGGCGCCGCTGCCGGCTCTTCTCGTTAAGATCAAAAGTTTTTTGTGAGAACTTGGATTTTGGGATCCGTTCCCCGTGAACGTTACTTTTCCATCAAAAATTTTCAAAAACAACTAAAAAATATAAAATTTTCAAAAATCCTAAAAATTAAAAAAACAAATAAAAAACCAAAAAATATTTTTGCTTTGTTTTTCTTTGTTCGTTCTTTTGCAGGTGTATGCGCACTCGATCCACGTCTTATCAAGAGCCCGAGCCTCTCGATAACTTAGACATGGCTGGTGTACAAAACAACAATAACATACCACCTCCGAACAACAATAATAACAACAACAATCCGCCTTTCAACAACATGAACAATAACAACAACAATGAGCACCTTCCGGATAATCGCCCAATGATTGAATTGCTGCAAGCTCATGTCGATGGCAACATGGATCCAATTGTTATTCCACCAATTGCCGCCAACAATTTCGAGCTAAAGTCAGGCTTTATCCAGATGGTCTCAGCTCAACCATTCTTTGGACGAACCATTGATGACCCACACGATCACATCAAGAGATTTCTACAACTCACGAACACGGTCAAGTTCAATGGTGTTCCACAAGAAGTGATAAGGTTACAACTTTTTCCCTTTTCTTTAGAGGGACAAGCCCGGCATTGGCTTGCTAAGGAACCGCCACAGAGTATTCTCTCGTGGACGGATTTGGAAACAAAGTTTATCAACTACTTTTTTCCACCCTCTCGTACTACCGCTTTGCGGAATGAGATTATAACCTTTGAACAAAAGTACGACGAGTCATTCAGTGAATCTTGGGATCGCTTTAAAGATCTTTTAAGAAAATGCCCACAACATGGTTTTACCAAAGTTCATCAAATAAATACTTTTTACAATGGTTTAAGCATAAATGACCAAGATTCACTGAATAGTGCCTCGGGGGGTAATTTATTGGCTAAGACTTCCAATGCTGCTTGGGACATCATTGAGAACAAATCTCGTGTGCAAACCAAGAGTGTTAGGACCAATGTTGCTAGTGCTAGCACTAATGACAGCGACAAGCGACTTGACAAAATCACCACGCTTCTTGAATCGCTTGTCACCCACACCGTCAGCAACAACAACAGCAACAACGCCAAAAATGCATAAGTGAACGCTGTCAACCAACCTTGTGAGATATGCGGTGGTCCCCACTCTTACACAACTTGTACCGCCACCCAAGATTACCCTGCTGAGAATGTGAATGCGGCATATGGCACCTACCAACAACCTGCTTATCAAGCTAGACCTCAAGGTGACCGTAACTTGCTTAGCTATCGATCAAACAACTATCTTTCCCCACCTGGCTTTCCTCCTACCAACCCAAACCAACAACAAAACCTTAACCGCCCTTCTCAACAACAACAACAACCTCGACAACCATACATCCCACCTCACAAGCAACAACAACCACCTCCACGTAACAATCAAGTCTACCAACAACCTGCTTACCAACCACCTGCATACAATGCTCCTCCCAACCAAGCCACCACTGCATTACACCAAGAGGTTGCAACCTACATGAGAACCAATGATGTGATAGTGGGAAATCTCCAAGAGGAAGTGCGCAATTTGAAGGCAGATTTGGTCAAGCAAGGAAATGATTTGAGAGCTGACATAAGAAACACGTTGGATAGCCAGACTAATGATCTGAGGAACATGATGGCTAGTTTCTTCCAAAGTAGTCAACCCTCTTCTTCGGGTACTCTTCCGAGTAACACCGTTGCGAACCCAAGAGGGGAGATGAAAGCAATCACCACTCGAAGTGGCAAAGGTACTACGGAACCCGAGCTTCCTATACCTCCACCGGTGATTGTGACTAAGGAGAACGAGTCGCCTGCTCCTATTCCTCCTCCTTCTCCTTCCCCAATTTCTCCACCTCTTCTTTCAACCCCTCCTCCACCCGTGGTTGTGAGTGATCCTATTCCCCTTAAGCCTTCCTCTTCTTCCAATATACCTTATCCTTCTAGGTTGAGGAAAGAGAAGCAAAAGAGCAAGGATGATATTCAGGTTTCGAATTTCCTTAAAATGTTCAAGAAACTGAATTTCAATATCTCCTTCGCTGAGGCTCTCGCTCACATGCCCAAGTATGCCAAAATGTTTAAAGATCTTCTGAGCGACAAGGAAAAGCTCCTCGATCTCGCCAACACCCAACTTAATGAGAACTGCTCCGCAGTGCTCTTAAGGAAATTGCCAACCAAGCTTGGTGATCCGGGTCGTTTTCTTATCCCTTGCAATTTCCCGGGAGTAGAGAATTGCATGGCCCTAGCCGATCTAGGTGCCAGTATTAATCTCATGCCTCTAAGTGTTTGGAAGCAATTATCTCTCCCAGAGCTAGTCCCCACCAAAATGACTTTGGAATTAGCTAACCGTACGGTTGCTTATCCAGTGGGGATAGCCGAAGACGTCATTGTAGGAGTCGACAAATTCACCTTCCCTGCTGATTTTGTTGTCGTCGACTACGATATGGACCCCCGTGTGCCAATCATTGTTGGTCGTCCATTCCTGAGGACCGGTCGCACTCTCATTGATGTTGAAGCCGGTGAGTTTATCATGAGAGTGGGTGACGATAAAGTAGTCTTCAACATGGGAAAGTTATCTAAACAGCCTTCTTCTTACGAGAATGTTAATTGTATTGACGTTCTTGATGAGGCTTGTGAAGAACACTTCAAGGATGCTTGTAAAAACATTCCTGCCTCTCTTCCCAATGTTGAGACCATTTCCTCTATCGACTCATCACTATCTCTATTTGGAGAAAGTGATTTCCTTTGGAAAGATTTGGAAGCCACCTTGGGAGATGTGAAGCAAAACAATGACGATTCTACTGCCACTTGGGATGAAGACCTTAGTTTCATTGCAAACCTCCTCAAAGAAGACACTCCTTCTCCTCCATCTCCCACTATCATTGCTATCGATACTCCGACTTCGAATACGCCTCCCGTCGACAATCCTCCGGATTTGGAACTTAAGGAGTTGCCACCCCATCTTGAGTATGTATTCCTCGAAGAAGAAAAGAAGTCGCCAGTCATCATTGCTAAGGATTTGAAGGATGAAGAGAAAGCCCGACTTGTCGCTGTGTTGAAAGATCATAAGAAAGCTATCGCTTGGAAAATCTTGGATATTCGTGGAATTGATCCTCACTTCTGCACACACAAAATTCTCATGGAGGACGACTATAAGCCCACTATTCAAAGCCAACGAAGGGTGAATCCAAAAATTCATGAAGTCATCAAAACAGAGGTTATCAAACTTCTTGATGCGGGTATGATTTACCCTATTTCGGATTCACCGTGGGTTAGTCCAATCCATTGTGTGCCCAAGAAGGGCGGAATAACCGTTGTTCCCAATGAACACAACGAGTTGATTCCCACTCGTCTCGTTACTGGGTGGAGAGTTTGTATAGACTACCGCAAACTCAATGATGCCACGAGAAAGGATCATTTCCCTCTACCTTTCATGGACCAAATGCTTGAACGATTAGCCGGTAATGAATATTACTGCTTTCTTGATGGTTTCTCGGGTTATTTCCAAATACCCATCGATCCCCAAGATCAAGAGAAGACTACATTCACTTGTCCCTATGGCACTTTCGCTTACAAAAGAATGCCTTTTGGCTTATGTAATGCGCCTGGGACTTTCCAAAGGTGCATGTTAGCTATCTTCCATGACATGGTTGAACAAACCATGGAAGTCTTCATGGATGATTTCTCGGTCTTCGGGGATTCCTTCTCTGCTTGCCTTGCCAATTTAGAACGTATGCTAAAGCGGTGCGAAGACACTCGCCTTGTTCTAAATTGGGAAAAATGCCATTTTATGGTAAAAGAAGGCGTCGTGCTTGGACATAAGATTTCGAAAGTCGGTCTTGAAGTAGACCGTGCTAAAGTTGATGTTATAGCAAAGTTGCCTCCACCTTCCACTGTGAAGGGTGTGAGAAGTTTCTTGGGTCATGCGGGCTTTTACCGTCGCTTCATCAAAGATTTTTCTCAAATCGCTCGCCCGATGACCCACCTCTTGGAAAAAGATACTCCTTTTATCTTCTCCAAAGAGTGCCTTGAAGCCTTCAACTCGCTTAAGGATAAGCTAACTAAGGCACCCGTCTTGGTTACCCCTAATTGGGAGCTGCCTTTTGAGTTGATGTGCGATGCTAGTGATTTTGCTATTGGAGTGGTTCTTGGACAAAGAGTGAACAAACACTTCCAACCGATCCATTACGCTAGCAAGACAATGACGGGGGCACAATTGCATTATACGACAACTGAGAAAGAGCTTTTAGCTGTTGTCTATGCTTTTGAAAAATTCCGCCCCTATCTTGTCCTTTCTACCACCATTGTGTACACCGATCATTCCGCGCTGAAGTACTTGTTGACAAAGCAAGATTCCAAACCAAGACTTCTTCGCTGGGTTTTGCTGCTCCAGGAATTTAAAATCGAAATCCGCGATAAAAAAGGAGCAGAAAACTTAGCCGCGGACCATCTTAGTAGACTTGAGGATCCTTACCAAGGGGGTCATCTGACCAAAGAAATCAATGATTCTTTTCCCTTGGAGACCTTAATGTCTATAAACTCGCAGTCGAATGAAACCCCGTGGTTTGCGGACTTTGCAAACTACTTGGCAGGTGGAATTCTCAAGGAAGGGTTGACGTCCCAGCAAAAGAAGAAGTTCTTTACCGACATCAAGACTTACTTTTGGGACGACCCTTACCTATTCAAACAATGTGCTGATCTGATAATTCGCCGATGTGTTGATGGACCGGCAGCGTCGGACATCCTTGATGCTTGCCACAAAGGACCCACCGGTGGTCACTTTGGTCCCAACTACACCGCAAAGAAAGTGTTTGATTCGGGATTTTATTGGCCCTCCATATACCGTGACGCTCACGATATGGTCAAACGATGTGATGTTTGCCAAAAGCAAGGCAAAATCACACATAAAGACGAGATGCCTCAGAATTTTATTCAAGAGTGTGAAATTTTTGATGTTTGGGGTATCGACTTTATGGGGCCATTCCCGTCGTCTAAAGGAAACAAATACATCCTTGTAGCCGTTGACTACGTTTCAAAGTGGGTTGAAGCCAAAGCTTTGCCTACTAATGACGCAAGGGTGGTTTGTAACTCTTTGAAAGCTCTTTTCGCTAGATTCGGTGTGCCTCGCGCCATTATTAGTGATCGTGGGACTCATTTCTGCAATGACCAATTTGCTCGAGTCATGGCTAAGTACGGTGTAAATCATCGTCTTTCCACAGCCTACCACCCACAAACTAATGGCCAGGCCGAAATATCCAACCGAGGTCTTAAGCGAATTCTTGAAAGGACTGTGGGAGAGCATCGTGCCTCATGGGCTGATAAACTTGATGATGCTTTGTGGGCTTTCCGTACTGCTTACAAGACCCCAATCGGCTGTACGCCTTATCGTCTTGTGTACGGGAAAGCGTGCCACCTCCCCATTGAGTTGGAGCACAAGGCTTATTGGGCCTTGAAGTGGGCTAATTTTGATATAAACAAAGCCGGTGACCTACGCAAGATCCAACTCAATGAGCTGAATGAACTCCGTAATGAGGCTTATGAAAATTCTTTGATCTATAAGGAACGAACTAAGCTCATTCACGACTCCAAGATCAAAAACCGAGAGTTCCATGTTGGAGACAAAGTCTTACTTTTTAACTCTCGGTTGAAAATCTTTTCGGGAAAGCTCAAATCTCGTTGGTCCGGCCCATTCACCATTGCCAAAATTTTTCCATATGGTACTCTCGAGCTCGCTCAACCTGATGGACCAAATTTTAAGGTGAATGGCCAACGAGTGAAGTTGTACTTTGGTGAGGACACCTCTAAGGAGGTGATTCCATCCCTCACTACGTTCCCCATGAACTAATTTTGGGTCGAGTCAGGCTCGTGACTCGGTTATCAAAAACAAGCGCTCCTCGGGAGGCAGCCCGAGTATCTATCCTTGTATGTTTTAATCCCCTAAGTGTAGGGGGGGACTTCTATATGTGTTTGCCTTTGTGTGGTGATGTGATTACAGGGATAAGTGCACTCTTGGAATCTTCGAAGAACCGTGCTCCCGTGTTTATCCGAAATCCGGTTCTATCTCTCAACTATCATGATTCAATTTTCTTCATTCTCACATTTGAAATTGATCACGTTAGTCGTCTCTTCCTTAACTTGAGTTAACCAACGTGCACAATGTCATAAGTGTAGGGGAACCTTTTCCCACATGCTTAAACATTGAGGACAATGTTTATCTTAAGTGTAGGGGGGACTTCTATCGAAGTTTTAAGTGGACTTTTCCATGAAAATGCCTTCATTTAACCAGAAAATCCTATTTTTCAACATTTTTCAAATTTTTTATTAACTTTGGCCATTTAGTCGTAATTTTTAAATTTTTATCGTTGCTTTCATATGTATATATCCCACAATAAAGTCAAATTTTAATAAAGTGGTGTAGCTAGTTTAGAAGTCTTTGATCTATTAGGCCCGTTGCGTTTATTTTGACTCAACCCGAATAGACTTATCCAAGTTTATTCTAGCTAGTATCCTTAACCATGTAGACCTTAATTGGTTTATTAGGCTAAGTATCCACGAGTCTCATTACTTGAGATTTTAAACTGTGGAGGACGAGAAATGATAGAGTCAATTATAAGTCGGTATTCTTGCGCAAGCTCACTTGGTGTAATTATTTGCCTATTCTCCCATCACTTGCTAATAATTTATCTGCAATGAGTAAGGTCTTACGATTTGAAAAGTTACTTAGCTTCTAGCCCAAGATCGTTTAAAAGTTGCTTGGTAATGATAAGAGTTCATAGCCAAGGCATAACTTATGAAGCGGGGCGCGAAGATTGGCGAGTCCGAAAAGGCCCTAACAAGGCATGAGGATTCAATTTTATTGCTGAAGATCCAAAGTGATGTGAAAAGCATTATTCCTAAAGTCAATATGAAGGATCAAGACTCACGACGAAAAGCAATCAACTCCCATAAAGATCATGGAGAAGTCTATCCGAAAAGACCCTAACAAGGTATGAGGATAAATAGATCCAAGTCCGAAAAGGAGGCGGATCGTTGTATCTCAAAATCCCAATTAGAGATTGAAGAAATAATCATGAAGTTGTGGTCAACAAAGTTGGAGAACCCCTCAAAAGTCTCCAAGTGAAGAAACTCTATTATGATGAGAAGACCATTATCTCAAGAACGTCTCTCGAAGATATGAAGTATGAAGTACATGCCAAATATCGGCCCGAGAAAGGTCTCAAATCGTGAACCAAGTTATGCCAAGATATGAACTTTTTGATATCCCGAGAAGCAGTTTTAAGAGATTTTGTCCTTTAGCTAACTATTGATCAAATCGTCCTACTTTGCTTTCAGCCCTAATAAACTATCGAAATAAGTCCAAAAATGCATCTTCATGATCATTCTAAGACAAAAATAAAATATAAGAGATACACCTAGGAATAAGGGAGTTTAAGCATTTAATTAAGCCATGTGTGTAAGTGTTTGAATTGCTAACTTATAATAACAATGATCTCGTTTTTAAGCTTAGTTTGGGGAACGTGAAACTTGAGGGTGATAAATCTTCGCAGCACCAAAGCCCTAATGTAAGTCATCGATTTCTTTGCAAGTTATTTCCATATAGCTATTTTCAAGAGAAAATGGTTTTCTATCCCTTTGTTATCTTTGAAGTTTTATTTCTTTAATTTTTGTTTAGTAGATTTTAAATAAGGCCAAGGTTGATTAATTATGAGAAAAGTGTAAGCTTGCTTTATCACTAAGCATTGCATGAGGGCATGGCAATGGTTAAGTGTAGGGGATTTGATAGGTGTGTAAACACCCATCCTTTTACCACTTAATTCGGGCTAAAACGAGACCAAAACACGTATTTAATATCATTTGTTTGGAATTATGCGTGGTTTTTGTGTTTATTGTGTTTTCAGAGCCAACCGGATGAATATTGAAGAAAACATGGGATTGCACGGGTTTTACTGAAGAAAAAGACTCAAGATAAGTCTATTGTCCAAGAGATGCAAAAGATTGGAAGTCGCTGGGCCTATTCGAAGATTTATCGAAGAAAAGGACCAAAGATGGAAGATTTATATAAGTCGAAGAAACTCAAGTCTATTAAACGAAGAAATTAAAAGACGAGTTGAATTTAATCGACAACAAATCCCAAATTAGAATCATAAACGGAAATTTTTCTGAAAAGACGAAAAGACAAGAAGAACGGGAGAAAGCCCACTCACCAACCAAAGGACAAGGCTATAAATAGCCCTCCCTCTCACATATTTTAGAGGAGTTTTTAGTTTTTCTTTTTTTTCTTCCTCTTTCTTCCTGGTTCGTAGCTTCACCATCACCACTAGGGTGATTGGTGATTTTCATCTTTAATTCTTTAAACTTGTAATTTTAATCTTTGTTTTATCTTGTCAAAACATTAATCATTCAATACAAAGCTTTTGTTTAATCTTTCCATTTAATCTTGTTCATCTTCATCTTTATCTTCAAGTTCTTAAGTTTTTATTTTTCTTGATTTGATCTTCAAAAGTTGTTTGGATTTGTGTTTTTATTAGTGGGATTCGTTGCTTATGATGTCTAAATGATTTGTATTTAAAATTGGTAAAACCTTTTTAAGTATTTGGTTTGATTTTGATTAAAATCATTGCTTCCGTGTTCTTCGTGACTGCTACTGTATCTGGGTTCCAAATCTTCCGAACCAACAAAAAAGTTCCGAATGAAGTCTTCATTCGGAAACTTCCGAATCAGGCATTAAGTTCCGGATCAGTTACTTCCTCATCATTGAGTTCCGAATCAACCTTTTCATTCGGAAAGTTCCGAATCATCCATTAAGTTCCGAATCAATTAAATCTTCCGAATCAAGCTGAAGGTTCCGAATCAGTGACTTCCGATCCAGCAAGTTCCGAATGAACAACATTCATTCGGAAAGTTCCGAACCAATCCAGTAACTTCCGGATGAGTAAGTTCCGGATGAGTAAGTTCCGGATGAGTAAGTTCCGGATGAGTTGTTTTTGAAAAGTTCCGAATCAATTTTTCTTGTAGGCACTGTTTGTTTTAGGTTACTGTTTGTTTGCTCTACTGTTCCTTTATGCTATTTGAACTTTAATTTCAATTTTAGTTTTAAATCTTAATTTTAATCTTTAGTTTAATACAAATCTTTGTTAATCATAATTAAAGTAATTTTCTTTGATTTAAATTTTCATTTCCACTTCTTATTAGATTAGAAAACCAAACCCTTTTATTTAGTAACCAAGAACAATCATTCCACTTAAGACTGAGATCAATTTGAGAGGATATCGAGAGAAAATTAGAACCCATAGCAAAAGCTGTGTATCAATTATGTTTCGTAAATCGAACTTGATGGAATATCTATCAAGTGAGAATCTGATTATTCTTAGTAGAGCTTAGATCGGCGAAAAGTTGCATTCATCAAAAACCCGTGAACATCATGGATAGAGAAAGTAAGTCAACATTAAGCCTGATCTTATTCCCGTAGTTATGTTTGATGAGACTCGCGTATTGTAATGAATTGCACTTGTGAGAAAAAGACCGAATGTGGAGGAAATACCCACATGGCTTTAACTCTATAAGAAGGGAGTAGTAAGATGATCTTTGAGGACAAAGATCCTGTTTAGGGGTAAATGCTGTGACAATCCGTCAATTTACGATTGATATTTTATTCTCAAATATTATTTGAAAATATTATTTTAATGATACAATATGAACTCACATATTTTTGGGAAGAAATTTGGATTTACGTCTTGAAGTAGCATCGACTACGTTTAAACCGGAGGATTCTACGTTACGTGCTTACGTTTACATACACCGTCTTTGGTGACAGTCCGACATTTCAGAAAATAAATTTATCCGTGAATATTATTTTGGAGTTTTAAATTTGTGTTGGTTCATAAACTCACAAATTTACGAGAAGAGATTAGGACTTACGATTTTATTTTTAACGTCCTTTACGACTAAACCGGAAACCTTAGGATTACGTATTTACGTTTTCGAACTCCGTTTTTGATGAGACAATTTTTATTGGATTCGTTTTATGACGTCGATTCATAATTTATAAAAACGTTTTTCGTAAAATGACCCGAGGGCACGCAAATCGAGGAAACTAGAATCGAGGAGTACCCGTAAATAAATGGGATGAGACAAGTGGGACACTTGTCCCACCCCACTTCAAAACCGGCCCAAACTACACCACCACACCACATTTTGCTAGCTAAGACAACACTTGTCCTACTTAGCTTCATTTGAAAGCTAAGCTTTCCACTACACATCAAAACCACCAAACCAAACTAACAAACTCATTTACACACATGCAAACTACTCCAAACTCTCCTCTCTCTCTCTATATTGCCGTCCATATCCACCCCAAAAACACCCAAATTGATCTTGATTCAACCATGAAACCATATGTTATATTTACATATGTTGAAGCCCTTTCAAAACCCTATTGATTGGTGGTACTTATAACATCCAAGGAGAAGTTTTCATGGAGTAGGAGGGCTGATTTTCCACAAGTTTTCTAGGAAGAATGGTGGTCATGAAGGTGGTCTTGGTGCATCATAAGTTTCTCCATCCAAAACCATGCCAAACTCATAACCTACATCAAGTTGGTGGTATAAAGATTGTCCTCCTCAACTTCTTGTTATTTTAATTATGTAAACATGTATTTTACTTCCTATTGTATATATTTATGATGATTATATGATGATAAAAATGTTATGTGGGGATTTGTTGTTGATAATCATGGATAAAAAGGTGAAAAACCATAAGAAACAAGGTTAAAATCTTGGTTAAATTTGATGGCTGTATAAAACAGTAAAGAAGTAAGTCATAAACTGATAAAATGATGAAGTGGAATAGATTTACAGTAAGCTATGGGTCTTGTACACATGTGAGAGTTGGCCATGCAATGGAATCAAAATAATGAGTGAGATATGATCAAAACAAGTTTAGGGTATAAATCTGAAGTTACTGTTTTGGACGATTTTTAGAAAATACTTAAAAGATGATTCAACAGTATCTATAGAAGAGTTAAATGTAGCACATATCATGTAGTTTATGTGATAAAAATTTGAGCTTCTATCTCCATGTAGAACTCAAGATATGGCAGTTTTGGTGAAGATGAAGTTAAAAATCAGATTTTTGGAAATTAAAGAATAATACTATTATATAAGCACACACATTTTAATATATAAAATGTAAAATAAAAACCCACTAACTTATAAAACTTATTTATATAAATATATATAAAAGGATAATCAAATGGATAAATTATATAAATAGTGGTGAAATAATGTTTATAAGTTATAAAACTATAAACTTGATTTTTACGACTTTTTCGGCTATTGCCGTAAAATTAACGTTTTTGTTAAATAAAACTTAGATGGTTGGACCCGTCTAATGAAAACTTTATAAAACTTATATACTGATATATAGACATGTATAACAAGTAAAAACCAATAAAACCCGAACTATACGGCATACGGACATTAACGAGCTAAGTAAACATATTGGACTAATACTTGGGCTAATAATTAGACTAAATAAGATAAACACCCATAAAAAGAACTTATTGGGCTTAACCCATTTGGGCCCAACTTGAAAGTGTATGTACTGATAATAAAAGTACAAAATGGATAAAAATAAGTTAAATAACTTATAATAGGCCTATTTGACCTAAAACACGTAAATAGGTAAAACGAGAAAACTAGTATAAAAGTTATCGACACATAGCACAAAAATGAGTAAATGAGAATATGTAAACTCACTTGATCATCATATATATATAATCATCATATGTATACATAATTGGTATTTTTATAAAGTCATTGGACAATCGTCTAAGACCGAGTATTATTTGTCTAGGTTTCCGTGATTGAAGCACGTACCGTACGTCCGAATTGCCGATAACCCGCCTTCCCACATCAACGTGAGTTCATAGCCTCGCACTCTTTTAAATGTTTTTATAAATGTTTTATAAACCCGCGAGGGAGATAACATGTTAGATTTTATAAAATAGGACACCATTTGTCCCGATTGTTTGTTTATTAATTTTGGACCCGAATGATTGAATGACCCGATTGTATGACCCGATAAATGATTAATGGAACTGATAGATGAAATTAAATGGATTATTAAAGTTAGGTTATGTCACTAAAAGTCCCATTAGCATGAATTGTGAACTACCGGGAGTTGGTAGACGCTTATGCATTTAATAGTACTATTTGGGGACGATCACCCCAGTTCGCGCCTTGACGGTTGATCCCCGTCGTGCCACATTGATTGGTAAGCGAATTAATGTATGAGAAGATTTCCAATAGCGTGACCTTTGTGACGACACACTACTTTAGATGGGCAAAAAAAATTGGTATCGGGTTAGCTACCCGTTTTGGTTTAGTAAGGTAACAATGTCATGCGGCTTGTAATAATCCAAAATCTAACGAAATACTATTAGACGCTTCGAATTACGATGTATTGCCTGACTAGCAATACTGGGTCATACTATTGATATTATGTTTGTGTTTTGGTTTTCGTAACCATATTCATATAACGGTTTTTATTTTCATACAACGTCATAAGACGTATTGTATGATTGTTTTTACGACATTGGCTCGTATAATGATTTTTAAGGCAAATGCCTCTATTATGATTTTCGATAAGGATTTATATAAAATGACTTTGGCTATTTTATGGCCTATTACAAAGAACTGTATAAAATGATTTTGGCTATTTTACGGCCTATTACAATGAGTTGTACGAATTGATTTTTGGTACTAATTTTATACCAAAGTTATATTGATTGAATTTATTAAACTCTATGAATTCACTCGGCGTTATCGCTGACCTTTTCTTTTAACATGTTTTATCTCAGGTACTTGAAGGTAATTCTCGGGAAGACGACAAGAATTCATGGCCCGCACTTAAACAATATTTTCCATTCAAATATCTTGTAAAACTTTGTATGAAATATAATGACTTGGGACCGATGTAACTTTGATGTTTATGAATGGAAATGATTTATTATTAAACGACGCGATTTTTATGCGTTGTCTATGATGTGAGTAATGTGCTATCCCGTAACACCAACTAGTCTTCCGCTGTACTAAGTTGTATAAATTTGGGGGTGTTACACGTCGTGAATTTTGGGGTTCACCCTCCTTTGACATTGGATTGCGGGCTTGTAATCTTCCTCCATTAAGATTTTGTGGGTACAAAATTTGGGATCGATTCCCTTAATTTCGGATAACTTCCACGCAATTGCCCCTTTGTGATCCTTTAGAACATCAACAAGTGCGGTTTTTTCATTATCCGATAGTTCTTTCGCAATAATAACCGGCAACTTGTCGCCCTCCTCCAAAAAGACATATTCGAGATGAGGAGGTAAATCTTTCAACTCGAGGATAGGTGGTTCCTCAATTGAATATTTGGGCTCGATACTCATAACCTCCTCGGGTGGAGGAAATGGGAAATCGTTAAGAAAATCCTTGATAATCGAGAAGTCCTCATCATTGTCGAGGTCTTCGTTACAAGTACGTGGAACATCGAATTCTTCCAACGTAAAACCACCACCTTCAAATGGAGTGAAGGTTGGTGTCGAGTTATCAAGAATGGGATCTAACATAGTGGGATTGCCACTATTTTCATCATCACCAAAACCTAAAACTTCTTGTGAAAATACCTCGCAAACCACGTCAATCATATCAACGAGGTTTATGGTTGCAACGGAATAAACATGAGAAATTTGAGAGTTTTGAGTTGCGTTTATAACAAGTTCCTCGTCGTTGAAACGTAAGGTGATCTTTCTAGCATGAACATCGATCAAAGCCATAGACGTATCTAAAAACGAACGACCTAAAATGAGAGGAACTTGAGGATCCGTGGGAATATCGACAACGATAAAGTCTAGCGGATAATAGAACTTTCCCACTTTCAGAAAAATGTCTTCCGCCAATCCACATGCGGGAATCGTGGAATGGTCGGCCAACTCGATAGACATTAGTGAAGGAGTAAGATTAGGAAGATTGAGCGACTTCAAGATTGCAAGTGGCATCAAGTTAATGCTAGCACCAAGATCGGCCAAGGCATAGCATTCTTCCATATCTTGGATTGCACAAGGGATCAAAAATTTACCGGGATCACCGACTTTTTGAGGTATGCGATTAAGATAAACCGATGAACAACTAGACAATTGATGCAATTTCTCCTTGTTTTTCAACATACTCTTAAAGTTAGCGGCAAATCGAGGCATCATAACCAAAGCATCGGCGAAACTCACATTAAAGTGTAAATCACGAAACATTTTCATAAAAAGCTCAAATTGATAATTGTCACGCTCTTGATGTTTCTCCTTCCTAAGTCTCGATGGATAGGGAAAAGGTGGTGTGGGTTGAGGCATAGGCATAGCCTTTGGAATCTCGGGTTCCAATGTTGGTAATGGGTCAACCGTAGGTGTGGCATGAGCGATACTTCGTGGGATTGGAACATGCTCCTTTTGGACCACCACCTCGGGTTCTTCCTCAATTGCATCCTCCGTAGGAGCAATTGGTTGAGGAGTCGGTTACCTAAGTGTCTTACCACTACGTGTGGTAATCACTTTCATCTCACCCTTAGGGTTTGATACGGTGTTGCTAGAAAGACTACTCGAAGATGGTTTACAAATAATTGCCTCAAACATAGATGAAATCTTATCCTCAAACATGGATTGCCTCTTCTCGGCTTTAATCATCTCTTGCTTAATTTCATGTTCCCCTTGTTTCATTTTTTGTTGGTTTTGTTGTAACCTAGTTACATTTCCTTCCATCTTGTTGGTATGGATTTTAAGCTCATTTGCTAACTCATTTTTCAACTCTTTCTTCAAGTCATTCTTAAACTCGGATCGTAGGCTAATGATTTCTCTTTGAATGTTGTCAAACCTAGCATCGTTCCCATTAGCGTATTTAACAAATTCATTTGGAAGATCTTTCAACGTTTGCAAACTTTTGTTGTTGTTTTGAAAATCATTTTGATTTTTGTTTGAAACATGATTATTAGCCCCTTGATTACCATAGTTTCCCTTGTTGTAATTGTTTTTGAAACCAACTTGATTGTTGCGATAGTTGTTTTTAGCATTTTGATTTGAACCAAAACCCGGTGGAGTCAATTGATTAGAGCGGGTAACTTGACCGTTTTGGTTGTAAGTTCTCGTGGCCGCGTAGGCACTCGAAGTGTTACCACCGTTGGCAATGCACTCGGAGAAATCATGACCTCCACCACAATACATGCATGAAACCTCAACCGCTTTAGCCGTAGCGAGAGCACTTGGTTCTCCAACTTTGAACTCAATAAAAAGACCTTTAAGCTTATCAAAGATTTTGTTTTCCAAGTTCGCCTCAATTTGGCAAGCATCGATGGTAGTAGACAAAGAAGGTGAAGCCGAAGACGGAGCCTTACGAACACTCGACGTGCTACGAGGACTATACACCTTAGATCTATTCTCAATTATCACCAAAGCTTCCTCAACCGTTTTACACAAAAAATTACCACCCGCGGCGGCATTTAAATAATCCCTTTCATGATCATTAAGTCCATTGTAAAACGTGTCAATTTGATGCAAGTCGGAAAAACCGTGATGAGGACACTCATGTAACATTTCCTTAAACCTATTCCAATCCGTTGAAAAACATTCATTGAACTCTTGTGAAAATTTTGAAATCTCGTTTTTCAAGTGTGTAGTCTTAGAGGGCGGAAAAAATTGGTTCACAAATTTAGACACAAGATCCTTCCACGTCAATATAGAATTGGGTGGCTCTTTCTTTAACCAAATTTTAGCGGGCCCCGCTAAGGAATACGGAAAAAGCATCATCTTAATCGAATCATTAGCAACATCCTTAAACTTGCAAGTGGCGGTAAGACGATTGAATTGGCGGATATGGTTGTGCGGGTTGTCCTTCTCATCACCACGGAATTTGTTGTTTTGGATCATCGACAACAAACCCGTTTTCACTTCAAAATCTCCGTAAGGACAGCGGGAATCACAATAGCCTCTCCATAACCCTCGGTGGGTGCTTGAAGTAACTCCATCATAGTTCGATTCGCCATGGTTGGTTCTTCTCTTACAATGGGTTCGTCAATAGGAGACTCCTCACTAGAAAGATTAGGAGTAGGTGTTGACTCCTTTCGGTTTCTTCATTTACGTGCACGTCTTGCTTGGTTGCGGGTTTGCATAAACGTCACGTACAACGAGGGGGTGAGCAAAGAAGATTCTTTTTGGTGTTTTGTATTTTTCCAATTTTTTGTGGTTTTTGATTGTTTTTATTTTTTTTGGATTTTTGTGATTGTATTAAGTAGACCAAAATCTACAAATCTCCTCCTTAATAAAATCTCTTGATTAAAGAAGCCTCAAGGAATGAAAACGATCACGTGAAGTGAACGCCTTCGACGACTTTAGAACGTTGGTGGAACACCAAAACGTTCAAGAGGGTTTAATCAAATGAAACCAAGAAAGTATATATGATACTTAACAATACTTTGGACGGCAAAACCCTCGATTAGCTCTCAAAATCAAATACTCACAAGCAAGCGGGGAAACGAGGCGGCGCGAAGCACTTATGAGCCTTTTTTCTTAGGATATATTTTATAATATCCGCCTTATACCCACCTTATAGTTTGTATTTTTCAAAATCGAGCTTCACGAAAGTATTTATCTATTTTTGCCTTTTCTTTCTTGTTTGAGATTCGAATACAATGATTGGGTAATGACCTTCCAAGTCAAGGTTTTGTTTTCACACTTTTGGAGTACTTGTGAATTTATTGTTCTACGTATACAATATAGTAATAATATTCACAAAAAAAAACGAAAAACCGATAATACGTATTAGTAGAGTGCTACTAATACAATAGATATTATGGCTATATATAAAAACAAAAATTTCCAAATCAAAACACAACACGCCTCCCCTGCAGCGGCGCCAAAATGATGTTGGAGTTTTTACACACCTTTAGGAAAAGAGGGCAAATTAGGGTAAGTACGACGATTGACTTAGGAAAATCACAAGTTATGACCCAAAGTGGGGATCTTTCTCAAGGAGGCTTGGTGTGTGTGTAATGAAATGATTAATTATGTGATTATATGATTATGAGAAAGAAAATAGAAAGGGGATAAGAAGAGAATGACGGTTACGATGACCATTTAAACTAAGACGAAAAGGTCGTACACGTAAAACCGTAAAAACACCAAAATTAAAAATTTACCCTAAAAATTCCTAAAAAATTGCAATAAATCCTAAATAATGTAATAAGAGTTTACAAAAAATCAAAAATCACCCAAACCTTTTATTTAATTAAATAATGATTTTTTAATGCTAATTAAAGCCCTAAAAATCAATTTAATTAACAAAAAGCCAAAAATGAGTTTTATCACTTTGTAAACTTCTAAAATGTCCTAACTTAATTTAAAACTAATTTTGAAAATTTTAAAATTAATTAAAACTATTTAAAAACAGTTAAAAACTATTAAAACTTAAAATAATTATAAAAATTAATCTAAGAACAATAAAAATATTCTAAAAGTTGTAAAATTCCTAACTTTATGTATTTAACCTAAGAAAAATGTAAAAACTTGAAAAATCTAAATTTTAATTTTTAATAATAAAATAATATTAAAAATCCAAAATTTATAAAAAATTCTAAAAACATGCAAACTAGCTTAATTTAACCTAAGTAAACAGAAAATGAAGTTGAAGTTACAAAATACCCCTAATGGGCCTCCAAATGGGCCAAAAGTCCAAACAGTCACCTTAATGGGCCAAAATAAGCCCAATAAGAAAAATGTTGTCCAATTAAGCCCAAAAGCTCCTATCTGACTCAAAATTTGATTTTAAACACAACTTTTCAAAGGCCTAAAAGCTGAAAATGTGAAATAAACTGACTTATACCAAACAACTTATTCTTAATGGGCTTTTTGGCCCATTAAGCTATAAGCTGATGCCATAAGCTCAAATTAGACACACAAGCTTCTTTTGAGTTGCTTAAGACTTCTGTAAAAAGAAATTTGAAATAAGCGAAAGGATAAGCCTGAAAATGCAAAATGCAATCTATAGAAAACGACAAAATAGTCGTTTTGTAGTTCTAGGCTATCCCAAGAGCTGATTCAAGTTTCTAAAGCTTTTAAATGACTTAACTAAGCTTAATCAACAAAAATTTTCAAATAAGTTAACTAAATAAGCTGGAATAAGCAAATAAGCACTTATGAAAAAGCCAAATGAGTTGGTTTTCTAGCAAAAAGTCAAAGTCAAAGTCTAATAAGCTCCAGTTCAATCAAATGGGTCAAATAATGAAGATCTATCACAAAAAATAAGTTGTTGCAGGTCTGGATAAGTCAATATGGCTTATTGATAAGCTAACTAAAAAATTGCACTAGCAGGGGCTAGTTTTGGGTGTTGAGTTGTGGAAACTTTTTCCACTGCTTGACTTCTTGACTTTTTTGTCTTTAGTGACTTTTTTGGAGATTCAAGTTACACAAAGGAACCCAAATGATCAGTGGATCATAAGGAGTCAATAACAACAAATAAATCACAATCAACAACAGCCAATTTGTACATTTAATTCAATCAATCACCAAATATGCACCAAACTTAGAACAATAAGTAGTTATGGTTCAATAAGAACTTATAGCACAATTAAGCCAGCCAAACATAACCAAATGCATACACAAGCAATATTAAACTTAAATAAGCAAGTCTAAACAGGTTTCATGCACTGATTCAAAGTATTAAGCAAGATTCAAGCACTTAAAGTTACTGATGAACACTAAACATGCAGTTTTTTTTCACTTTGCTGATGCAATTGACCAACAAGCCAGATTCAATCACTCAAATCTCTAAGATATGTTATGATAACTTTGATTTAACAGCTTATATCCCTAAACATGCATATACTCTAAGTATTCCCAAAATTTTAGGTCAAAAACAGTCAAACTCAAGTAGTTATAGCACAATATTTGATTTGGTGTTTCAAAGCTGAAAACTTGTAGCAAAATGCACTCAAACAAGCATATAGCAAATACCAAGCAATAACACAAACTTATAACAACACAATAACCACTTATGATCTCAAACAGGTAATCCCAAACACCCCTTTAAATTTTCAAAACCAAAATTTTCAAATCAAAAGTGTATTTCAAGACCACCCAAGCCCAAATTAGCACAATAACAGATACATTAAGCATATTTAAGCAAGATTAGACCATAAAATCAGCAAGAACACAAGTAGCACACAAATTCACCAAAAATCAAGATTTTATCAGATTTTGGGTAGAAAGGTGTGTACCTCATGGATGTACATCCACACACACGAACTTTTGAGCTTATGTACTAGCAAGAACAAGTACAAGCTTCCTCAAACAACCCTGCTAAGAATCAAAAAGGTTAAGAGCACAAATGTTAGAAATACGTTTTTACGTATTTATGAAGGATCGGTCGCTCCAACGATTATTATGTAATGGGCTCGTGATCTATTTAATTATTGTATAGTCCATATAGCCCACATGTAGGGTGGGCTATATATAACCCCTCCTAGCATGTTAGGAGGGGGTTGTTGATTACCATTTTCACTTAATCATTTTATTCATCTTTCTTTCTCTCTCTACATTTCCCCTTTTCTCTCCTTTCTCTCTCTAATCCTTCATCTCTTTCCTTCATTTCTTTATGATTATCATCTAAATCAACCATCTAAATCCACCAAATCCATGATATAAAATAGGCCATTAATTACGTAGACCTTCAATTGGTATCAAGAGCCATGGTTAGTTTGGTTTATTCTTCTTTTATCTCGTTTTGATTTTGGTGGGTTTTGATTTAATCATGCTTAAATCATAAAAAGTTTGTATTTTTTATAAAAAGTTTGTATTTTTATATGTTAAATCATATCAAATCTTCAAATTTACTTACTTTTTAGATAAAAAATCACAAATTTTTATATAAAAATCAATTTTTTTTATATAAAACCTTAAAAAGTTTGTGTTTATAAAAAAGTTGGTGTTTTTTATAAAAGTTTTTGTTTTTCTTTTTTTAATTTTGTAGTTTTTTTTAAAAATTTTGTATTTCTTCTTGTTTTTTAATCTATCAAGTTTACCAATTTCTAAATTATTTTTTTTTATTTTTATCAATTTTATCCTTTTTTATTTCTTTAATCAGCTTCTATTTTTTTATATAAACAGTTTATTTAGTTTTTTAATCAATTTTTTTATAATTAGTATTTTTTTAATCTATTGGGTCTCAGTTTTGTCCAGTTATCAGTTATCAGTTTTATTTTTGGATCTTTCTTAATTTTTTTTGGTCAAACTACCTAATCTGTCAAACCTTTCTTTCTTAATTTTCAGTTTTATTTTTAATCAGTTTTCAGTTTTATTTCTGTCCATCTTGGTCCATCAAAACTGTCCATATTTTGTCCAACAATACTGATACAAAAGTTCCGGGTGAAGAATTTTTTCGAGTGAGCCAAAAGTTCCGAATCAACAAACATCCGAATCAAGATCTTCCGAACCAAGAACTTCCGAACCAAGAAGTTCCGGATCAAGAAGTTCCGGATCAAGCAAACTTCCGAACCAAGAACTTCCGAACCAAGAACTTCCGGATCAAGCCAAAAGTTCCGGATCAAGAAGTTCCGGATCAAGAAGTTCCGGATCAAGAACTTCCGAACCAAGAACTTCCGGATCAAGAAAAAAGTTCCGGGTGAAGGAACTCTTCCGAATGAAGCAACCATATTCAAACTAAACGGGCAAATCATCGTCTTTCAAAAAGACTCATTCCCTCGACACAGACAAAACATCTAAGACTCAAGACTCGACAACCCTTAACTCGACAGACTCGACACCCTCTCCCTCGACTAAAAACAGACTCCCTCACACTTGACACATACGCAAACCCACAACTCACTTACTCAACTCTCGACTGAAAAACTCAGATAAACCCCACAAACACCCAATACCTCTCGTCTTACACCAACACTCTCGACTCCATCGACATCCTTCTCTCGACACAGACACTGACCCTAGAAGAACACCTTCGTCGAACACATCACCATTCGTCTCGACTCATAACACACAAAAACACACTCATTTTTTTTTTTTTTTTTTTTTTTTTTTTACAGACTCTCGAACCGCTTCACACAAACTCAAACACACCCCTCACCATCACATCCACCTCGACCAAACCATTCTTGTCACGACTCCAAACAAAACAAACACCCTCGTCACACTCACACACCCTCAACACACTTAACACTCTCGACCCTCGACACCAAACCAGTTTTCACTCCCCCTAACCAGACCCTCGCATCAATCTTAACACCCTCACATTTTTTTTTAACAGAACCCTCTCACCTCTCGACTCAAATCCATTCTCAAAAACACTCGGAATATTGACACGACAGAACGACACTACAGAAGATAGAAGAAAGACTCAAACCATAACCATAATTAAAATAAATAAACGTGAGTACCTACCCGAGACCTCATATATTTATGGATCTTGAAGCCGAAACGTTGTATCAAAGGATTGTGGAACGTTTTTAGATTAAGAAAACCAACCGTGTAGGTTTCAGATGTGGTCAAATTGATCGATTGAAAGCTGAGATTGGATGAGTAGATAGATTAGGTTTTTGAGATTAGAGTTGATTGAGAGAGAGAGATGAAGTAGACGGAGGTTACATTGTGTGAAGGAGAGAGAGAGAGATACAAGGGATTGACAGTTATTAGGGGAGAGAGGGACGGAGTAAACAAGAAGAGCGAATTTAGAGAAACAAGAAAGTCAAAGGCAAAATTAAACGGACGGTTGCCACGTTTCTTTTTGTTTGGCAACTTTGTTTTTGGGACACGTACATTTCTGTTTTCTTTTTTGTTAAAGTGACATTTTGTTTATTTATTATCAGATTTTATTTTTGTTAATTTTAGTAAGTAACATTTTTTCAACTTAAGTTTACCTTTTATTTTATTTTTTATATATATATTTTTAAAGTTAATTTTTTTTAGGTAAATTAATTTTGAATATTTTGTCAATTGATATTTTTTTTTTGGTATTAGTACATCGTGTTAAGGCGGATATTTCGAAAGAAACAAAGTGGTAAAATATTTGACGAGTCAAAAGTGACGTGTCCAAGTGACAAGATTTAGTTGACGGGCGTTATTTTTTATTTTTTTTTAAGCCGACTTTGATTTGGTCTCCGGTTTATTTTATCTTCGTTTGAGCCGACAACATCTTTTGAACTGATTCGACTTGTAAAAACCCGACAACAAAAATCCACATCATTTTTCTTTATCTTTCCTCGATTTTCAATGGATTCGGTCAAATCGAACAAGGGAGAATTGCATCAAGTGCAAGCCAACGCTAGAGAAAGTGGCATCACTTCATTTCAAATGCTTCAGTCTCATCTGGTCACTCTTTCGAGGATTCAAGGAGGGAGCGAATTTGTGACAATCTTTGGACAAGATCGTCATATATTCATCGACTCCATTTTTACCGCTTTGACCCAACTCGCCGAGCAACTCAACCATGGAAACTTTAATCACTTTGCATCGGTACTTGCATATAAGGCTCTTGTGACACACCTCACGCCTTTCCTCCAATTTAATATCATCAAGCCTGAAAGTTCAATGATTTGCCAATCGTTTCTTCGAGATACACATACCGAGCTTCGAGTTTTCCGTGATACGATTTTGAAACTCATGTCATCGGTCTCGTCTTCGATATATCAAAGATCACAACTTCAGCAAGTGTATGTTAATGGATTGCAAGAATCAATGACGCAGATGCAAGAGGATAATGGTCATACGGTTGACAACTTGGAGCCTAACGATGGCACGAGCACAGAATCAGGAGGACAACATGATGCCAGTGGCACGTCAGGGAATGTTCACGAGATTTCTCTTGACGACACCTTACCCGTTTATGACGAAGCGCCTGCAAACATGGTACAATGTAATGTTGTTTATGATGTATATGCTGATGATATGCCGTATATTGAGCACTCTGAACCTAATTATGACAAACATGGGATGGAAAAGAGTGATAGCAATACCACTTCTGATTCATCCGATGTAAGTCATAATGGGGGAGAGATTGTTCAGAATGCTAAACATCATGATAATTATCCTATAACTCTTTCATTGACTACTTCTGATTCCAAGATTAAAGAGCTCGAAACGATCGTAGCTCGGCAATCAAAAGATCTTGAGGATGCCAAACTTGAATTTTCTAAGAAAACGGACAAATTTGAAACATATTTTGAAAAACTTGAAAAGTCAAACGTTGTTCTTGAAAGAAAATTGGATCAAACTGTTCTAGATTCTAAAGCTGAAAAGGATAATCTTTTGAAACAAATTCAACTGCTTAAATCTAAGTTGGCATCCCAAGATAACGTGCTCAAAGAAAATGAAACATTAAAGGCCCAATTACAGGAAAAGGTTTTTGCTATAGCTGCGTTGAAAAACGAGTTAAGGAAAACTAGAGAACCTAGTGTGGACACTAAGCTTGAAAAACCATCAATCTTGGGGAAACCGCCTACAAATCAGTTCGTCAGACAACCGATTGTCAGACAACCTACTGCATTTAGATCCGAGCGACCACAATCCTCGAGACCGCGGTTTGCCTCCCAAGTTGATTTGGTTCATCTTATTAGACCAGTCACTCCAGCAACTAGGCCCAATGTGATCACTCCAGC
The DNA here is from genome assembly GCA_025667525.1 of Glebionis coronaria. Taxonomy (NCBI): domain Eukaryota; kingdom Viridiplantae; phylum Streptophyta; class Magnoliopsida; order Asterales; family Asteraceae; genus Glebionis; species Glebionis coronaria. The sequence continues at coordinate 729,631 of JANFOE010000927.1, forward strand.
TTTAGCAAGACCAAATCATATGATTGCCTCTAGTTTCCCTAAAAATACCAAGACCACGTCTAGAACTAGTTCAAATGACGTTTGCCATGAATCTGATCTTAGGGAAGCTAAGCAAAAGACACATGTAAGAGATAGGAATTTCAAACCTAGTCAGATGCCTTCTAGTTTACCCAACACTGCTAACCGTAGCATGTCCAATCCTAGGAGCATCAATCAATCATCGAAGGATTCTAGATCTTACTCGGACATTAAATATGCTACTTGTAAAACATGTAGAAAATGTGTCTTTACGGCAAATCATGATGCTTGTATCAAAAAATTGCTTAATGAGGTGAACTCCCGTGCTAGACTTAAATCCCAGTGGGTCGCTAAAATCAAACCCGTTGGTAAAATGTGGCGCCCCACTGGTAGATCTTTCACTCTTGTAGGAAACGAGTGCCCTTTAACTAGGATAGTCTCCGATTCTACAAAGACTACTAGGGAGGAAATTGCAAAGGATGATACATCACTTAAGCCTGAACTTAAGATTTTCTATAAAAGGAAACGATTACCAACTAAGACAAGTGAATCATCCCTTCAGGCCACCTCTGACACAAGAACAGAAAACCGTGAACCCCTACATGCTTCTAAAATAGATATCGCTAATCCATGCAAAAGTATACAAACTCCTAATGAGAATGCAGGTACCAAAGTTGATGTTCCAAAAGAACGAAGCGGTCCAATTGTTGTATACCGTTCAACTAAGGACACTCTCAGAGTTTGGTTGCTGAAGAAGCAGATATCAGAGAAACAAATGTCTCAGGGGATTCATGGTTAAGCTGCACAAGGACTTACAGTCACATAACAGACTGTAACTCGATCTTCAAAGAAAGGAAAGTTCATCCCGATGATGACTTATCCTAAAAACGAGAAATTCATTTTTCTCGGGCATGAGCTTATATCAAAAACATTCCATGTTTTTAAGCTCATGCACAATGGCTCCTCGTTAAATGACAGACGACGACCCGGACTTCAGAGACAGGGAAGTTTATCTACGCAACAATAACTTACCCTCTTAACAAGAAATTAATTTTTCTTGGACACGAGCTTACCCTAAAACCATTCAAAGGTTTTAAGCTCGTGTAAATGGTTTATCATTAAATATCAGATGGTAACCCGTTCTTCAAATAAAGGAAAGTTTATCGCCGATGATAAACTTATCCTTACAACGAGAAATTAAATTTTCTCGGACACGAGCTTACATTAAGACCATTCAAAGGTTTTAAGCTCGTGTATATGACTTACAGTTAAATGTCAGACTGTAACTCGAACTTAAAATACAGGAAAGATTATCTTTTATGATAACTTATCCTCTTAACGAGAAATTCACCTTTCTCGGTCATGAGCTTGTATTAAAACATTCGAAGTTTTAAGCTCAGAAAGGAAAGTGTATCTTTTAAATAAGAGAACTTTTCTTCATAACGAGAAATTAACCTTTCTCGGTCATGAGCTTTCCGTTAAAACAGTCAAAGTTTTCAAGCTCATGAAAAACGACTTCTAAGTAAATGTCAGCTTAGGACTCGTCCTTCAGATAAAAGGAAAGTTTATCGCCGATGGTAACTTATCCTTAACAACGGGAAGTTCACAACTTCTCGGACTTGAGCTCGCTTTTAAGATATTCAACATCTTAAGCTCAAGTAATTTGTTTTTCAAAACTTTGAACACAATTTTTCGAGAATTTCTCAAAAGGTTTTTCTAAATCTTTCAAAATTGTGTGTTCAAAAACGTTTTGATAAAACGAGCATGTCTTCTGGAATCGATAATATTTACGAACCTAGAAATGTCATTCAATAATGACACGGGGTTGTAAATAAAGTTCGAGCAGAAGTTCAACCTTTTAAAACATGCTCAAAATGGTTTGCTATTATTTCCGATAGTAACCCGCTTTTCACATTGAAGTCAAGCATTTCACCAGAAAGCTTTGACTTCAAAATCCGAAGTTATCAACTCCACAATCCAAAGTTAGTTGCAATTGATATCTACATACTCGACGATGCGACTACTCAAACGGTGACTACAGCTCTTTCAATAGAACACGGGTCAACAATTGAGGGGGAGCAATTGTCCAGCATTCAGATTCCTTGATGCCGAGCGTGCCAAGTTCACATATTGGTGTTAAGACAACGATATCAATCATACACATGGAGTCAAGAGATAACTTCAGAAGTTACGAGGAAGACCAACATTCGTGAACAAGAACCATGTGAATCTCTCATATGATGTTCTCCATCTTTCAGGTCCAACCTCGTATATTGCTAATCTTGTGTATACATTATCATATATGATCTTTGCACGTGATAAATACCTTACACTTGTGTTTAAAAGGTATTTAATTTACGTTTCAAGTACACCCTCATTAATTTGAGGGGGAGCTTGTTAAAATCATGAAGATAACTAATTTGCATCTTTCTTCCCAAATTTTCTTAAAATGCTATTAAATCAATTGATATTAAAAACATCGATTGGGTTAATATTTTTAATATGGGGGAGAAAATGTGATTTAATATGGGATATGATCAATCATAAATGGTTTGACTTAACGTGATAGCTCATCCCGACATGTGCAAAATGTTTTCGGATATCGTAGCATGTGTTAAGGGGGAGCAAAATGGATTTGCACTTCAAAATGGATTTCATGGTGACATACACTTACCCAAAACATCTCTATTCACGACGGTGAAGATTGTGGTGACATAAGGATGGTAGGATAGGTTAAAGTCCAATGATTTCTCTAGAACCGGAGGAATCTTCCCAAGGACATTCCATAGCTAGAAATAGTAGTCCTTAGGAAAGATGGAGAAAGATTGTGAACGTAGCTGAATGCCGACCAAGTACTTAAGTTAGCACTGGAACAATCACAACAAGGTGCTAGTGATGACGTATTGGTAAGCATTGAAGGGGTTGAAGAATGAAAAAGAAATGTAAAGATAAAGGGTGTAAAGAAAGAAGCCCTCCTTACAACTTTAGGCAGAAACCGGGTCAATACATATGCTATTGAGATCATTTTTGTTAATGATTCTCGATATTGAAGAAAGACGTCATGGACCCAGTGATGCAATGCACAACCCTTCCCAGCTAACTCAAATATCTCTCAAAAGGTATTTGTTTTAATCACACGGAGATCAACACATTATCTATTGATTTATTCACTCCGAATAAATTGGTATTGAAAAGGTGGCACTCCTCTCCAGCCTCCGATCACTAAAAATCCAAAATGCACGATCGAGTCTAGAGCCATTTGAGATCATCAAATATCTCATTAGGACACACTTTCATATTTCCTTGCTTCTTCACACTCTGTGAAAAGTAAGAAAAATCTTAAGAGTCCTACGCAAAATCTTCATGATCTTGCCTGAACATCCGAGTAATACGAAAGTATTTACAATGAAGATGGAAATCCTTCTTGAGCGAATATCAAAAAGCTCATGGTAGGTGACTTGTGCGATTCTTTATGAATCAAACTTGTGATAACTGGAAAGCAACAGTGGTTTAATTCTTAAATGAATTTAAACACGTTCCAGGCCTCTACGCAATATCTTAATGATCTTGCCAGAACATTCAGAGTAATACTATTAAGTATTTACAGTGACGAATGGAAATCCTTCTAGTGTTAACATCAAACAGCACTTGGTAGGTAACTTGCAAGATTCTATGTGAATCAAGCTAGTGACAACTGGAAAGCAACGATGGTGCGGTTCTTAATTGAACTTCACTTGTTCCAGGAATATGAATTGACGGCTTCAAATCCTGCGGATAATATTTATCCAAATGATTCACTCTTTACGTTCGCAGTCAGCTTTGGACGGTCGAGTAAAGAGAACGGGTTTACCCGCGAAATCTTGTCAAGGAGGTTCTTTATTGAAACTACCTGCCACAAGTACGATATTTAATATCGTCCAACGGTCTTCACCGACCGGAGGTAAATTGCTACCGAATTAGAATGAAATGTTCAAGGCCATTTCATCCGTGTATATTGTTTGTTGCTAACTGTCTTATGCAGCGTAACAAAAAGGTGGCATTGCGGTGTACAATCCAGAAGAAGTCGTCACCACATGCTTATACTACATACAATTAGTACTTCAACAAATTCAAGAAAGCCTGAAGGTCAAGTCTTCCGCTGTATCAAACTCTGAAGCTTTCAAGAATTTAAAAGTATAAGTATGTGGAACATGAAGTCACAAAGAGGCAAATATCACAAGTGAAGAATGCACAAGGTCAAGGCAAGGAAACATGCTCAAGACTAAAGTCAAAGATCACATCAAGCATATTCACAAGAACAAGATCGAAGACTCAAGCATAGATGCTAGGTTTAAGATTTTGTAAAAAGTTGTGACCTCCCTTAGGGGGAGATTGTTGGAAATACGTTTTTCCCAATAAAGTCTCGGTCACATCTTAGTTAGCATAGATCACGAGTTATAGACTATTTAGAACTTTGTTTCTTGGAGCGACCTCCCTTAGGGGGAGATTGTTAGAAATACGTTTTTACGTATTTATGAAGGATCGGTCGCTCCAACGATTATTATGTAATGGGCTCGTGATCTATTTAATTATTGTATAGTCCATATAGCCCACATGTAGGGTGGACTATATATAACCCCTCCTAGCATGTTAGGAGGGGGTTGTTGATTACCATTTTCACTTAATCATTTTATTCATCTTTCTTTCTCTCTCTACATTTCCCCTTTTCTCTCCTTTCTCTCTCTAATCCTTCATCTCTTTCCTTCATTTCTTTATGATTATCATCTAAATCAACCATCTAAATCCACCAAATCCATGATATAAAATAGGCCATTAATTACGTAGACCTTCAACAAATATCAAAACAGAAAGATGAAAACTTCTTGATTAATGCAACATTAGTTCCCCACACTTGATTATCCCCAAGTTATAAGCTTCACCACACCTTGATAACACAATATCAGGATGCTATGATCAGCCTTATAGCCCAAGAATTCCAAGGTTTGAACAAGTCTTAGCAAAATATCAAGAAAAGTGGAAAATGTGCAAACTTTTGCACACTCCTTTTGAAAACAGGTTTTTGATTCAAGAACAATGAACAAAGAACAATAACAAACAGATTATAAGAGTGGCACTTGAGCTTTCTTCCACAAATTCAAACACATTTCATTGATATGAATATGAGATTTATAGATTTGTGAACAACTGAAAATTCAAGAGCAAAGTGCAAATGATGCACCCTAAGACTTTTATATAGGCATACAAGTTATCTAGGTAAGCTGAAAAAACGTGAACCCTAGCTAATGAAGTTCCAAATTTGCCCCTTGTCTTGTTTGAACTTTTGAAGATCATGTGACTGAATCTTGTATTGTAGTGGAGCTGGCATGTGAAAAATGTATCCAAGGGTCCATATTGAAGCTTAGAAACAAAGCTAAACAAAGTGTGTAGATTCCCTGGAAAAATTTGGCAGTATCCTCAAAAACGTGTGCAGGGCATGGAGCATGTGAACTCTAGGGTGATGTGGCACGGGTTTTTAAAGTTGGGTTATGATAATTAGCACCTTAATCATCATTCTAGAGGTTTTTATGGCTTAATTACAACACAATTAAGAAAACCTAATTGTGTTTTTGAGGTGAATAGTGCCATGTTTAATCCATTTTTGGTTTGGATTAAGTTTAAAAAGGTGTTAATGGCGCCAAGATTAATTAATATTAATCTGATGAAGTGGAGTGTGAGGTGGATGAATGGTGTATTGTGATTGGTGGAGAGTGTGAGTGGGACAGGTGTCACCCACTCACTAGTCTAGGTAACAATCTTTGTCTGCCATTTTAGCCCCTTTCTTTCCAAACTTGTTTCACTTTGTAAATAAGTATCACAAATCCGGATTCCCTTTGTAATAAAGTTTCACTTTTTACACTTTTGCCCCAAATACTTTTCCAAAGTATTTTCAGGGGTATTTCTTGCCATTTCTTGATTCTTGAAGGACTTATTTGGCATTTTCTTCATAGATAATGGTCTTGACTTGTCTTGTTGACTTCTTGGAGGACTGAAATTGCCAAGTCATGATTAATGAGGGACCATTTTTGCCTTTTCTTCAAAGTCAAGGGTCCTTTTGGTAATTTTGATATTTTCAAAGGACCAAATTTGTAATTATTGTAACTTGGAGTCCTTCTTGATATGTTTGACTTTGAGGAGGATTAATATTGACATTTTAGTTTTGTTGAGGGACTAAAATTGCCAATTCTTCAAAGTGGAGGGCCCTTTTTGCAATATTGACAAACTTTAGGGACCAATCTTGTAATTATGAGGATACAAGGGTATAAAGTGTCAATTATTACATACTGGAGGACCCTTCTTCATAAATCTTCAAGTCTTCAAGGGTTTTCTTTGAAAATTCTTCATTAGGGCTTGGTTCAATGTGCAGCTTCGTTTCCCGTGTTCGTTTTTGCATGATTCTTGTGATCTTTTGTCATTTTCTCAATATCCGTACCTAAGATACACAAGAAACAAACACAAGCATATATTGGGGTATTTTGATGATATTTAATGCATTTTAAGCCCTTTTTGGACGATGAGACTATGTATAAAATCAGTCTCATCACTTACCTAAAAATCTTGTTTTGAAAAACCAATGTTATAGTCCATTGTTGATCCAACATAGGTCATATGTCCTTGGTTAATAATGGAATAGACACATTGTGAACATGAGAATGTTATGGATTCAATCCTTTGTTTGTCAAGAAATTGATATAACATATTCTCATATTTTTGAGTTCTGAGCTTATTTTTCATATGAGTGATTCGAAAAATATTTTCTTGTGTTTATTTAGGTACTAATCATGCCTTCACAATACCAAAAGGATCATCAACTCACCAAACAATATATGCCAAACCTTTCCGACTTTTGTCACTCAACTCACCTTGCCCATACTTTTTCCTCCCTGCAATCACGTTGCTTTCATGAAGGTAGAGTTGTCCAAAAGGATATCAAGGATTATGTCTACATCAAGTCCATGTTTGAAAACATTGGATTTGATTGTTTGTTGAACATTAAGGAAGACATCTATCCTCGATTCCTATTGGAGTTCTTTAGCACATACTCCGTCACTGAAAACAACGATGGAATTTTTGTTAGGTTCATCTTAAAAGATCAACTCATTCAATACTCTCTCGAAGTTTTTGGTCAAATTCTTGATGTCCCATTTGTAGGCACTTGTAGCTTCACGGATAAATGGAAGCTTAGTGCTCTCCTTGAATCCTACAATTGTCCTCCAAATGATCATGAGGAAATTGATCTTGACTTCATTTTTGACATTGTCTCCAAAAAGCGTAATCGACCCGTTAAGAGAAGCCTTCATACTAAGGTATGTTCGGTGAAACGTCATGAGATTCTCTTAAGCGACCTTAATGATAATATGGTCCAATGGACCAATATCCTTAGGGAAAATGTGTTTTGTCTTGGTGGAAACCGGGATCATGTTCCGGCGTGTTTAGTGCATATGTTATATTGCATCTTTACCAACACCAATTACAATTTGGCATATTTTATCGCTCAACGGATCAATTATGCTATTCACAAGCCTAAAACAAACCTCCCTTACGCAATGCTTCTCACCCGCCTTTTTAAAAGGGTTGGCCGTGATTTTCCAAATCTTGATCTTTCTCAGTTTCAACCGGTCAAACGGGTCATGCTACCTATTCAAGAGGTATATAAGAGAAAGACAAGATGTTATCGTAAATCCGACCAACAAGAGTCCAATAATGAGGATATGGACATGCCAACAAGTGATGGTGATGGCATTGGCACAAGTGCTCCCATTGATTCTTCGAGTACTTCTCACCACTCCACAAACTCATTCGTGGATGGTTTAGATGACATTGCTTCCCCTCCTCATCATTCCACTAGTGAAGTTCCTAATAATCTCAATTTAGAGGAACTTTACCGTCAAAATCTTCAAACCCAAGGTGATTTGCATGAACACCAGATTGAGTCAAGAAAGGGAATCAAGTACTTAGGAAACATGATCAAGGGATTGGGAAAGAAGAGAAAATGAAGACTTTGAGTTGTTTCAAAGTATACATGTTGGTAAACATGTAATGTGATGTTGAACATTTGCTTCCTATTATTTTTATCTTGGATGTGAATTAACTATATTCTACTTGTTTGGATTATTTGTTATTTATCCTAAATGTATGCCATTGTGATTCGCATAGCTTTGTACATCCTATGTGTTAGTTAGCTTCCTAGATTTTGGTCAGTAGTTAACATTGGCTTGAAAATCCTTTGGTAAAAATCTGGGCAAACCAAAATATGAGGAAATACCATTTTTGAACACCACTGGTCGCGGTTCCTTATAGACCTGCGGTACCATATTGAGAAGGAACCGTCGCTCCTAGATAAGGAACCGCCGGCTACTATGTCTGACAGAATCTTTGCTTTACACTATTTTCCTTAATCTGTGTAAACCTTGCTTGATTCTTTGCAAAAACCTACAAATTTCCTAAACTAGGTTAGCTAAATTCATTATTCACATAAAATGTTTTTAACCCATTACTAGTTTGGATCATCCCTTCACCCTTTTAAACCCACCTTGTTAGCCATGTTCTTCACACATCAAACCATTCTTCCTTAAACCTTAAACCCTTCATTTCAACCATGGTTTCTACAAGTAGCTCAAACTCATCCAAAACCTCCACCACACAGAAAAATCTTAAGACTAAGATTAAAATGGCTAAACCCAACTCCTCATCCTTTCACACTCCCAAGAATGAGATTGTCCCAATTCTCATTTCTTCATCAAACTCACCACCTCTTGCTCCATGCAAGACTTCATCAACCCATGGAACCAACCATTCTCATGGTTCTACCTCCTCTTCATTCTAATTTAGTATGAATGATCTTTCCTCACCCGTCACTCTAAGTAATCTCTTGGATGTGACCACCCAACCACAACCCATCCAAAGATTTCCCATTGTGAATGACTTTGATGATACCATGGTGTCTTCACCATTTACCCCTCCTAGCTAACCCTTTTCACCCTTAGAGAGCTTGCCTCCACACTCACCCACATCACCCTGGGAGAACATACCTCATCCACCTCCACCTCCCTCAGACACTCCCATTTTGGGTGTTCCACTTCCCTTCTTTATGGGTGATCCTTACTTCCTTGGGTTCCTAGAAGCTCATGGTTCTCATTGTCCATGTTGCCTCTACAATAACTACATCATTCAAAACCTTAGGATGGAGATGTTGGGACTTCATATGAGGTTGCAAGATTTCTTGCTCACCTTGTTTAACATGCCTCCTCCTAGGAGATGAATGTTGATTTTCTTTAAAAATAGATTTCAAGAAAATTCAAACCAAGTAAGATTACTAATCAAGACCTAGTTTTCTTTTTTTAGCTATCTTTAGTTTAGTTAGTTGTTTTTTTTTCTTTATTTTCTTTATGTATCTCTTTCATGAGTGTTTTATGAGAATGAATTATGGACTTAGCATTGTATGCTTCTATCTTTATGTGGACATTAATCAACTTTAATTCCAAATTAAAATTGAACCTAAATCTATCACAACCTCTAAAACTTGACTAAAATTTGGCTCAAAATGTTATCCAAAATTTTGTCACCCTTTGTCAAGACATTCTTGGTGAATATGTTGCTTTTATGCAACCCTAGCAAAATTTAGTGCTGATAGAGGTAAAATTCCAAGATTTTCTATTTTTTGAAAAAGTCTTAGTTTTTCTCAAAACCCTGGAAAATCTAGGTTTCAAGTCCACTGCACGCAGTTCCTTAAAGACGCGCGGTTCCTTAAGTGATAAGGAACCGCTGGTCCCTATAAGGTACCGTGGACAGAAAGCCATCTTATGGCTCGTTTTTGGTCTTTCTTCATCACCCTATTCCCAGTCAAGATTACATGTTTACTCTATTTGGCTAAAAATTCCATAACACTTTACATTTGATTTTCAAACCTTTGCCTTGTATACTTTCTTCTTATACCCCTACCTTGAGATTTCATTCTCACACCTCAACAATGCCTAACTCTCCCTTTCATAACCTTGACATTTCTTTGTCACAAACCTCCTCACCCAAAGCTTCCTCATCCAAGCTTTCCAAGAAACCGAAAATCTCGGTTAAACCTATTTGGATCAAGAAAAATGAACCCTCTTCATCCAAACCACCCAAGAACCCCACCTTCTCTCCAATCGAGTATTGGAATGAGACCTACTCCATTAACCCAATCATCAGAGAAAAGGAGAATCTCCCCTCACCACCAAAACCCTTTGACACCCCTCAACTCAATGATCTTTCAACTTTCCCAAACCTCACAAGACATTGTGAAAACATTACCTACCCACTCTTCTCACCACCACCAAACCCTAGGTGTGATGGCCTTCCCCCAACAACCGAATTTGTGTTGCATCATGGATCCTCGTGTGCTTGTTGTCGATTTCAACAATTGAACTTGATCATGTGTATGAGAAGTTAAATTTTCTTGAATTCCTCCTCACTCGACCTCCTCTCAAAGTTTTCGTTCCCGTGGACAAAACTTCGAATGATGCATCGTCGTCTTATTTTTCCAACTAAAGGGCTACACTCCATTGGAGTCAATAAAACTTTAGTTGTTTTAGAGTCATTTTTTAAGCAATCTTGGAAAATTGTCACTATTAGACTAGCTTATGCTTTGTGGTTTATTTTCCATATCTTTTGCTTTAGATACTCATATTGTGTGTATGACTATCTACTTTGTTTGTCTTTTTCATATTTATGTAATATGAAATCTTTGTGTTGTGTTTGTTTTCTTTATTTGATCATTCTCTCTTTCTTTTTGAGTTGATCGTGGTTAATATTTACAATTGTTTATGGGTGATTCCATCTAAATTTTAACCCCTTGACAAATTTATCATCTTCATTGGTTGGATGTTTCCTTTCTACCTCCATTCCACCAATTGAACCTTGATTTTGTCATTTACCTTTTTGGACATACTTAGCAAATACTTGCTTCTAATTTGAGATTTCTTCTCCTTCTCCCTCTCAAGTTACTTAGTAGGTAGTGATCATATATACATTGGTGTTTCTTTCCTTTCTACTAACCTTTTTGTAGCATGTCACCTTAGCTCATACACTTGGTGCCCCAAGCAAGGAGGATCAACCACCAAGGGGGAGCTACTAGCAAAGTCCGGATATCTTTAAAGACTTGTGCTTACCTTTTTGCTACGACAAAGGGGGAGAAATGATAGTGATAAACTCGTTAATAATTCAATATTTTGTGTTTCTAAGTAAATGAGTTTATAGTTTGTCGTAATAAAAAAGGGGGAGATTGTTAATGCAAGTGATGCCTAAAAACATTATTAGTGTTAACTAATCTTTCTTAGTTTTGATCACAACAAACTATACAACACATTTAGTGTAAAACACAAAACGAATTATTTAACTAACACTATCATCAAGGTAATAATCATATCACTAACTTTTCTTAATCATACTTAGTGATCATCAAAGTGATTATCCTTAAAACTCACTTTTGTTAATATGACAAAAGATTTTTTAATAAACTTTCTTTTTAAGAAAATGTTTTATTAAAATGGAAAATGTAAATTTGAAAATGGCATATTCCATATGCCATAAGAATATCCTTTGAAGGTTTAAAAAACTCAGATATTCCTATCCCACTAAAAGACAAAAAAGGGAGCGGAATCTACTGGGCGATACCATAAATATCTAGGCGGTTCCTTATCGATAAGGTACCGCCGGCTAGATAAGGATCCGCGCCCAGCTAGCCATTGGACTTTGTCTTCTATAAATAGTGGATCAAATCTCATTTTCCAACAAGCCTCTTGGACATTTTTCTCAGCCCCCTTTCTCTTTTCTATAGCATAATCATTAGTAAATGATCACTTAAAGTGTTAAGGATGTTTACATATGATTATCCTCTTGATCCCCTCCTTTACCTTGTCCAGTGAGAAGATCACTCACTCACTAGTGTTGTGATAAAGATGAATCCATGAACTAGTCATGTTCATCATGTTAGCCTTTTTTATTTTTGTTGATCCATTTGTATTTATGAAATACTTGGACTAGTTGTGTTCATCCAAGCTATTTGTAAATATTTGGATTTGTTGTGTACATCCATTTCATATGTGTTTGCTTGGATTTGTGTTGTGTAGATCCAAGCTACATGTGTGTACTTGGATATGTCTAGTTCAGTTGTAATAGATTTGTGTAGTAGTTCTCACTAAACTATAAAGTGATGTGCTTGTGTCTTGTGACTTCTCACTAAACTTGAAAGTGATTAGTAGTTGTGTTGTGTGAAGTTATCACTTAGCTTCAAAGTGAAGAGTCGTGAAGATTGGTTCTAGCTTTGGATTAGAACTCGACATCTAGCCTTGTGTCGTTAAATGGTGAAGTAGGCAACGTCGTGAAGATTGGTTCTACCTTGAGATTAGAACTCGACATCTAGCCTTGTGTCGTTAAATTGTGAAGTAGGCAACGTTGTGTAGATTGGTCCTAGCTAATGATTAGGTCTCGACATTTAGCTTAGTGTCGGAAAATAATGTAAGCGACGATGTAAGGCTTTCTCCGCCAAGAAGGGAGCTTGTGCATATAGTGGAAATCGCGAGTAGGTGTACTTGAGGAGTGGAGTAGAAACGAGGATAGAGCCTCGTTGTCGAACCACTATAAATCTTGGTGTCTTGTCAGTAGGTTGTCTCTTTCCTTAGTCTTTACTTATTTCATTATCATTATACTTACCTATTACCTTTGCTAATGCATTTGAATTGAACCTAATCATTATGCAACTTAGCTTTAAGTAAAAGATAGTTTTGATACACACTTAATTCAAAGTAATTTAAATTAGGTAACTAACTAAAAAGAGAAACTATTCAACCCCCCCTTTCTAGTTTCTACAATATGTTTTTATTATTTTTCAATGATTTAATTTTTTGCTTGTGTGGGTTTTGATTTTTGGGTTTTGAAATAGGATGAACATACAAGTGATTTAGGATGTTTGGATTGATTTAGGATGATTATTAGATGTTATTAGGGGTATAGGAATGATTAAAATTGGTCAAAAAGATGTTTTGATGTGATTTTGAAAAGGGTATTTTATGTGGGTTTAGTTCTGAGCTAAGGTTAGATGATAGGATATTGTTGTACAACTTCTTTCTATCTTCGTTTCGGTATAAGATAGAGATTTTAACTCCAAACGAGTCAAAAGTTATGATATTTGAATTTTCGTGTACCGGGAGATGAAAGTCGACTCAATCCGAAATTGTGTTCGGTTTTAGGTCAAATCTCGGCGACCATAAGTTGAGTTTTAAATATGATTAGAGACTGTTCTCAGGCAATAAACTTAGCATTTTGAGTCTATTTTCATAATCAAAAGTCGAATTTGTGAATGTATTGATTAAGAATGTCAAAATGGTTTTACAACGCGAGGGTACAATACTGTCCAAAATTTTGAGTTTAGTAATGTGACGTGCAGTAGGTCTTAGGAGTGAGATTTTTTTATGAGATTTAATATGGGCTTTATACAGGTTGTAAATGATTTTTACAAATTTTCTCATAATTTTTGGTGATGTCTAAGTATAGGAAAACAACCCGTACTTTTGGTACGTACCGGCAGAATTGTAATTTGAGTAATAGTCTTAATAACGTATAACAATGAACAAGTCTAGTAACTATCACTTGGATGAGTTTTTGGAGTGAGTTTTTATAAACACTAAGTGTTTTTATATACGTGTGTTTGTTACAATAATGTACATGGGGTATTGATTCGGTTATCGTATTTTGATTGTTAGGTCACGTGTTTGATTTCCCGGGGCATCCACATTGTCGGTGATCGACTTCGTTTACGCCGTAGTTACTAATACTACCACTACTACCTAAGGTGAGTCTATAGCCTCGCTTTATTTCAAATGTTTTTACCCGCGAGAGGGATGCATGCTATTTAAATGAAAATGAACATAAGTCATGAATGATTGTTGGACCCGAATGTTGCCTTGAATTGTGTTGAGTACCTAGTTGCAAAAGTCCCTAAATTCGTGAACTATTAACTATTGTCTTGCCCTTGTGTGGGTTGGAGATAACCGCTTATACAATTCTATGGGGTTGACGACCCTATCCGAGACGAGAGCTAGTACGTTGAGTACCCTCTGCGGACGGATAACTTGTGATAAGATATAAGGTATAATTGCAACTAATGCCTTTAGAAGGGGCACTGGTTTCATCTTAAATCATGTCGGTCTATGTACGCGGGTAATTGAGTTAACGGATTAGTGTCACGATCTTAAACACAATTATTAGCTATTTCTAAAGATAATATCCTTGAATAATAGATTGTGAGTACGACAATGCTATTGAATGGTCATGATTGGTTCTAATACTTATGTTCAACTTATGATTTGATAAACCTATAGATTCGCTCAACCATTGTGTTGACGATTTTAAGCATGTGTTTCAGGTAATCAAGATTGATAGCAGCGGAGCATGTATGGAGGGAGTTGGTGCTTTATGGGTCTAAAATATTGGATTTCCTTCCCTTTTTATTAATTATTTATTGTCATGTCTTGGTCAAAATATTGTTGTGATTTGGTTGAGATCCTAGGGGACAAGTAACGCTACTCTGATGAAAACATCATTTTTGGGTTGGAAATGTTTTAGACAATGGTTGTAAATATTCTTTTTGCTTATTTTAAACGTTTCTTTTGAGGTCGTTATCTATGATTGTGTGTGATGTGCTATGAAATAACGCCCAAAGTGGTATTCAGCTGCGTGGTAATTTGGGGGTGTTATAGTTATAGATTGGTATCAGAGCCACAAGTTATAGAGAACTAGGTCGATTTTGTTGAAAAACCTAAACTATAACTTTTGGTGTGTCGTAAAAAGTTTTAAAGCACGCAACTTCTCCGCATGGCTCCGGTAAGATTTCTTTAGCACTGACTTATGATTTAGATGTATCCCTCAAAACTGATATGAGTTCCCTAGTATTTAGTATGTATATACTATGATAATATATTGAGATATATCTTTGTGTACGTTTAGTACTTATCATCGTAGTTTTGCAAGCAGTTGCGTGAATATCATTTAGGTTGCATGTAATTGGCATACGGGCTACATTGCATTACATGGCAACACTGCGTTGTGATCCTATGTGTATGTGGGAATGATTGTATGTATAGGTATGTATATACTATGGTATTTAAAGGCATTGCACATGGTCCTTGCGTGATTATCGTACATTTTATAATGCGATTTTGTTCATAATTCAGCCTCGCCGCTAATTATCGATCTTGATAATTAATTTATTGTTCGAATAACTGAGTGTAAACCTCGTTTGATACTCTAGATACGTAAATAATGTTTTGTAACATATTGTATATCGACTATATTGATCTCGATTGTCGTTATCGTACCGTGATGTGTCATTTTAGGACATCTTCTTTTGAAATGTAAATTACTAACGTACTATTTTATTTCCCTTATTCCTATGGGTTTGATATATTAGTTCGCGTAACTATAACATAGCCGAAGTATAATCAATGATGTGTGCGTCGTAGCGGCGATTACGTGTGTATATTATGAAACGTGGTTGAGGTGTATCGCTATTTAATCGTTTTTATCATCCTACTCGAATTTAAAGATGTGTTTTAAGGATAAACTAGCATTTTGACCAAGCGGGATAGCTTGAAGTTTGGTTGTTTTGTGTTAATTTTATTGTGTACGATTTTGAGACCCACCCGAAGCCAATATCAACACTTATAGCATTGACATACGTGTTCTCATTCCGTTTATTTCATTTTGTTTTGTTGTTTCATTATTTTGAAATTTGATATTATATATGACGAGGTCTGACACTTGTGCAGTTAAATAAGCGTTGAGTTTTATTAATTGAATGATTTAAACGTAAAGCGTCTTACATATTAAATATATGGTGAATGAAACTTTTGGATAAGAATGACCTATGATGTGTCTTGTAACAAGTACAATTCTTATAGTGAGTAAAGTGACAAAGTGAAATTATTTTTTTCTTCTTTCCTTCAACTTGGTTGGTAAATCATAATAAGTAATTTATATTACTCGTAAAATCCTTGTTTTCATATATTAATAATTTGATACTAGAAGCTTGTGATGGATTTGTCAAGAATTTGTTTAATTTAATTTGAAAAAGGAGTTATTGGCGAAATTAACTATATGAATATCGAGTATAGACGGCTTGAGGTTTGATATGAATTAATTTTTAAGTCATTATGGTAAAATTTTGGCGTATCTTTTAATACAGAAAATGAGTAGAAAAATTGGCCACGTATTTTGGAGCTAGAGACTTTGTAAAATTTGGTTTAATTTAAACATAAGGTCAAGTTATATTTACGAATGCATTGGTATAAACTGGAACTCGTCACTTGTTGTAGTGAATAAACTGGGATAAAATCAAAATATACAATTTAAGTGAGAAATTCTAACGCTTGAAATGAATTATTAAATGTTGACGGAACGTTATTTTATTCTGCTTCGAGATGTGTTAATTTTAAAATCACTTGAAAATGGCTAAAGATTTAAAAATTCGAATTTTCTATATGTTAGAGTGATTGAAATAAGCATTTTGATTAATTATTTTATTATTATTATTGTGATTCAAGTCTCGAATAAAATCAGTAATTTATCCAAGATAATACTACGTGAAACATCTTTAATGTCTGACTCGAGTCGCGTGAATAAAATATAGCATACCAGTTTTAAGGAAAGACTTATGTACAATAAAAAGTCAAAGGTTGATTTCTAAGAGTTAATTGGATTAGTTTGAGTCATGTTGGATACTTTTATATATGTAATAAGACAATTCGAAATAATAATAACGTAAAACTTTGAAAGTTCTTACTATGTACGTTTTTGGTACTTAAGATATGAATATTAATGAGATTTTGACACAAGTATGGATATTTTCAAAACTAATGATTTTACCAATTATGATAACCGAGTCACTGAATCTAGTAATGTAGTAATTTCCTTGAGATGGTAACTTTCTAGAAATAAAAACTTTGTAAAGTTGAAAATGAGGGATATGAAGTTTTAAACGATGTAACATAAATTAAAAATGTGCAAATGTTCGCTTTTATAATGTACAAGGTAACATTAATTAGAATACGCAAGTGGATTACCCAACAAACGCATACTTGTATTATTTTCTTAAGACATAATGCTTTGAGTCACGATGGTTCGATCATACAACATCACTTCTTCGATTTAGCGAGCCTATATCTAAACTTAGGTAGTCCTGTGATTTTTCGTTTTAATATTTTCCATGGTACGAGACCATTATTTTTTTTATTTACTACTTTCCTAGTACTTGATAATGAGGGTATGTCACCCACTGTATTTTTGTCCTCTTCATGGACGTTGTAACTTTCCTTCTTTCGGTTAATGGAACCTAATTTGGTGGAATGTGTGTGTAACTCGAGACGATGGGAATTATGATCCTTTTCCTATTTTTGGCACTCGTGATGATGTTCGATGTCCACTCCATGTATTTTTAGATCGCTGTTGTTATCCCGTAACTCTTGTCATATATTCGAAGTATTTTCATTTCTAATGTAGTTAATTTCCGTTGGCAAATATATTGCTCGTTGATCTTAAATGATCTCGTTGATTTTTTATTTTTACTATTCGTTATGCTTGCAATGATCTTTACTCTGGAACCACCTTACCGTTATTTTGTGTACAATCTGTTTTGAAAATATGTATGAGTGTGTGAAATGTTTCGTTGAACCAAATGCAAATGGTGTTGATTTATTTATTTATATATTTATTTTTCTCATAAAAAGGCAAAGTAAAAGTATGTTTTCAAAATGGATGAAAAATGTTTGATGTGTTCCTTGAAATGATGATAACAATACTTTCTCACTTCAAATGATTTAATTATTTTGAAGATTAGGTCGAAACTTTAATAGTCATATTTGGTGTGTAATAATAATGTTTGTGTCGTCACTCGATCCTCAATTATGCACATCTTAGCTAACTATGCATAATTCGGGAAGAGCCTTGTTTTGTTGGTTGTCGTTGCTTGGTCCTCAAGTATGCATGATCTAGCTAATTATGCATAGTTTAGGAAGGGCAATGTCGTTTCAAACCAATTGGTCTCTTTAAACTGGTAGTGTTTTGACAAATGTTTGGATGAGAGCGTTTTTTAAAATTGTGGATCCTTATGCAAGTAATCGTATTCTCTTTGATTCCTAAAGGAATTTTTTTTTTATTTTCTTGTGTTTCTTTGAAACCTTTTCTTTCGTTGGCATTGACTTAGTAAGTCACCGTGACCGAGTAACTATGGAAAATGTTTTTATGGGTTGCAAGTAACGTGCGGCTTCCATCGGAATCACTAGGGTGTTGATGAAATACCAAAGGAGCTCATGCCGACACTGAGAATAAATTTTAACAAAAATAGAAGACTCCCAAAGTGGAGGAGAGCCGATTTCGGGTAACTCTGAGGGAAATGAAGAAGACTTCTCCTACATCAAATGTATCGTACTTTATCAATTTTCTTTTCTTGTTCTTTTGATATGTCAAACGACACGCGATAAACTGATGAAGTTTACCAACTGTGCATCGGTAGTTGGAAGAAAATTCCATTTGCCGTCTTCATTTATTCAAGTGAGGAATCCTCTTTGCTTGACTCGATATTTTTTGATCGTCGATGGTTAAACGACAGATAGCCATAGTTGATGTTTATGTGCTAAACCTTTGCTTGAAATGTGTTTATGTTATGAGTGATTTAGTCGAATGATTGTACATTATGCGAGCTCAAGGCTGTAGTATGAATTGACGTATGATTGTGGATCATGTGTCCCATGTAATACCTTTTTGACTGTGAACGGTGATGCTTATTGAGATTTTGACCACGCTTGGGACGGAAGTAAGATGGTGTTCTTGTAATATTATTTTTTTGGGTATGGATCCGCGCGTGAGCACCCTACGATGACATATGTATGTATTTTCTTTCTGCATGGATGTGCATCCACAGCTAGCAAGCTCGTGAACCTTCTTTAACTTGTAATTTTCTTTTGACTGGACTCATCTGAAATCTCGTAAAATATTCTTATTTTATCATGGCTTGGCTGATTAGCAAACATGAATTAACTTGATTGAACTTATTTACTTGGCATGGTTTGGCTATTTTGCAAACATGTCGTGATGTGGTTGTATGTGCTTCATAATGGCTTTTGTGTTTGATTGGATTGTGATGTTTTCGAGAGAGTTATGTATACGTCGAATTATTTTTGTATCGATGAATTCGTTTTTGACGAAATAGGGTTGTATGTACGTGATATTGCAATAAGGTTATTTTGTACGACTAGTATTAATTACTTCGTATCGTATATTCTGAGCGTTTTCGATGGGGTTATGTGTGGCCCGTGTGATTTTTCTTTATGATTAATTGTTTTTATGAGATTGATGGACCAAGTGAAAGGACGATTCAAACGTTGGAAGACATGCTCCGAGCGTGTGTGATTTATTTTGGTAGTTGTTGAGATCTACAGTTGTTGTTGGTAGTATCTTTGTACAACGACATTTACCATGTTAGCATTGAAGCTATAGCATTTGAAGAATTATGTTTATGAAAATGTAGATCGCCAGTTGGGTGGAATGAAGTAGGGAAAAGTCATTTGAATGAACTTGAAATGATTCGAGAGACTACGGAAAAGATTGTGTAGATTAAGAATCACTTATTAACCGCGAGAATCCGTGAGAAGAGATGTGTAGATAATCGTAGGAAGAAATTTGAAATTGAAGTTGGAGACATGGTAATATTAAAGGAATCATCGTGGAAAAGTGATGGAATTCGAGACGTGAACCGGAGTTCACATGGGAACATGTAGACTTCTTTAGGAAGAAGTACCCTTATCTTTCTAGTAGTACGAAATGCGAGTATAAGAAGCGGAGAGCGCCAGGACGTCGCTCCCTTAAGGAGGGGAGGATGTGATACCCCGAACCCAACGTCATTTATTTTACCCCTAATTTACGAATATTTTTGAATTTTTTAAGAAATTTCGTTTGTTATATATTTGATGGTTTAATTTGAAACCAATAAATGAGGCTTAATTTTTACGTTTGACGATTTAAGAAGTACCGATAACGGTTACGATACCCACGGTTGCCCAAAATTTATCTTTTATTGTCGATTGATCGATAATTGAGTTTTTCGTAGTTTTTATTCTTATTACATTTTAAGTAGAGTCGGAACCATATGTATATTCGTTTTGTGTGCGTTTGAACCATTTAAAAGTATTTTGAGATAGCCGGGACGAATCCCGACTCCCGCAAAAATGTAAAACCGAATACTAGTCATAATCCCGCTCTTTAAAAGTTGATTTCCCATTAAGGCGAAAAGATAGTCAAAATTGCATCAAGGTCCCTCCACCTTTTACAAAAACATTCACCACACACACACACTTCATTTCAACTAATAAAAATTTTCACCATCCCTCCCTTTCTCTCTCAAAACTCACGGCCACGCATCACCACCATAGAACCACCATAAAAAATTATTTTCTTGCAAATCTAATCAATGTCCCATGTTTCTAACATCATTGTAAGTAAATCCCACCACAAAAATCCAACATGCAACAAATTTTTTTCAAGATTTAATTTTGATGGCTTTTGAAAAATACTATGTTTTGATCTAATTAAATTCATGGGTTTGTGTTTAAATATGTTTAGGAACATGGATTTGAAATATTGAAGCTAGGAAAACATTTTCCCTAGGTATTTTTGACCATAAACCCCACGGCCACAAAGGGGGTTTCGGTTTTGGAGTGTTTGAGTCTTGATTTTGTTGGTAAGGATCTTTATTTATATGTTTTTATTATTTTTGAATAATTTAATTTGTTGCTTGTGTGGGTTTTGATTTTTGGGTTTTCAAAGAGGATGAACATACAAGTGATTTAGGATGTTTGGATTGGTTTTGGATGATTATTAGATGTTATTAGGGGTATAGGAATGATTAAAAATGGTCAAAAAGATGTTTTGATGTGATTTTAAAAAGGTTATTTCAGGTCAGAAACTTTAGGGCTAATTTTAGTGGGTTTAGTTATTAGCTAAGATTAAGATGATAGGATATTGTTGTAGAGCTTCTTTCTAGCTTCGTTTCGGTATAAGATAGAGCTTTTAACTCCAAACGAGTCAAAAGTTATGATACTTTGAATTTTCGTGTACCCGGAGATGAAAGTCGACTCAATCCGAAATTGTGTTTGATTTTAGGTCAAATCTCGGGGACCATAAGTTGCGTTTTAAAAATTATTAGAGACTTTCTCAGGCTATAAACTTAGCATTTTGAGTCTATATTCATAATCAAGAGTCGAATTTGTGAATGGTATTGATTAAGAATGTCAAAATGGTTTTACAACGCGAGGGTACAAAACTGTCCGAAATATTGAGTTTAATAATGTGACGTGCAGTAGGTCTTAGGAGTGAGATCTTTTTATGAGATTTAATATGGGCTTTATAAAGGTTGTAAAGGATTTTTACAAATTGTCTCATAGTTTTTGGTGATGTCTAAGTATAGGAAAACAGCCCGTACTTTTGGTACGTACCGGTAGAATTGTAATTTGAGTAATAGTCTTAATAACGTATAACAGTGAATGAGTCTAGTAACTATCACTTGGATGAGTTTTTGGAGTGAGTTTTTATGAACACTAAGTGTTTTTGTATACGCGTGTTTATTAGAATAATGTACATGGGGTACTGATTCGGTTATCGTATTTTGATTGTTAGGTCACGTGTTTGATTTCCCGGGGCATCCACATCGTCGGTGATCGACTTCGTTTACGCCGTAGTTACTAATACTACCACTACTACCTAAGGTGAGTCTATAGCCTCGCTCTTTGCTTATTTCAATTTTTTTTACCCGCGAGGGGGATACATGCTATTTAAATGAAAATGAACATAAGTCATGAATGATTGTTGGACCCGAATGTTGCCTTGAATTGTGTTGAGTACATAGTTGCAAAAGTCCTTAAATTCTTGAACTATTAACTATTGTCTTGCCCTTGTGTGGGTTGGAGATAGCCACTTATACAATTGATAGTACTATGGGGTTGACGACCCTATCCGAGACGAGAGCTAGTACGTTGAGTACCCTCTACGGAAGGATAACTTGTGATAAGAAATAAGGTATAATTGCAACTGATGCCTTTAGAAGGGGCACTGGTTTCATCTTAAATCATGCCGGTCTATGTACGCGGGTGATTGAGTTAACGTATTAGTGTCACGAGCTTAAACACAATTATTATCTATTGCTAAAGATAATATCCTTGAATAATAGATTGTGAGTACGATGATGCGTGGGGTTGGTAACAAGTTTTAAATTTATAAACATGAATTACCGGATTGACTAAAAACGCACGGGCAAGTATAACCCTTTCGTTTGTATATAGATTTTATGTGGTAATACCGAGATCGTTCACGGGGATTTGGAAAACCTATGATTATTCTAAAATGAAACTATAATCGTTGATTATAGCAATTGTTGACAAATAAATAATAAGTAAAAATAATGAGATAAATAATATGATTAAAGGTACACTTGGTAAAGACTAGTTTCAGCATTCGTGATGGTATAATTGTGATGACACGTTAACAAATATGATTATGATAATTAGATGGATAATCCAATCTATTGTTTTCAAAAGATTTAATCTTCGTTAAGACCTTGGTTAAAGAAAACAAGCATTAGACTCAATCACTCAATTCAAGACTTAATCCAATTTTAACACATTCGATTCACGGTCGTTTCAAGAATTTGCTAACACTTATAGTTATGTTTCTTGATAATCAAAACTTATTAAGAAATGATCAATACAAAAGATAGCCAATCATAGACAAACCGGCTATGACTTGTTGATAGAAAATAACCCTTTCGACCTATGAAATCTTTACCAATAAATTAAGTTTTAATAACAATTGTCACATGAAACATAAACATCAATGGATCATAGGAAAGCTTGACATTGAATTAAAAATAAATCACAATCACAACCATCACATCATACTACAAACATCATCCTACCAAGTGTAGAATGAAACTTAGCTACTCATAACAAATGATGAAATAAACTCAGAAATAAAAGTATTATAAGTCATAATCAAGAGTCTTACAAAGTGGAAAAATGTTACTAATGATTAGCGTAATGATCCCTAAGAGTTTCGTGATGATAACTTTGCTTATCGGACTCAAAAACTGACTTTTCTAGCACCACCTTGTTCAAATCCGGGAATCGGAGTTTGGACAAGGATGAGAGAGTTTATTTGATGTAGTAATGAGAAAATGATTGAAAGGTATTAAGAATTCTATGGTTACATGACCCCAAGGGTCTTATTTATAAGCCAGTTTATGGCATGGAGTGAATGCATGTCTTGGAGCCAAAGACAAATACTTGGAGCCAAAGCATGTCTAGAAACTTCTTGTGTGTTCTTGCATAAAGGTGGACACGTTTTTGCCTAGACAAATGTTGGAGGCAACTTCACTCATGATGGAGGAAAATCAACTCCCATTTGATGGTGGAGGAAAATCAACTCCCATGTGATGGTGGCAACTTCACTCTTGCCAGTGGCAAGTTGGATGTATGTTGATGGTGGCAACTTTCATGCTGAATATCTTTATTTTCTCCTTGTAAATACTTGTTCTTGCACCCGGAATTGATCTTCAAAGGCTTGTAAATTGTATACGGGTCTTGAACTTGACTAGGATTCTTCGTACTCGTACAATTCTTCACTTTTATGTTGTTTTATACTCCATTCCTACAATTGGCTACACAAAGACTTGTAAATATAATTGGGCACAAATATGCACAAAAGTATCATATAATTAACCAATATACATGTACAAAAGTATGGATAACGCTCCTAAAAATATGTTGGATTTAGGCATTATCAAATCCCCTCACACTTAAGTTTTGCTTGCCCTCAAGCAAGAAGAAAAGAAATATAAATCCAAAGGTACATGTATCTTTACAAAAATTCGATGCAAGTCTACCAAGTACAAGTACATGATAAAACTCATCGACTTAAGTGTTTAAGGTTGAAAAATTGAGATATAAAGTCAATACCCATAAAAATCTTGAAAGTCTTTTATTTCTAACTATACTAATAACATATGAATTGAAGCAACATGTATCATGACTTAGCACATTGGCTAATCGATACCTTTTATTTCTTCTTCTTCCTTCAACTTCATAACATTATAGCTCATTGGCTATTTATTTGTCTTTTAGACTTTTTCTTTCTTTTTCTCATTTTTTTTCTTTTTTATATATATACTTTTTTTCTTGGCTAAAAACTCCTAGCCATGGATTAACATACTTACAAAGTTCATGTTGTATTGACAAACAGAGAACTTGCAACTTTCTCCTATTCTTTTGGATTTTTCTTCTACTATTATATGAGACTTTGACTTGGGTAATTTGACACAAAAATATATCTCAAATTTTCAAAAATTACCGATTGGTTAATTTCTTAATTTATTTATATACATTGCTTGAAACTTTTTATTTACGAGGGCAAAACAAGAATAAAAGTTTTAAAATAGCCCAAAAATATGGCAATTAAGCATCTTTTTCTTGATTTCCTTACAACCCCGTCACACTTAAGTTTAGCATTGTCCTCAATGTGATAAAACTGAACAAAAGCAAGGGAATGAGAGAAAAACCAGAATCACGGGCATATCATGCATCATACAAGAGTTTTGTCTTCGCCTTTAACTTGTGGTACCTACAAAAAAGATAAAACAAACAAAAATACGGAAAACACTCTATTTTTGGTTTTTATAGGTTTTTATAAAAGAGACACATGCTACACCCCCTCACACTTAAGCAAAACATTGGTTAAAAATGTGGGGTGTAAGCATGAATTTATTTTAAAAAGGAAAATCACACTTTAAAAACTTAAAATTTTAAAAACACATAGAGTCATCAGCCTGACTCGTACTTCTTTTTATTTTTCTTTATTTTCTTTGAGCTGAAAATGTTCACTCCACTCCTCATGGTATAGTTTAACACGGTGTCCATTAACAATGAAGCTTCCTCCATTTTTTTCATATAATTAAACATAACCGGACGGAATCCATGTTTTACTATAAAAGGACCGTACCACTTTTGTTTAAGCTTGGTGGCTTTGAATTTATAGCGCATATTAAACAAGATAACTTTATCTCCTTTCTTGAATTCTTTTCGGATTCGAAGTTTCTTGTCGTGATAAGCTTTGGTACGTGCTTTGTACAATTTCAAATTCTCATAAGCTTGGAGTCTTAATTCATCGAGTTCATGCAGTTGCAAGAATCGGTTTTCTCCAGCGATTTTGAGATCGGGATTACAGCTTCTCAATGCCCAATAAGCACGGTGCTCGATTTCGTAGGGCAAATGGCACGTTTTACCGTACAATAAACGATAAGGTGTTGTGCCAATTGGTGTCTTATAATCTATTCGGAAAGCCCATAGAGCGTCGTCAAGTTTCCTTGACCAAACGGAAGGATTGTCCTTAACCGTTTTTTCGAGTATTCGATTTAAGGCTCTATTGGTATTTTCAACTTGTCCACTCATTTGTGGATGATACGCGGTTGCGAAGCGATGGGTGACTCCATAACGCTTTAAGATTTTCTCCATTTGTTTGTTGCAAAAATGGGAACCTCGATCACTAATTAAAGCTTTCGGTATTCCATAGCGAGAGAAAAGCTTTTTTAGAAAGTTGATTACGGCTCGTGAATCGTTCGTGGGTAAAGCTTCAACTTCGGCCCATTTGGACACGTAATCAATAGCGACTAAGATATATTCGAACTTATTGGATTTGGGAAAGTGTCCCATGAAATCAATTCCCCATACGTCAAATATTTCGCAAACTTGGATGCTGTTTTGAGGCATTTCGTCTCTTCGTGAGAGGCTACCAGTACGTTGGCAAGCATCACAATTTTCGACTAGAGTGTAGGCCTCTTTAAAAATTGTTGGCCAATAAAAACCAGCATCGAAGACTTTTTTCCCTGTGGTTGAAGGACCATAATGTCCCCCCAGTAGGGCCATGATGACATTCATCAAGGATCTTCCTTGTTTCCGCACCATAAACACATCTCCTAATCATGCCATCGGGGCATACCTTGAAAAGATAGGGATCTTCCCAGAAATAGTGTTTTAGGTCGGAAAAGAATTTACATCGTTGGTGATAGGTTAAACCTTTTCTTAGAATTCTTCCAACGAGGTAATTTGCAAAATCTGCAAACCACGGTGATTCGTCCGTAGAGATTTTCATAAGAGTTTCATCGGGAAAATAATCGTCGATATCTTCGTCCCTTAACTCTTCTATGTTTGGATTTTCAAGTCGCGACAAATGGTCGGCTGCGACATTTTCAGCTCCTTTCTTGTTTTGGATTTCGATGTCAAATTCTTGGAGTAGTAAAATCCATCTAATAAGATGCGGCTTAGCATCTTGTTTAGAGAATAGATATTTCAATGCAGAATGATCGGTGAATACAATCGTTTTCGACAACACGAGATAGGATTGGAATTTGTCGAAAGCAAAAGACTACGACAAGTAGTTCTTTCTCGGTGATTGTGTAGTTGAGTTGCGCGCTATTTAGATTTTTACTCGCAAAGTGTATAGGACGGAAATGTTTTTCTTCGCGTTGTCCTAATACGGCTCTTACAGCGAAATCGCTTGCATCACACATAAGTTCAAACAGTCGTGACCAATCCGGTGAAACCATGATCGGTGCATTCGTTAACTTGTCTTTAAGCTTGTCAAGTACCTTTATGCATTCTTCATTGAAATCAAAGACTATGTCATTTTCAAGGAGTTTGGTCATCGGTCAAGCGATTTTGGAAAAATCTTTTATGAATCGGCGGTAGAATCCCGCATGACCTAGAAAACTTCTAACGGCTTTAACGTTAGTGGGTGGTGGTAATTTGGATATCACTTCGATCTTGGCTTTGTCTACTTCCAATCCGGCTCCGGAGACTTTGTGTCCAAGCACAATTCCTTCAGTCACCATGAAGTGACATTTCTCCCAATGAGCACGAGATGAGCTTGTTTGCATCGGATTAGCATGCACTCTAGATTAAAAAGGCAAGACTCGAATGAGTATCCGAAGACTGAGAAATCATCCATGAAAAATTCCATGGATACTTCGATCATGTCTTGAAAGATTGCGATCATACACCTTTGAAAAGTCGCAGGTGCATTGCAAAGAACAAAAGGCATACGCTTATAAGCGAACGTTCCAAAAGGACACGTAAAATTGGTCTTGTCTTGATCGGATGGTTCGATAGGTATTTGAAAATATCCAGAAAAGCCATCGAGAAAACAAAAGAATTTGTTCCCCGCTAGTCTTTCCAACATTTGGTCCATGAATGGTAGAGGAAAATGATCTTTTCGTATGGCATTGTTCAATTTGCGGTAATCAATACACACACGCCAACCGGTAACGGTTCTTGTAGGAACAAGTTTGTTATTTTCGTTGGTCGCAACAGTCATTCCTCCTTTTTTAGGAACATAATGAGTAGGACTAACCCAAGGACTATCTTCTTTGGCATAGATGATTCCTGCCTCAAGGAGTTTGATGATTTCGGCTTTTACTATCTCCTTCATGTTTGGGTTAAGTCGACGTTGCCTCTCAATAACTGGTTTGGCATCGTCTTCGAGACTGATCTTGTGTTTGCAAAAATTTGGGCTAACACCCAGTATATCGGATGCTTTCCAAGCAAATGCTTCTTTGTGGTTTTTGAACATAGAAACGAGACATTTCTTTTGTTCCTCCTCGAGCTTGGCTAAGATAATCACCGGAAGGAGTGAGTCCTTCTCTAGATAAGCGTACTCGAGATGTTCGGGAAGAGGTTTCAACTCAAGATCCGTCGGTGGATAATGAATAGATTTTTGAATTATACAGTTCGATTTGGAAGGCAAAACCTCAAACGGCTTGTTTTCCTCTTCTTCGAGAGTTACTTCGGAATCAAGGGCCATGAATTCTTCGAATTCACGATCACGATCGATATCGCTAATCTTTTCCGAACTTGTTTGGAATGGTGCGTTGTCATCAAGCGATGCGTCCAACTCTTCTTCCGTTACTTCATCGATAACATCCACGCGGAAGCATGTGTCATCTTTGGAATGCGAGTGTTGCATAGCTTTATCGACTAAGAATGTGACTCGATCGTCACCAACTCCAAGGTTGAGTTCTTTATTCTTCACACGAAGTATAGCATCGGCGGTGTGCAAGAATGGTCGTCCTAAAATGAGAGGGACTTGATGGTCTTCCTCCATCTCAAGGATTACAAAGTCGGCGGGAAATATGAATTTGCCAACTTGAACAAGCATGTTCTCTGATATCCCAATGGGATACTGGTAGGTGTGGTTAGCCAAACGTATACACATACTCGTAGGTTTCAAAGTATTATTTGAAAGATTCTTGTATAATGAGTATGGCATAAGATTGATACTTGCGCCTAGATCGGCCAGGGCGTGACATTCGGTATTGTTGTTTAGGGTGCATGGTATGAGAAAGCTTCCCGGATCTCCGAGCTTTGGTGGAAGTTTTCTTTGCAAGGCTGCAGAACATTCTTCATTTAGAAACGCAGCAGAGATTTGCTCCGTCTTACTATGGTTGCTCACAAGATCTTTGAGGAATTTCCCATAGTTGGGCATGCCGGTTAAGATCTCAACAAGTGGAAAATTGATCTTAACTTCCTTGATCATCTTAAGGAATTTGGAATTACGAGCCTCCATCTTTTCTTTTCGTAGGCGTTGATGATACGTAATTTTTGGTGTATACGCCTTCGGTGTTGGTGTTGGAATGGGTGTGGTTTGTTTTGGTTTGGGGTTGGAAGGAGGAACGGTTTCTTCCTTCTCGGGCTCATCGGCCTCGTCTTCACTTTCATCGGAGAAAGTGGGAGCATTGGTGTTCAGGTTTTGTGGTGGATAATAACTCAGCCCACTTCTTGTGAACACGGCATTCACATGTTCATTACGGGCGGGTGGTGGGCGGTACGGTTTATCCGTAGATGGTTTTCGGTTTGTTTGAGTGTTGCTTGGTAGCGACCCACTTGGTCGATTAGCTAATTGATCGGTGATTCGACCGAGTTTGGTTTTGAGATCATTAATGGTTGTGGTGTGGTGTCTTTGTCCTCTTTCAACGTTGGCTTTGAGATCGAAGAATTGGTTCTTAATGAACGTGTTTGTCGATTTTTGAGGTTCTATGAAAGCTAACAACGTTTTCTCTAGGGTCGACTCTTCGGGTTTCTTTTCGTTTGATGTACCGGAGTTATCGTTCTCACGGGGTTGTGAGCTACGATTTTCGTTTTTGGGATACTCACGCCATATGCCGGGATTTCTACCGTAGTAGTTACCTCGATAACCACTTCCTCGGTATCCTCCTTGGGCGTAGTTTGCTTCTTGTGGTGGTTCTCTTATTGGTGTATCATCACACACCATGGATGGGTGTGGTCCTCCGCCAAGAGTACATTCGCCTCGCATCTCCTTTATTTCGTCTTTGATGGTTTTGAATTGCGAGTCGAATTTAGATGTGAGAGTGTCCATCTTTTCCATGAGTTTGGAATTTTCGTCACTTTCAACGAAAGCAACGGTTTTCTTGAAAGGTTTGGTTCGGTTATCTTAGGACCAATTGAGTTTTAAGAGAACTCGGTCCTCGAGCAATTGATATGCTTCGTTGGGAGTCTTATAAAGGAAGAGTCCACCAGCGTCAAGGATTGCTTGCGTCGGTTCATTGAGACCATGATAAAAGATTTGGATGATAGTTCCTTTTAGTAAACCATGTCCATGACAACTACGAAGTAGGTCTTTCATTCGGTTCCAGCATCAATGAGTGTTTCTTGTGGAAGTTGGGCGAAACCTCGGATTTCTCCCATGAGTCTTTCGTACATGGCGGCTGGAAAGAAACGGCTAACAAAACCGGTTCTCAGCTTCTTTCTTGTTTTGGATTTCGATGTCAAATTCTTGGAGTAGTAGTTCTTTCTCGGTGACTGTGTGAATACAATCATTTTCGACAACACGAGATAGGATCGGAATTTGTCGAAAGCAAAGACTACGACAAGTAGTTCTTTCTCGGTGATTGTGTAGTTGAGTTGCGCGCTATTTAGAGTTTTACTCGCAAAATGTATAGGACGGAAATGTTTTCCTTCGCGTTGTCCTAATACGGCTCCTACAGCGAAATCGCTTGCATCACACATAAGTTCAAACATTCGCGACCAATCCGGTGAAACCATGATCGGTGCATTCGTTAACTTGTCTTTAAGCTTGTCAAATGCCTTTATGCATTCTTCATTGAAATCAAAGTCTGTCTTTTTCAAGGAGTTTGGTCATCGGTCAAGCGATTTTGGAAAAATCTTTAATGAATCGGTGGTAGAATCCCGCATGACCTAGAAAACTTCTAACGGCTTTAACGTTAGTGGGTGGTGGTAATTTGGATATCACTTCGATCTTGGCTATGTCTACTTCCAACCCGGCTCCGGAGACTTTGTGTCCAAGCACAATTCCTTCAGTCACCATGAAGTGACATTTCTCCTAATTGAGCAAGAGATGAGCTTGTTTGCATCGGATGAGCATGCACTCTAGATTAAAAAGGCAAGACTCGAATGAGTTTCTGAAGACTGAGAAATCATCCATGAAAAATTCCATGGATACTTCGATCATGTCTTGAAAGATTGCGATCATACACCTTTGAAAAGTCGCAGGTGCATTGAAAAGAACAAAAGGCATACGCTTATAAGCGAACGTTCCAAAAGGACACGTAAAAGTGGTCTTGTCTTGATCGGATGGTTCAATAGGTATTTGAAAATATCTGGAAAAGACATCGAGAAAACAAAAGAATTTGTTCCCCGCTAGTCTTTCCAACATTTGGTCCATGAATGGTAGAGGAAAATGATCTTTTCATGTGGCATTTTTCAATTTGCGGTAATCAATACACACACGCCAACCGGTAACGGTTCTTGTAGCAACAACTTCGTTATTTTCGTTGGTCACAACAGTCATTCCTCCTTTTTTTAGGAACGCAATAAATAGGACTAACCCAAGGACTATCTTCTATGGCATAGATGATTCCTGCCTCAAGGAGTTTGATGATTTCAGCTTTTACTATCTCCTTCAAGTTTGGGTTAAGTCGACGTTGCCTCTCAATAACGGGTTTGGCATCGTCTTCGAGATTGATCTTGTGTTTGCAAAAATTTGGGCTAACACCCAGTATATCGGATGTTTTCCAAGAAAATGCTTCTTTGTGGTTTTTGAGCGTAGAAACGAGACGTTTCTTTTGTTCTTCCTCGAGCTTGGCTAAGATAATCACCGGAAGGAGTAAGTCCTTCTCTAGATAAGCGTACTCGAGATGTTCGGGAAGAGGTTTCAACTCAAGATCCGTCGGTGGATCATGAATATATTTTTGAATTATAAGTTCGATTTGGAAGGCAAAACCTCAAACGGCTTGTTTTCCTCTTCTTCGAGAGTTACTTCGGAATCAAGGGCCATAAATTCTTCGAATTCACGATCACGATCGATATCGCTAATCTTTTCCGAACTTGTTTGGAATGGTGCGTTGTCATCAAGCAATGCATCCAACTCTTCTTCCGTTACTTCATCGATAACATCCATGCGGAAGCATGTGTCATCATTGGAATGCGAGTGTTGCATAGCTTAAACGACTAAGAATGTGGCTCGATCGTCACCAACTCTAAGGTTGAGTTCTTTATTCTTCACACGAATTATAGCATCGGCGGTGTGCAAGAATGGTCGTCCTAAAATGAGAGGGACTTGATGGTCTTCCTCCATCTCAGGGATTACAAAGTCGGCGGGAAATATGAATTTGCCAACTTGAACAAGCATGTTCTTGAATATCCCAATGGGATATTGGTAGGTGTGTTTATCCAAACGTATACTCATACTAGTAGGTTTCAAAGTATTGTTTGAAAGATTCTTGTATAATGAGTATGGAATAAGATTGATACTTGCGCCTAGATCGGCCAGGGCGTGACATTCGGTATTGTTGTTTAGGGTGCATGGTATGAGAAAGCTTCTTGGATGTCCGAGCTTTGGTGGAAGTTTGCTTTGCAAGGCTGCAGAACATTCTTCATTTAGAAACGTAGCAGAGATTTGCTCCGTCTTACTATGGTTGCTCACAAGATCTTTGAGGAATTTCCCATAGTTGGGCATGCCGGTTAAGATATCAACAAGTGGAACATTGATCTTAACTTCCTTGATCATCTTAAGGAATTTGGCATTACGAGCCTCCATCTTTTCTTTTCGTATGCGTTGATGATACGGAATTTTTGGTGTATACGCCTTCGGTGTTGGTGTTGGAATGGGTGTGGTTTGTTTTGGTTTGGGGTTGGAAGGAAGAACGGTTTCTTCCTTCTCGGGCTCATCGGCCTCGTCTTCACTTTCATCGGCGAAAGTGGGAGCATTGGTGTTCGGGTTTTATGGTGGATCATAACTCAGCCCACTTCTTGTGAACACGACATTCACATGTTCATTACGGGCGGGTGGTGGGCGGTACGGTTTATCCGTAGATGGTTTTCTTGAAAGGTTTGGTTCGGTTATCTTTGGACCAATCGAGTTTTAAGAGAACTCGGTCCTCAAGCAATTGATATGCTTCGTTGGGAGTCTTATAAAGAAAGAGTCCACCGGCGTCAAGGATTGCTTGCGTTGGTTCATTGAGACCATGATAAAAGATTTGGATGATGGTTCCTTTTAGTAAACCATGTCCATGACAACTACGAAGTAGGTCTTTCATTCGGTTCCACGCATCAATGAGTGTTTCTTGTGGAAGTTGAGCGAAACCTCGGGTTTCTCCCATGAGTCTTTCGTACATGGCGGGTGGAAAGAAACGGCTAACAAAACCGGTTCTCATTTGTTCCCATGTTTCAATGGTACCGGGCGTCAACTCGTTGTACCAAACTCTTGCATCTCCGGATCGAGATGATGGGAAGAGTTTGAGTTTTATGGCGTCTCCGTCGACGTCGGCTCCATAACGGAACATGCCACATATTTCTATGAATTCGGATATGTGCTTATGTGGATCGGCTCGCGTACGGCCGTCAAATTGGCGGTCTTTGATCATTGAAAGGTGATAACCTTTCACGGTAAAGTTTTCTCCAAGCTCAACTTGAACAATAGCAGCCTCGGGGGTAGGTGCTACTACTCGGTTGGCTGTCCACATTGATTGATCGTCAGCCATTGGAAATGGTAGATCGTCAAATGGGTTATAGACGACAAAGGCGTCTAAGAGATTATCAAATGGTGGGTTTTTGGTTTTTGAGATTCGGTTTTTAAAAGAAACAAAGGGGTGTTTCTTGCGGGTTTTTTTTCGAGATTGGTGAATATAACGTTCGGGATTGGTGTATGGACTAAGCAATTCTTGACCGGAAGAACGTGTGTTCATTCAAGTCTTGAACGACTTTTGAATAGGATTACAAGTAATAAAAACAAAAACAAACAAAACATAACTAATAAAAAAATAAGTAAATAGGAAATTAAATAAACCAAACAAATTAAAAACATAAAATTTTTTATTTTTTTAGATTCTGGGAACTTGCCGGCGGCAAACAGGCCTTGCCGGACGGCAAATGGTCTTCTGTTTGTCGTGTGCCGGCAGCAGGAGCTCCTTGCCGGACGGCAAAGGGGCTTCTGTTTGATGGTTGCCGGTGGAAGGAGGGTGTTGCCGGCGGCAATGCTCTCCTGTCAGAATTTTTTTTTTACTTTTGATTTTTGGGTTTGTTTGCAATGATGACACTACAATCGGTTTGATAATAGGATGATTTTGAAACTAAGAACACAATCAAATCCCCGGCAGCGGTGCCAAAAACTTGATGCGTGGGGTTGGTAACAAGTTTTAAATTTATAAACACGAATTACCGGATTGACTAAAAACACACGGGCAAGTATAAACCTTTCGTTTGTGCATAGCTTTTATGTGGTAATACCGAGATCGTTCACGGGGATTTGGAAAACCTATGATTATTCTAAAATGAAACTATAAACGTTGATTGTAGCAATTGTTGACAAACAAATAATAAGTAAAAATAATGAGATAAAGAATATGATTAAAGGTACACTTGGTAAAGACTAGTTTGAGCATTCGTGATTGTATGATTGTGATGACACGTTAACAAATATGATTATGATAATTAGATGGATAATCTAGTCTATTGTTTTCAAAATCTTTAATCTTCGTCAAGACCTTGGTTAAAGAAAACAAGCATTAGACTCAATCACTCAATTCAAGAGTTAATCCAATTTCAACACATTCGATTCACGGTCGTTTCACGAATTTGCTAACACTTATAATTATGTTTCTTGATAATCAAAACTTCTTAAGAAATGATCAATACAAAAGATAGCCAATCATAGACAAACCGGCTATGACTTGTTGATAGAAAATAACCCTTTCGACCTATGAAATCTTTACCAACAAATTAAGTTTTGATAACAATTGTCACATGAAACATAAACATCAATGGATCATAGGAAAGCTGGACATTTAATTAAACATAATCACAATCAAAACCATCACTTCATATTACAAACATCATCCTACCAAGTGTAGAATGAAACTTAGCTACTCATAACAAATAATGAAATAAACTCAGCAATAAAAGTATTATAAGTCATAATCAAGAGTCTTACAAAGTGGAAAAATGTTACTACTGATTAGGGTAATGATCCCTAAGAGTTTCGTGATGATAACTTTGCTTATCGGACTCAAAAATTGACTTTTCTAGCACCACCTAGTTCAAATCCGGGAATGGGAGTTTGTACAAGGATGAGAGAGTTTATTTGATGTAGTAATGAGAAAATGATTGAAAGGTATTAAGAATTCTATGGTTACATGACCCCAAGGGTCTTATCTATAAGATAGTTGATGGCATGGAGTGAATGCATGTCTTGGAGCCAAAGACAAATACTTTGAGCGAAAGCATGTCTAGAAACTTCTTGTGTGGTCTTGCATGAATGTGGACACATTTTTTCCTAGACAAATGTTGGAGGCAACTTCACTCATGATGGAGGAAAATCAACTCCCATTTGATGGTGGAGGCAAACAACTCCCATGTGATGGTGGCAACTTCACTCTTGCCAGTGGCAAGTTGGATGTATGTTGATGGTGGCAACTTTCATGCTCAATGTGTTTATTTGCTCCTTGTAAATACTTGTTCTTGCACCCGAAATTGATCTTCAAAGGCTTGTAACTTGTATACGGGTCTTGAACTTGACTAGGATTCTTCATACTCGTACAATTCTTCACTTTTATGTTGTTTTGTATTCCATTCCTGCAATTGGCTACACAAAGACTTGCAAACACAATTGGGCACAAATATGCACAAAAGTATCATATAATTAACCAATATACATGTACAAAAGTACGGATAACGCTCCTAAAAACATGTTGGATTTAGGCGTTATCATACGACAATGCTATTGGATGGTCGTGATTGGTTTTAATACTTATGTTCAACTAATGATTTGATAAATATATAGATTCGCTCAACCATTGTGTTGACGATTTTAAGCATGTGTTTCAGGTAATCAAGATTGATAGCAGCGGAGCATGCATGGAGGGAGTTGGTGCTTTATGGGTCTAAAATATTGGATTTCCTTCCCTTTTTATTAATTATTTATTGTCATGTCTTGGTCAAATTATTGTTGTGATTTGGTTGACATCCTTGGGGACAAGTAACGCTACTCTGATGAAAACATCATTTTTGGGTTGGAAATGTTTTAGACAATGGTTGTAAATATTCTTTTTGCTTATTTTAAACATCTCTTTTGAGGTCGTTATCTATGATTGTGTGTGATGTGCTATGAAATAACGCCCAAAGTGGTATTCCGTTGCGTGGTAATTTGGGGGTGTTATTGTTATACGATACAACCTCGGTAAGGCATAACCTTGCTGATATGTCACTACGTATCAGCAAAGCAAACTCTGATAACAAAAATTGAAAGGTTCTTTTTAGGAGTTGTCCACTCGAGCAAACTCTGATAACAAAAGTTGAAAGGTTCTTTTTGTGGATGATACCTGCAACGTGACAAAGGATGAAACCACTCGAGCATTTTCATCTGAGAAGTCAATTCCTTCATAGACATGTACACCTACATATCAGATTTAGAAACCACAACGAAAAAAAAAACAAAAAAAAATAAAAAATTAGCACATTTAACAAACCTTTAAAATCCATACTTTTTCACATGATAATTTTAATCAAACCATATGATCTGAATTTTAAGTTTGTAATTATGCTTCACAGGTGATCAGGGAATCAAGGACTCCACACACTTTGCATTCAAATTCATTAGGTGACAATAAAATACAACCACCAGGCGCTTTCATAAGTATCTAGACACCAACGGTTCGACTACCATAGAAGAATGATTTGTGGAATCTTCAACAATAACTTCATTAACTTTACAAAATTACCTTTATCTCGAAAAAGCTCGTCCTTCTCAAGAAGAAATCATAAAATGACAGGAGTTGCAGTTTGAGTTAATGATCTAATCATCAATATTTAAGTTACAAAATGTCATAGGTAAGGTACATTCATAAGCAATTAACCGTAAGATATTATGATTCCCACTTATGATTCCCACTTATGATTCCCACTTATTAATTCAGCTTGTGCGTCCATGTTAATTACTAAAACATATTTAAAAGGTTATAGGTTGTGACTAAAATTTTCTTTACTTTGTATTCATTTAGTTGCTACTCTTACCAAGACACATACATAGGGACCTCTAGAATAAATGAACCTGCTTAGTTTAATCAGTAAATTGTGAAGTGCTTCACTATATATAGATAAATCAATCCCAACTAAGCTTTCCTTTGATAAAAAAAATCGGCTATTGAACCTATTGCAGACATATGAAGAACCGGAAACAAAGCAGACCAACCAACCAAATGCATACAAAAAACTATATACTAAGTAAAGACATACGCTCCTGAGTATTCTGTTTATTTCTCTATGTATTTTTAGGGTGATTTGGTCATAGATTAATAATATAAGATACCTCGCTTCTGAAGTTACGTACATGGATCTCCCTTGCTGGAAAACTTGAGTGCATTTATGACCTAAAAAGCCGCAGAAAAACCATCTGCTGGCCTTAGCAGAATCCTCATGTTGGATCTTCTCATAAGAAATGAAGACCGTCTTCGATGTCATTATCTCTGATGGCGCAGCAATTCTGCAAACTTATTATCAGACAAAATATCAACTGCCAATCAAGATGCATTAGAAGATTCCTTTGACACTGCTATCAAGAGGTATAAACCAAGGGTAATACGGGCACTTCAAAAAGACAGAAGATCTACTTCAGTCGGTATCAAAGTGAGCACTGATGATTCAAACTAGCAACAAAAAACTAAGATCTTTTTGATCTTATGCACTCTTCACTGTCTATTGAAAAAACCCTTAAAAGGCAAGTTACAATTTATCCAATAATAACTAATTTTCATATTCTGGCTATTGACTCTAGTGTTCCTAGAAAACCACCAGCTGGCAAACGTACACACGATCAAGAAAGTACAATCAAACATCAGTGCTATGGTTGATAAGAACATTGAAATAGTTCTGAGTTTCAGATAAGTATGAACACACTAGATAAAACATTACGAATGTTTATTAGAAGTGCCTATGGTGTACCTATTGAAGATTTTGCAGATTTTAATGATGTTCCCGAGCCTACAAAAGAGCCTCCTCCACAAACTTTAACAGCAGGACCCTGATGATTATTGGTAATTTTTTTCATTTTCTATTAATTAATCACTCATTGTAGGTCATGTCTACAATGGGAAAACCTTTCTTAAATCTTAAAGGTGGCAATATTGGTTCAAACTGAAGAAATAAATTAAAATTGACACCAAGGTTGCACCTATATAAATGAACATTCAGACCTGCAATTGGTTAGGGGATATATAAATGAACATTCAGACCTGCAATTGGCTAGGGTCTCATATCTGTGGTGGGTTAAGCCGCAATTTCAAGGTTTGTTTGGCAGTGTAGTTGACAGAGAAGCTCACTGTCCTTGCTTAACGCAGTAGATGGCAATAGAGGCTTCTAGGTCAGTTATGGTGGGCTATAAAAACTAAACACGGGCGTTAAAACTTGGCCAATCAGTCTGCTCATCAACCAGCATTGGTTTTGACTTTCTGGAATTTGATCCTACTTAAGGTTTCTTGATTGCGCCAATTAGGTTAACATGGATGTCTCTACTATACGTACCAATACTTTAGATTTTTAGTTTAATTTTTTTGTACCAAATATTGCTTCAGTATTGATGAAACTTTTGGAGAAGTTTGCAAGTCGTAGTTTCTTTCTGTTTTTGACTTTCCTTAATATAAATCTAGACCTCTTCCTTTTCCTTTTCTTGCTTCCGCTTTTAGTTGTTCCACCACTATCATGACCTTCCTGTAGCACAGCAGGACAAATAAATTAAAAAATACATTCAACCATAAATAAGAAAAGAAAGTAAAAAATTTACTAAAAATGTTAAATTCTGATAATACAAACAGATTCCTTAACAGATGTTTAACGTATTCATTTTTCAATCCATTCAACTCATTCCCTTCTAAAAAATAGTTGACCCATCTGAGATAACACACAGCAATCGGCCTGTTCATGAGTAAATGGGTCATAGTTGCCCCTATACTGCTACTACTTGATTCTTACTTGTTCATCAACCACTTGGGCACTTAAGGACTCTCCAAATTGATCAATATGCTGCAAAAGACCAAACCTAATATCTCGGTCATTGGAGGCAAAGAGTTTAACTAATTTTGGTATGACCTACATTGAAAACAAACATCAACATATACAAAAGTAAGCAAACTAATCACACAATGCTAAACCAAAGAAAAATAAGCGTTTGATTGCTGATGCATTACATATATAAGTGAATAGTAAGCTGTAAACAGTAACACGTTTTATAATACGTTATACGATTACTATCGAATATTTAGACAGAAACTCAACCGTATGTTCCTTTTCAAGAACTTCAGTATCTGCTCCACCAAGACTTGGCAAGCGATGCTTGGTGGATTCTTCAAGGATTGATGAAACACAAAATATGGCCTATTAGAAAAATTGTTGTAGCAGGCATAGCCAAACACCCCTTAAAGCTGCACATTCACTTGACTGCAGTGTAAAAGTTATATAGTTTCTCAAGTGCTTTTTACTGAAACTATGGGACATACAAATTGTAGGCATGTATTTACCTCATTCGACAAGTCCTTCTTGAGGAATTATTAGTTCTTGAAGATTGTCGACCTCCAGCTGTTTCATAATGTACAAATTGGTCATGTGGTAGTAGGAAAGATGGAAAGTAAATTAGTGAATTAGGCGTTTGTTCAAAATGCTTAAAAGGGTAACGATAATAGATAAGCAAAAAATAGATCAAAATAACCCATTTCAATTGGTTAAAAACTACCCGGTTTTAACTGGCCACCACCAATCAGCCAGACGCACCCATTCTGACTGCAATTTGATGGTTGGACATGGTTATAGCCAATTTCCTCGGTTTCAGGAGGCTACATGTGAATCCCAGTGGTAGGATAGTAACTTTTGAACAGGTGGTTATAGTTGTACGAAGGCAGAATAGATTTATGACAAAAAAAAACTACTGCTGCTCTTTAATTTAATCAAATAATAATAACAATAATACAACTTGTATAAAAGGATGGAACCTCATACTCACCTTCTAAACTGATTGAGTCTAAACTGAATGAGCCGCTAAAATATCCCTCATTTTCGATCTCTTTGAGGCGATCATTGAAGCCATTACCCTGTAAGGAGGCACAATCAACAATGTTAAGGTCCGAAACTATAGAATAAATAAGCAGGGCGAATGTTAATAATATTAAATGAAGATGAAACTCACAGCTATGTTAATAGCAACCTTGAGGCCACGAATCTTGCTGTGAACGGTAGAGGTTCTAAGAATGACCTGCAATCTTACTCTTCGTGCCAGCAAACACTTTCAGTAATTCAATATACTCAATATATTATTGAAACATTTTTATTGGTGTGGTTTGTTCTATTTCTTAACCTATTGACAAACCTGCAAAAAAACAAACAAAAAATTATCATTAGGGTTAGGTGACGAAGAAGCCATACCTTATGAAGAGTTGTACGTTTTTTTCCTACAAAACATAAAAATGTAAACAAAAACACAGTTACATAGGATCATAAACAACATAATGCCTAATTAGATCATACGAATAATAATTATGATTTCTGACTATTAGGGTAAAAAACACACAGCATAAGTTTAGTTTGACGGTTTTATTAATAAAAAAATAAATGTATATCTTAAATAATTATCTTGAAATTGTGTTTTTTTAGAAGATATTAATAAAGTTTTTATATGAAATGACAAATAGTTGGTTAGCCTAGTTGGTAAAAGTGCTTGTATGTGAATCTTGTATGTTATGCCCAGACCAGGGTTCAAACCTTGCCCTGAGCGTTATTTTAAAAAAAATTCAAAATTCAATAAATTTTTAAAAACGCAATTTTCAAAACGCGATAATCAAAAATGCGTTTCCAAAACGAAGTTTACAAAATCTGCATTTTCAGATTGCGAGAAACGTGGAAAATGAAGAATTTTTAGGGATTTATGAAATTCTGTTGGCTAATAGCTGTCATGTCACATATGACTGAGATTAGGGGTGTGGTATCAAATCGTAATTATACCTATATATATATATATATATATATATATATATATATATATATATATATATATATATATATATATATATATATATATATATATATATATATATATATATATATATATATATATATATATATATATATATATATATATATATATATATATATATAGGGGAGAGTTAAAATAAAAAAACTTATTTTGTGAGAAGGATTTTCAGCCATTGATTTAAAATCAATGGATGAGATCAGTCCATATATATATATTTATATTTATATATATATATATATATATATATATATATATATATATATATACATATATATATATATATATATATATATATATATATATATATATATATATATATATATATATATATATATATATATATATATATATATATATATATATATATATATATATATATATATATATATATATATATATATATATATATATATATACATATATATATATATATATATACATATATATATATATATATATACATATATATATATATATATATATATATATATATATATATATATATATATATATATATATATATATATATATATATATATATATATATATATATATATATATATATATATATATATATATATATATATATATATATATATATATATATATATATATATATATATATATATATATATATATATATATATATATATATATATATATTGCGGGAAACGATTTCTATTACTTTTTAGATGGTTTTTCCGGTTACTTCCAAATCCCCATCGATCCTCGTGATCAAGAAAAAACTACGTTTACGTGTCCATATGGAACGTTCGCCTATCGTAGAATGCCATTCGGACTTTGTAATGCACCGGGAACCTTTCAAAGGTGCATGATGGATATTTTTCATGATATGATCGAGAAGACGATGCAAGTCTTTATGGATGACTTTTCCGTGTTTGGTAGTTTGTTCACTTCGTTCTTAGGAAATTTGAAACATATGTTAAAACGCTGTGAGGAAACCAACCTTGTGCTCAATTGGGAAAAATATCATTTTATGGTTAAAGGAATCGTCTTAGGGCACAAGGTTTCGAAAGCGGGGATTGAGGTAGACAAAGCTAAAATTGACGTCAACGCCAAATTACCTCACCCCAAAACCGTTAAGGGAGTTAGGAGTTTCCTAGGCCATGCTGGCTTTTATCGTCGATTCATTAAGGATTTTTCAAATATATCTCGACCCATTACACACCTCCTCGAAGAAGATGCTCCTTTTGTCTTTAATGAAGATTGTGTACGAGCCTTTGAAATCCTTAAGAGGAAACTTACAGAAGCTCCCATTCTTGTTGCTCCCAATTGGAACCTCCCCTTTGAACTAATATGTGATGTAAGTGATTACGCTATTGGGGCTGTACTGGGGTAACGTCATGAAAAGCACTTCTTGCCTATTCACTATACTAGCAAGATGATTACCGGGGCTCAACTTAACTATACCACAACGGAAAAGGAATTCCTTGTCGTAGTGTATCCATTTGAGAAATTACGACCTTATCTCGTCTTGATTAAATGCATAGTGTACACGGATCATTCGGCAATCAAGTACCTCTTGGCTAAACAAGATACAAAGCCGAGATTGCTTCTATAGATTTTCCTCCTACAAGAATTTGATGTCACAATCCTTGACAAAAAGGCAGTCGAGAATCTAGCGGCCGATCATCTTTCTCGCTTGGAAGATCTTCACCAAAGTGTGTACGAGAACAAGGAAATCATCGAAACATTTCCTCTCGAGACACTTGGTGTAGTGAATTCTAAGAAAGACTCGTCTACCCTATGGTTTGCGGACATCGCAAATTACCAAACGGGCAACCTCATCATTAAGGGTATGACGACTCAAGAAAAACAAAAATTCTTTCGTGACGTCAAGTTCAACTTTGGAACGACCCTTACCTATTTCGGACTTGTGCGGATCAAATTATTCGACGTTGTGTTTTTGGTACCGAAGCGTCTAATATCCTTAGAGCTTGTCACGAGGGACCCACGGGTGGTCACCATGGTGCTAATCTCACGGCGAAGAAGGTCGTTGATGCCGGATTCTTTTGGCCTACTATTTAGCGAGATGCACATGCACTTGTCAAGTCATGTGACTCATGCCAACGTCAAGGTAAAGCCTCACAAAACGATGAAATGCCACAAAATATCATCCAAGTGTGTGAGATCTTTGACGTTTGGGAAATTGATTTTATGTGTCCGTTCCCATCATCTCGTGGTAATAAGTACATCCTTGTCGTTGTTTACTACCTATCTAAGTGGGTGGAAGCTAAGGCTTTGCCCACGAACGATGCTCGTGTGGTAGTCAAGTTTTTGAAGCAATTGTTCTCTCGGTTTAGAACCCCTCGTGCAATCATAAGCGATCGTGGAACCCATTTTTGTAATGACCAATTTGAAAGGGTTCTAAAGAAATATGGGGTTACACATCGTCTTTCTACGGCTTAACACCCGTAAACGAGAGGGCAAGTCGAGGTTTTAAACGAGCGTTGAAGAGGATCTTGGAGAGATCAATAGGAGAGAACCGACAATCGTGGTCGGATAAGTTAGATGATGCTTTATGGGCCTTTCGTACCGCTCATAAGACGCCCATTGGGTGCACTCCTTACAAGCTTGTGTATGGGAAGAATTACCACTTACCAATTGAACTCGAACACAAAGCTTATTAGGCCCTAAAGCATTGTAATGATGACATTGAGACCGCGGAAAAACACCAGAAAATGCAATTGAATGAATTGGATGAATTGAGAGATATTGCTTATGAAAATTCATTGATTTATAAAGAGAAAACTAAAAAGTTTCACGAATATAAAATTAAAAACCCATCTTTTAACATTAGAGATCAAGTGTTGCTTTTTAACTCAAGATTGAAAATATTTTCCGGCAAGTTGAAAATTCCGTTGGTCCAGACCATTCACCATTACCGAACTTTTTCCATATGGGACCATCGAGCTAGCTCAAAATGATGGTCCTAACTTTTAGGTGAATGGCCATAGGTTGAAGCACTACTTTGGTGGGGAAGTTCCTTCTTTGAACTACCTCGGTCAAGTCACCTTCCCCAATGATAATTAGTATTGAGGGGATCGAGTCGAGCTCATGACTCGGTAATCAAAAACGAGGTGCCTCGTAGGGGAGTTCCCATGCTTATCCATGTACATATTATCGCTTTCTAATGTAGCTTACGTGAGGGGATTTGTGCCCTTCCAACCTTGGTTCAGTGGTTGTTTGTGCATTATGGTTTTTAGATGATCATTATCTTCACGATTGGAGCCTCTCGTGTTCGTTTTACGTGAGCACTCGATCGTTTGCTTTGAAGAATTTCGATATCCATAAGATATATCCTTTTATGTTCTAACCTTAGGTTTTTAGCACACTTCATAAACGGCTATTGATTTAATGGTTCCACCCTTTCCATGCTAGATTAAGCATTCGATTACGTCTCTAGTATGGGGGTATCCTACCCTTAGACGCGAAACATTGAGGAAAATGTTTAACTTTTGTATGGGGGGGTAAATAGATACTTGC
This sequence comes from Glebionis coronaria, assembly GCA_025667525.1. Lineage (NCBI taxonomy): Eukaryota > Viridiplantae > Streptophyta > Magnoliopsida > Asterales > Asteraceae > Glebionis > Glebionis coronaria. Next base: position 773,863 of record JANFOE010000927.1, read on the forward strand.
CTTGCTAAACCCTCACGCTTTCCAAAGTTTATCTTTTTTTTTATCGTTTCGTTCCAAAATAAGGCTAAAAATGGCCAAATTTTAAAATTTTTCTCATGTTTTATAAGTGTTTGAAGACACGAATGTAGATTTTCCGATGGCGAGAATAAGAGTAAATTATGACTCGACCGTGCGTGTTGAGCACTTAGCTTCGATTCCTTAACTTTATATTAGGGTAAGTCTCTAAAATGAGGACGAGAAATGATAGAGTTAATTATAAGTTACTATGCTAAACGTAGAGTACTCGTATTCTTTCAAAAACTTATGTGTTCTAATTGTTTGCTTATTCTCCCTTCGCTTGTATATATATTTTGCTAATAAGTATTGGCTTAGCGGTTTAGTCTTGATTGTTGGTTTCTAGTCTTTTCTAGTAGCTTACATGTAATTAAATTGGGAAAACATTAAGGTATCGCCAGCGTCACGGTTTTGAAGTATTGGCAACCCGAATAATCGAAAGCTTCACCCAATAATAAGATTTCAAGTGCTCACCTAAATTAAGCAAAAAATTGAAGCTCACAAGGCCGAAAAATCTATGCACAAACTGAAAGTGAATCAAGCCTTAATCTTTGAAGCTTTAAAGATCCAAAATTCGCTTTAGCATGAGGATATACGTCTTTGGCCATAATAAACACCTCATGGCGAAGTTAAATAAAAGGCAAGGCAAGACCGAATTCATAATAAAAGCTCCATGGCGGAGTTGAATAAAAGATGGAGGTAAACCTATGAGAATAAGGCCCATCTGTTAGGGGGCGTATAAAAGTCTTGTTAATAAGTCTCATGTTCAAAACCGTTATAAAACCGTGTTTATCGATCCTTCTTGTTGACTTAATTTTTTGACATCGTTTTCTATTAGGGGGGGTTATTAATTCGATGGTCTTGGTTAAACCGTTATGACTCTATTTTTGGACCTAAATCTCTATCATCACATAAGTCAAAAATGTATCCTCGTGAACATTCAAAACAAAAATAAAATATAAGAGATACCAAATAGGATTAAGGGAGTCTAAGTACGTGATTAAGGCATATGAGTAGTGTTAGCATTACTAACTTATAATGACAATGATCTCGTTGCACGCTTGGCATGGAATTGGGTGAAAATCGAGGACGATGAAATTATTTCCAACGAAGCATTCACGTGTTCTTTTTCTATGAACCTAAACGTACCATTTTGCGATGAAAATCATACATTACGTCGAAAACGCAAGTAGTAGTAGTGTAGTTTAGTTTATGATTCAGTAAAAGTCCATAAAAATGAATTTTGGAGATGCTAAGATACTTTATTCTAGCATTGCATGAGGGCACGACAATGGTTTAGTATGGGGGAGTGATGAGACTGCTTTTATACATAGTCTCATCGTCCAAAACGGCTTAAAATGCTTAAAATATCATAAAAAGTGCCAAATATATGCTTGTGTTTGTTCGATGTGTATTTTAGGTACGAATATCGAGAAAATGACAAAAGATCACAAGAATCAATCAAAAACGAACACGGGAAAAGAAGCCGCACAATGAACCGGGCCATAGAGTTGATTTTCCAAGAAAAGTCCTTGAAGAATTGAAGATTGTACAAGAAGGGTCCTCCATTATTGAATAATTGACACATTAAACCCTTGTATATTCATAGTTACAAGTTTAGTCCCTAAAGTTGGTCAAATTTACAAAAAGGACCCTCAACTTTGAAGAATTGGCAAGAATGGTCCCTCAAAATTGAAGACTTGTCACTTTTAGTCCTCCATGAAGACAAAGATACAAGTAAAGACCTTGAAGAATGAAGACATGCCAAAAACAGCCCTTCAAATATCAACAAATTACAAAATAAGTCTTTTAAAAACCTTTGGTAAGTTTTTGTGGTCAATATGTGAAAACACCCCTAAATTCAGATATTAACAAAAATCATTATAATAGAGATGGGAATGTGTTAGCAAAGGACACAGTTGTTCCATTTAAAATGTTAAACGAAACCTCGGGTTCACAAGTAGCTTTCTCATTCTTCACCATGCATCTCTCAGTAGATCCGTATAGCAGAACTACATAGCCTGCTGAGACAATGTATCATTATTATATGCTAAAGAATAAAATATATGACGAAAAATGAAATTACCCCATGTGACTACAGTCACGACGGATAAAGTGAGTATCAAATATATCTAAAACAAAACTAAATAACAAGAAGCATATTGAAGTCCATACAAAATACTTCTGACCACACACAAACATGAAAACCAAAGAAAAGAACTACTGTTATGACACAAAGCATAGGATATAAATGATACTTTCATACAATGGCGAGAGTGTACCAGATGCAAAGTTAAAGAAGTTCAACTCGATTAGCTTGGGCGGTCTTATCCAATTTTGAACTCGTTTAACAAAAACTATAAACACGATTTCTCCTTGATAATTTCAAGTTATCTCAGCCCTCGAGTCAACCCTTAATCGCCCCTGCGCTTGAAATGTTGCATTATGTAGGCTTGCTAAGATAATAAATCGTGCTCGAGCTTAGGCTAAGGTGGACAGGTGGTAGAGTCGAGGTAAAGCTCAACTCACTGTTTGGCATAAAATTTAGAATAGAAGGCAAGGGTCTTTAATGAAAGAACCGCTAGACATTGGTGATAAACCTATTGAATTTGAAGTTCTTTCTACCCCCCGTTGTTATAGTTGCTAGAGTTGCTAAGAACCTAAGGTATCTTACAAATATGAAACTTGTAGATAAATCTAGAAGTTGTACATTCGCAGAATGTATATGCGTGATTAAAAGAAGCAACAATCTTCCCTATATGAGAATAAGACATGTTTATGTTTCTGATATATGTGACTGATATAAGGATTTTTCATTTTGAAACATTTGATTATATGACTGATATAAGGAGTGGGGAGCCCCACAACTCCATTCTCCTCGTCAAGATACCCTTGAAGCTTCGTTGCCTCCTTAGCCTTAGTTTCCAAGACCGCATTTGGTATGCAAATTGGTCATTCTTTGTGGTCCATTTCAAAACAAAAACAATGCTATTAAGAAAACATTAAAATTCCGAAAGATTATTAGTAATTGTGAAATATATTAAAAATTCCTTAAACCCTACAAAAAGCAGTACTACTGCATAAATTAAAGAATCAACAAATACGGTATAAAAATTCAGACACTTGCAAGTGCTGGTCTAATAATAACGCACCAGAGACTTATCTCAGATTTGTCGTTATCTCCTTCTGAACTTGCAGCTTCTTCCACGTTGACTTCTTCATAGGTGCAATCTTCTAAACAACATCGTATTCGCGCAATGCACGACATTCATCAATTGAGTATCTTTTTATCACATGCATCAACATCTAAAAATGAACTTACTATTTTAGAATTTTTGAATGTGAAAATTATATTTTGATCATAAAGTAGAGAAAAGTTAAACAGGTAACTCAACTGCATTCATTTTCCTTTCAACATCTTTAATATCGCTGTAAGCTATCGTGTGCTTCAACTCCCTTAGAGAAAACTTTCCTAGTGATTGGAATTCAGAATAAGACTCAACAACTAAGGGATCGGTTGGAAGCGTTTTCTCAATTCCCATGTCACCTTCTAGATAAACCTCGGGGAAACTTTGAAGTTCTAACCCAGTACACTTAAGTTCTAACTCGATAGGAACATGGCTTATGTGGCAGTCCATAGTAGCTGTAAAGACGCTACAAATTCTACCTGGGTGGTTCATAACATAGACCTGTTTTGTGTAGCTAAAAATTGGTTGTGCATCCGCAACATCCAAGGCGCATCTTGAGGATGAATGTCTTTGGGAAAAACATTATCGAGATTCATCTCAATGAAAGCCCCGTCAGATGCTTAAGATATGCCTTTGGTTCATCTCCAACGAATAATTATAACATCATAGCATATAGTCAATTCATTTATGATACAGAAAGAGAGATAAACATATAAAAGACTACTGATGCTATACACTTCTTAACAATGTTCTTAAGTAATAATGTAGCTTCATTTCAAAAGACATGTTGATATAAAAGACTAATGATGGGGAACAAGAATAAACTGGTTGATATCTTTTATTTAGTTTCCTTATTTTGTGGTATCTTTTATTTAATTTTCTTATTTTGTGTTTTTTGGGAAGAATATTGTTTTCTTTTTTCCCAAGTTTAGTTTTCCTGTAAAATTAAGATTTATTTATATTAAATTATTATGAAGTTATGAATAAAAAAAATACAGACTTTTAGTCTTTTGTTAATCAACTTAAATCCAAGTTAGGGTTTATTGTTTGATTCCATCCTAATAATCGGGTATTCGTTGAATCAACGATTGTTGGAGTTTACCTGATTATCGGTATTCTTTTTGAATCAATGATAGTTGGAAGAGTTGTTTCTGGTATTCCTTTAGAATCAACAGATTCAATTATCTATCCTTGTTATTTTTAAACTACATCAGTTGGTATCTAGAGCCGAAGTTCCTGATTAAGATGTTAGAATATTCGTTTTTTGAGGTTGATTGTTCATCTTCTGATGAATGGGAAGATTATGGTGCGGCTGGTGGTGATGATTATGATGGGCCTCCCATATATGATGAATATGTAGAAGAATCGATGCTAGTTTATGAGGATGTCATTGAGGAAAAAGAAGGATTTACGGGGAAAAAAGAATTTGGTGAGAAAAAAGACAACATTGAAGACAGTGTAATAGTGGCTAATAATATTTTTTTCTACAATGATCCGAACTATAATGGTCAATACCTTGGGTTTGAAGACAATCAAGATTCGAGGTCGATTCATTATAAATAAAGGTAATTTGATGCAAGGGATACAAATTTGGATTCTACGAGTACAAGAGACAAGTGAGACAAACTCGAGGACGAGTTTTTTGAAGTGAGGGAGAATGATGGGGAACAAGAATAAACTGGTTGATATCTTTTATTTAGTTTCCTTATTTTGTGGTATCTTTTATTTAATTTTCTTATTTTGTGTTTTTTGGGAAGAATATTGTTTTCTTTTTTCCCAAGTTTAGTTTTCCTGTAAAATTAAGATTTATTTGTATTGAATTATTATGAAGTTATGAATAAAAAAAATACAGACTTTTAGTCTTTTGTTAATCAACTTAAATCCAAGTTAGGGTTTATTGTTTGATTTCATCCTAATAATCGGGTATTCGTTGAATCAACGATTGTTGGAGTTTACCTGATTATCGGTATTCTTTTTGAATCAACGATAGTTGGAAGAGTTGTTTCTGGTATTCTTTTTGAATCAACAGATCCAATATATATATATATATATATATATATATATATATATATATATATATATATATATATATATATATATATATATATATATATATATATATATATTATAGGTATAATTATGATTTGAAACCACACTTTTTAATTCAGTCATATCCCAGTCACATCTTTTGGCCAATAGTATTTCATAATTTCATAGAAAATCTCTAAATTCACGAAATTCTGATCTAAGATCGCAGTTTTTTGAAAATCGCGTTTTTAAAACGCAGTTTTGAAACTGCGTTTCAGAATCGCGTTTTGAATGTCTGGGCCGACCCGGGCTTGACCGGTCCGGTTCAAGTCTAGGCTAAGCCGGTTCTGGACCGGTCAGGTTCAAGTCTAGGCTGAGCCGGTTCTGGACTAGTCCGGTTGAAGTCTGGATCAAGTCGCTGGGCCGGGCAATCGGGTTTGATAAGAACTGGGTCGGACCTGATTTGCATTGGGTCAGACCTGATTTGCATTGGGTCGGGGCTGAACAAGGTTTAAAGTTTAAACATAAAAATTGCAAAATGTCTCACAAGCGAGGATTGAATTCTGGTTTGTACCCTCAAACCTTAACAAACATCAGTTTACCAACTGAGCTGCCTATTGTGTTGGTAACATAAATGCAGACTCTTATACTTATATGTTGTTTACTTAGGCTGTTGTTGAATAATTTTTACAAGATATAACACTTATTTAAATTTCTAATATAAAACTTATTTACTTTGAATATGTATACCTTTGAATTAACTAATTTTAGCAAAGTAGTAAAAATTTAATCTTACTTAAAAACAAATTAATCGTAACATAAAATAATAATATTATAGTATACTCGTCATAGTATAATATTTGAACTTTACAATTAGAAATTCGTTTTTTTTTATTTTACCGGGGTGAGTCCCCTTTACCCAAAAAAAGTTTTCGTCACTTTTTAAAGTTTTCTTCAGTTTTTTTACGTTTCGACAATTTCTCATATTTTTGTCAGATTTTTCACGTTTCCTTTTTCTTATCACGTTACTTTTTTTTCACGTTTCTTTTTTTTCACGTTTTCGCAATTTTGTTATGTTTTTGTCAGTTTTTTTTGCTTTGTCAATTTTTTTACGTTTTGGTTAGTTTTTTACGTTCTTGTCAAGTTGTTTACGTTTTCGTCAATAATTTTACGTTTCCGTTAGTATAATTACATTTACATCGGTATTTTTAAGTTTTTTTTCTTCGATTTAGTCCGTCTTCGTTAGTGTTTTTACGTCTTCATCAATAACTTTATGTTTTCGTCAGTATTTTTACATTTTCGTAAAAATATTTACGCTTTCGTCCGAATATTTACGTTTTTGTCTAATTTTTTGTTTTCTTCAGATTTTTTTACGTTTTCGTCAGTATTTTTAATTTTTGTCCTATTTTTTTACGTTATCATCCGATTTTTTACTTTTAGTTCAGGTTTTTTACGTTTTCGTCCGTTTTTTATGTTTTAGTCTTTTTTTACGTTTTCATCAGTGTTTTTATAGTTTTCATCAGTATTTTTTACGTTTTTGTCTGGAATTTTTCGTTTTCATCTGTATTTTTAGGTTTTCGTCAGTATTTTCACGTTTTTTTGTCCAAAATGTGTAAAACATTATGAGCAAAACGTAAAAAACGCTGATGAAAACGCATAAAATGGACGAAAACGTAAAAATACAAACAAAAATATAAAAATATTGACGATCGCGTAAAAATTTGGATAAAAACCGTATAAATACTGACGAAAACGTAAAATTGCTGAAGAGGATTTTTTTATTAATATTGGAAATATATTTTAAATTCAGATTGAATTTGAAATCTTTTTAAAATATCTATTTTTAACATAAACTTAAGAATCATATTATAGCAATATATCAGGTTATAGTTTCACCACCGGGTGACGAGATCGATCATTCGGTCAACCTAATCGAGTCACCGGGTCAAGGGTTCATCGTCAATGGTTTGTTCACATTAAGAGAAAAAAATAATCCCGCCCAGTGACCACAAATAAACGTTACTTAAGTGCAAACTATAAATAAGATATACTAAAAGTTAAATTACAAATTCAAGAAACTAAAAACGCACAACAATAAACCCTCCGTAACAACTAAAAAAACGACCCCGACCGTTAGGCGGGTTATGACGCTAGTATATATATATATATATATATATATATATATATATATATATATATATATATATATATATATATATATATATATATATATACTAGTGACAAAACCCGTCCGATGGACGGGTATGATTTCTTATTATCGTATTACTTTTTTTTATTTTGTAAATATTTGTTTGTAATGTTCTGTTGAAACATATATAATTATATATGACTTATGGTTGATTTTCTTTTGTAAATACACGTTTTTAATTTGTTTTTAGTTTAGTTTTCTTTTAATGCATTATAAGTTGTGAACTGTTTAGACACGAATTTTGTTTTATTTACTGATTTTGTTAGAATATTGTTTACTAAAACTTAACTAAAGGTACATCAGTTATAAACATACATAATTATTTATTAACCGCATGAACAACAAAAAGAAAACATGTTTGATGGGCGATTATGACTTATTATTTTTGTTTATATTTTTTTAATATATATTTGTCTTTTTTTAAGATAATGGTTAATGTTTTGAGTCAAGTTATTTTGGATACCATATCTATCATGGATACTAAGGGACTCATCCCCACCATCCATCCTCATCATATCTAATGGTTGAGATTAAAAGTATTTAATTATTTTACTTATTTTTAAAACTTAAATATCTTTTAAACCGTTAAGTGTTAAACGGAAAAAAATATACCATCGCGACGAGCATTTAATTAGCTTTCTACAGATATGCAATATGATATACTTTTGAAGAAAAAAAAAATCGTTTTTTTTAATTTGCGTAAAATATCATATATGATAATAGTGTTTTATCATATATGATATTATTGTTATGTTACAAATTATTATAGAATCATATATGATATTGGTTTATATCATGTGATATTGGTTTATATCATATGATATTGGTTTATATCATATATGATAAGTTATATCATATATGATACCAGAGTTATATCATATATGATATTTAGTATCATATATGATAAATTACGGAAAAAACAAAAAAAAATAATTTGTCGAAAGTATATCATATAGCATATCTGTAGAAAGATAATTAAATGCCCGTCGTAATGATATATTTTTTTTCGTATAACGATTGACGGTTTAGAAGATATTAATGTTTGAAAAAAAAGAGGAAATTGATTTTATGTTTAATCTTATCTATTAGATTAAGATGGAGATGAGTGGTGGAGATTAGTCCCTTAGTATCCAAATAAAGTTTAGTATCCAAATGAACTTAAATCTAATGTTTTATATCAAAATGGCATTACAAATAGTCATTGTGTTTATAATGCCATTAATAGCTTAAGTATATGATATTATGTTCCATCTGGGACCAGCGCCGGTTTTGACGTTTTTGATGCCTTAAGCGAGTCGTCTGAAAGATGCCCTTTCCATACAAACTTTGAATTTTGTGACAATAGTGAAATTAAAAATGATCGAATCGTGCTTTAATTTTGTTTAGGGAGAAACATGCATGTCGTTGCTGGATATTTTGAAATAAAAATTTTTCAACATTTAATTATCAGCAATAAAAGTTGAATGATAGAACTTGTATCTTTTATAAAAATTAGAGTATTTTTCTGTAAGATCATTTTGATCGCATCATATATATTCTTTTTATCTCCAAACTCAGAAAGAGCAGTATCTAACTATCTACTGTATTATTAATGTTGTGATCATGTATATACAAGTTATTCTAAGATGATACGTTGGAAGTTTTTTCTTATGATAGTAATTAATAGCTAGTAGTTTATATCTCTTTAAAAACTTACAAGATTACAATACTACTTTTAGATAAGTTTTAATCTTGTTGCATTATATCTTTCTAACGAATATGGATTGGACCCCGATTTTCTAATCTATTGAATGGTGATTAAGTTTCTTATTTATACTAATTTATAAAGTATTTAAGTATTTTTATTTTTAAAAATATTAAAAAAGGGTTTTGCTAATAAACATTCCGTGGGTATTTTTTTAAGATTCCACAATTAAGAACATTTCCAAGTTTGAACTATTCATTTCTATAAATACATGATTCTAACACATATAATTAAGGTAAGTAAGTTTTAATATGGTATGTTAAACATGGTATATTTGAGGTTTATTAATTGTAAAAAATTTAATTATATAATGTTTAAAAACCACCCTATGGGTGGTGGTTAGCAAAACCCTTAAAAAAATTCGTTTTTAACATTTTTTAATTTATAATTTAATCTCATCTATCTATCTCTTTTATACTCCATCCGTCTTAAAATTATTATCCATCTTTCTGATTGTCCCAAAATTATTATAAAATAGATAGGGAATTTAGTTCGAGTTTACCATGTGACCCTCACTTGTGGTTATTATTACAAATATTAAAAAAGTTTTGAATTAATTAGTTAAGTGTAAAATTGTTATTTTGCAAAAAGTATGAGAGAGAAAAAATTGTAATAATTATATTTTTCTTAAACTGTGGGATTATTGTCTAATGACAATAATTTTAGGACGGAGGGAGTAATAAACTTTTCTAACAAACTATTAAAAAAATTACATTTAAATTTAAATATATTTTTATTTATTTTTTCTATAATCTAATTTCACTTTATTTTTTAAAATTTCGTGCGCTTTAATTTAATATCTGTTTTGATATATTTTGATTAAATTTTAGTATTTTCATTTTTAGTGAAGTTATTTATTTAGATTTAAGTTTTTATAATTTTAACTTTAATTTGAATACGAAGTTAGTGGGTAAAAGTGTAACATTTATTCGTAAAAAGTACTCTCCGCTGCATTGCGCGGGTACCAAGCTAATTTGTGATACTATTATGTATTACACACTAATGTTAATAAGTTATTCTCTAAAAAAAAATATGTCGACTTTTGTTCCCTATTAATGTAAAAGCTAAGCCGAGACACATTAAAAAAGTGAGTGGTCACATTCCAACGTGTAAATTAGAGGTGGCAAATCATGTACATATGTTTAAAATTAAATTATTTGAACCTTTGTTTTAAACTAATAGAATAAAATTTTTTTTTGAACTAATAGACTAAAATATGAAAGTAATTTTTTTGCCAATTAATAAATCTTAAATATTTTTGTTTCTCTTTTAATATTGTCCATTTGATCCAAGTCCATTTGGTCCAGTGTTGTAACACCCCATTTTGGAAATGGAATATTACGCATAATCATGGCGTGTCATCAAAGCATACAAGGATAAATGTCTAAGCATTATTCAACCATAAAAGGGAAATACCGGAATCAAACATCGGTACCCCAAAGTAAAGCTCATCACACACAAACATAAATACTGTAAAAGGAAAGGACGAAACAATGTCCATAGCAACTGTATTAAGGTAAAGGAAATGCATAAAGTAAAGAAAGACAGTAAAGCTTCCAATCCATATGCACCTACGTTTGAGATCTACGAGCGTCCCTGAGTACCTGCCGTTTTGGGAACATGAAAAGGAAAACGGCTGAGCAAGACGCTCAGTGCACGGATGTACAATAAAGCATGAAATAGGATAAGCATGTAACATATAACAGCGGAAGACTAAGTACTGAGTAAACTGGTTAAGTATCAAGAAAACTGGTTTTATAGTTTGAAAAGCCTTATGTTTATCTTGTGAAAACTGTTTTAACATATATATACCATAGCCCATATAGGTCATGAAAAGGTCACGTGCATGAATACTTGGAGGGGTGACCTCATCATGCTGATTAGAGGGGATGCCTCTAATCAATATACTGGTTTGGGTAGGAGGGATCAGCTCCTTGTGAAGGGTGCAAGGCACACACCACATTCACCATGATAAACTGAATAAAAACATGTAACTATGATGCACCCATACGCCCCACCTGATATAATAATATGGCCAAAACTGAAAAGGGACGCCACGAGCAATCACTCCGCCGTGGGGAAGTCATAACATCGGTGCCTCCAATGCTATGGTTATGGTACCTCCATAACTAGGTGAAACTGGTCATGCTTGTATATGGCTATAGATTATGCTAATTAAACATAAGCAGTTCAAAACAATAAAACAAATACTGGGGAAAACAGTTGGCTGCATACGGGGAAATCCTAATAAGGAAAGAATGTCCATACTGAAAGGACGGGAATCCGTACCTCAAGTCCAGTGAATGAACGGAAGAAAGACTCCTACTTCTGGATCACTAACGCTACATGAATACACACGTGTATAAGTATCGATTCACTGATTACGTACCGGGTTTTGTGTCTCATTTTAGCTGATTTGGTATGTTTTAGGTCATGGTTCACTGTTTAAAGCCTTAAACTGTGTTTATCTAGTATTCTGATTAATCTGATTAAGTATTACTGGTGTTTCATGTATTATTATACTTACTGTGTAATAATAAGCAACTTTCCAAAAATAGAAAGTTTCCAAAAATAGAAAGTTTCCAAAAATAGAAAGTTTCCAAAAATAGAAACTTTCCAAAAATAGAAAGTTTCCAAAAATAGAAAGTTTCCAAAAATAGAAAGTTTCCAAAAATAGAAAGTTTCCAAAAATAGAAAGTTTCCAAAAATAGAATTTACTGCTTAAAATAGATTAGTTTCTAAAAATAGATCAGCTGCCTTAATTAAATAAGTTTCCATATATAGAAGGTTTCCATAATTAGATTAGCTGCCTGAAATAGATAGATTTCCATATATAGAAGGTTTCCATAATTAGATTAACTGCCTTATTTAATTAAGTTTCTATAAATAGAAGTTTCCATATTTAGAATTAAGCTGGTTACATAAGCTAACATATAAGTCTAAGTGTTTATAAGCTGATTTCCTTAAGTCATATGATATAGTATATAGTTTAATTATTATTTCATGTATTTTAATTAAACTATAGGTTAAGCATTTTAATTAAGGTATAACATGTTTTAATTAAAATAAAATGAAAATACTTAGGTTAAAATGTGTATTATTATTATTAATAATATAACCTAAGTCATGTCTAAATTAATTAATTATAGGCATGTTTTAATAATTAATTAATTATAACTTATAACATAAAATACTTAGGTTAAATTAATATCATGTTAAACTAATAATTAAAATAACCTAAGTCATGATTTAATTAATATTTCATGTTATTAATTAATTATATCCTAAGTTCATAATTCATAAAAATTAACATGTAGCATGAATCATGATTTAACCAACGAACCATGAATCGGGCATGAATTCGACACCGTACCCCGAGCCAAACCCGGGGCACATGTGTCTCCTTGCTGCCGTGGGTCCCACATGAGCCAACCAAGACCAAAAATGGTCTTGGTGGTGGCGGCAATAGCAAACCAAACCCCCCTCGGGTTTGTTTGCTAGGCGGCCAAAACAAACACCCCTTTTAAATCATTCTTTGATTTTATTTAATACCAAAACATGTTAGATCAATGATTAATTATCATGTTTAAATAAAAAAAATAATAACATGTTCATGAAAATAATCAAGGATTTAAAGAATTAAAAAGAATTAAAAAGAAGGGTTAGAAAGGTATACCACTATGTAGCTTGGAAAAAGGATGAACAAACACTGATAATAACAATAGTTTTTGAGATCAAAATCAACCAATCACCCTCCTATGGTGGTGTTTAGGTGGCGGCACAAAAGGAGAAAAAGGAGAGGGAGAAAAACTCTTTTAGGGTTTTTGTGTTTATTTCTTGAAAGTGAAAAATGAAAACATGTTTTTACTCTTTACCCCCCTTTACTTGTAAAGTCCATGGGCTAGGCCCATTTCATGTTGTGTGCCGTGGGTATGGGGGCCCCACATGGGGTACCCGTACCTTTCTCGTGTCCCGATGTTTCGTGTTCGTTCGTGGTTAAACGTGTTCGTGTCTGAAGCGTTTCTGTTTATTTTATCATGTCGTTTATCGTAATCTTAACGTTCGTAATTATATTATATGTATTTACGTAATTATTCTAGTTCGTATTTTAAATGGTGATCATGATTTAATTATGTTCACGTGACATATTTATTAACTGTTTATCATGAGTTCGTACGTAATCGATACTTGTCATGTCATACACGTATGCACTTGCTTGATTATTAGCACATGAATGTGATCAATACTAAATGAGGTAAGTTTTAATCTATGACCTACGATCTTAAGGGCACTATTCATGGTAAAAGCATGCGGGTTTTACAATTCTTCCCCCTAAAAAGAATAATTCGTCCCCGAATTATAGATAAAGTAAGCTGAAAAGAAGTGACATACCCGAACTCAAAATATGAAGTGAGGGTAAGAAGCCCGGATAGACTCCTCTATTTCCCAAGTGGCTTCCCGCTCGGTATGGTCCCTCCAAAGAATTTTGACGAATGGAATCGTCTTCCTTCTCATGACTCGTTCTTGCCTGTCGAGTACTCGTTCGGGTTCTTCTATAAAAGTGAGATCTTCACGTATCTGTTCCAGTGGATACTGAACCATGTGAAGGGGATGATAATTGTACCCTCTGAGTAAGGACACATGGAACACGTTATGCACGTGCGAAAGCTGAGGAGGTAACGCCAATCGGTAAGATACTTCGCCGATTCGTTCAACGATATCAAATGGTCCGATGAACCGAGGACTGAGTTTCCCTTTGATCCCGAAGCGTTTAACACCACGTGCCGGCGAAACCTTGAGGAAGACGTGATCTCCCACATTAAAATGTATGTCCCTACGATGCTTATCGGCGTAACTCTTCTGACGTGATCGTGCTTCCTGCAGTTTCTGCTTAGCTACTTCGATCTTCTCGTTGGTCATTTCTATAATCTCTGGTCCTTCGAGTGTTCGCTCTCCCACCTGATCCCAGCAAGTTGGAGCGCGACGCTTTCTGCCATACAACATTTCGAAAGGAGCACATTTGATACTTGCGTGCCAGCTGTTGTTGTATGCAAACTCGACTAAGCAGATGTAATCGTCCCAATCACCTGTCCATTCCAACGCACACGACCTTAACATATCTTCCAATGTCTGAATTGTTCGCTCCGATTGTCCGTCCGTTTGAGGATGAAAGGCCGTACTCAGCTTAAGTTGTGTACCCCAAGCTTTTTGCAGACCTTTCCAGAATCGCGACGTGAAACGAGGATCTCTGTCTGAGACGATGCTGGAGGGAGTGCCGTGGAGTCTCATGATCTCCCTTCTGTACGTATCTGCGAGTTTACTTACCGGATCTTCCTTGCGTATCGGTAAGAAATGAGCTGATTTGGTGAGTCGATCAACAATGACCCAAATAGCATCGTGCTTCTTCTTGGTAGGCGGAAGACCGGTAACAAAATCCATGGTGATTTTGTCCCACTTCCCCTCTGGAATATCCAACGGTTGAAGGAGACCGCCCGATCGCTGATGTTCAATCTTAACCTGCTGGCAGGTAAGACATTTGGAGACATACGTGGCTACATCCTGTTTCATACCACTCCACCAAAAGTGCTGTCTGATGTCATGGTACATTTTTGTCGACCCAGGATGTATAGAAAATGGGGAGCTGTGAGCTTCAGCTAACAATGCTTCCCGGAGTTCTGGATTGTCAGGAACACAAAGTCTCGTGCCCTGCCAAACGATACCGTCTGCGTCCATTCGGAATTCTGTCTGCTTCTCCAAATTCTGAATTATCGCCCAAATCTCTCCATCATCCTTCTGCGCTTCCTTAATCCTAGTCAGTAACTCAGGTTCTACTCTAAGATTCGCCCAGTATCCGTGCTGCCCACGTACCATGATTTCGATGTCTAGTCGCTCCAAGTCTCTTATGTTTTGTTCCTCGATCTCAATGCCGTTTATCATTCCGGACTTTCTGCTGAGTGCATCTGCTACTACATTAGCCTTTCCGGGATGATACTGTAGGTTAATATCATAATCCTTCAACAGTTCCAACCATCTCCTTTGTCTCATGTTCAATTCTCGCTGTGTGAAGATATACTTCAAGCTCTTGTGATCCGTGAAAATGTCGCATGATTCTCCGTATAAGTAATGCCTCCATATCTTCAATGCGAACACCACTGCAGCAAGTTCCAGGTCATGCGTAGGGTAGTTTTCTTCATAGGGCTTAAGCTGCCGTGAAGCATACGCGATCACTTTCCCATGTTGCATGAGAACACAGCCCAGTCCCTTCCCCGATGCATCGCTATAGATCTGAAATCCACCTGTACCAGATGGGAGAGTAAGAATAGGTGCAGATACTAACTTCTGCTTTAGGTCTTCGAAGCTCTTCTCTCGTTCTTCCGTCCAGACGAATTTCTCTCCTTTTCGCATCAGTTTGGTGAGAGGCAATGCCAGGCGGGAAAAGTTCTCCACGAATCTTTGATAATATCCAGCTAAGCCTAAGAAACTGCGGACTTCTGTCGCTGATGTTGGTCTTGGCCATTTAGTGATAGCCTCAACCTTCGCTGGGTCCATAGTGATCCCTTCTGCTGATACAATGTGACCTAAGAATGCCACCTTGTTTAACCAGAACTCACACTTGGAGAATTTCGCATACAACTGCTTCTGACGAAGAATCTGTAGTACAGTACGGAGATGATCTTCGTGTTCCTCCGTGGACTTTGAGAAAATCAAGATGTCATCGATGAATACAATGACAAATTTATCAAGGAATTCATGAAAGATTCTGTTCATCAGATCCATGAATACTGCTGGAGCGTTAGTCAGGCCAAATGGCATGACCACAAACTCATAATGGCCATAGCGGGTACGAAAAGCAGTCTTGGCAATATCCTGCTCTTTAACCCTTAGCTGATGGTAGCCTGACCTTAGATCGATCTTTGAGAAGTGTTTGGCTCCTTGAAGTTGGTCAAACAGATCGTCTATACGTGGCAGTGGATATCTATTGCGGATGGTAATCTTATTAAGTTCACGGTAGTCAATGCAAAGTCGCATGCTGCCGTCCTTCTTCTTAACGAACAAGACCGGTGCGCCCCATGGAGATGCGCTTGGTCTAATGAATCCTCGTTCAAGAAGTTCCTGCAGTTGGTCCTTCAGTTCTTTTAGCTCTATGGGAGCCATACGATACGGAGCCTTCGAGATTGGCTCGGCTCCTGGAACAAGGTCGATGTTGAACTCCACTTCTCGTGCAGGTGGTATGCCTGGAAGTTCATCTGGGAAGACGTCTAGAAATTCCGAAACTACTGGTTGATCCTGAATCGATGGGGATTCAGCATCCATGTCATGAACCGTAGCTAGATAACCTTCGCAGCCATGTGACAGTAATGCACGTGCTTGCAAGGTAGATATGACTTGTACAGACCGTCCGGGTATGAACCCGTTATGGATGTACTCTGGTGCATTAATGTCGCCAAAGATCACCCGATATGAGTGGCAGTCTATGGTAGCATGGTGCTTGGATAGCCAATCCATGCCGAGAATCATATCGAATTCAATCATGTCTAGGGGAAGTGCATCTACTGCACGAACTTTATCGTCAAACTCTAGAGGAAGACTCTTGTATACATGAGTTATTAATACAGAGTCCCTCAGAGGCGTGGAAATGGTAAGCTTATTTTCTAATGGCAAGGGAAGTGTCCTGATGTTCTTAGCATAAGTAGTGGAAATAACTGAATGAGTGGCACCCGTGTCGAAAAGAACACATGCAGCCTGGCCATACATATACAAAATTCCAGTAATGGTACCTGTAGATTTGTTTGCCTGATCGCGCGATGTCGTGTAGACACGCCCAGTGGTAGGAGGCGGTTTAGTATCAGCATGACCCGAAGTACCCTCCATTTCACCCTTACGGCAATCTCTCATACGATGGCCAGGGAGGCCGCACTTGTAGCACGCGTCGGAATCACGACGACATGGGCCAGGGTGTCTGCGATGGCAAGTGCTGCAAAGAGGATGAGTGAATCCTCCAGCAGGAGTCCTTGCTTGCTGAGGGCCTGTTGATGACAAAACGTGATAAGAATAAAGTATATGCACGAGTATAGGTCGTAAGCGTCATAAGATGTTTACCAGTGTTAGCTGAACGGTTAGGCTGAGAACCCCTGTGGTTCTGGTCCCTTCCGTTACCGTGGTTCCTGGTAGAGATGATATAGTGTTAGCATGAGAGATATAACATGAAATAATAAGAAGATGCGTAAATAGTAGGACCTGCTGTTGTTGGAGTGTCCCGCATTGTTACGGTAATTATCATTACCGTTGCGCCTTTCCACAACAGAACGGTCGTTAGAGTGACCGTTTCCTTTGGGCTGATTAGGCTGCTGCTGAGTAGCCGGCTGAGACCGGTCCCCAGTTTTCTGCCTGGAAGATACAGTTTATGAGATGATTAAAGAGCATATAATGATAGGATGCGGTCTGGTTAACGCTAGAACACGAAATGTTTTACCTCTTGTCGGGTCTTTCAGCTTCCCCGAACTCATCGCGTTCCTGCAACATCTCAAGCTTCCTTGCTACGTCGGCCACTTGTGCTACTGTATTGAACGTAGCACATACCAGATTGTTCGCGACCGAGGTGCGAAGTGCCCACCTAAAGTGGTGTGCCTGCTCCTCAGGAGTACCAGCCGCTGCTCCCAGAAAACCTGCCAAGCGAAGAAAGCGCTGCATGAATTCGTTGCTATTTTCGCCCGCTCTCTGACGTATCCCGTGGTATTCACGCTTGAGTTTGTCCTGCTCTGCCTTAGGAAAGAACTGTTCCATCACTCTCTCCTTGAATTGGGCCCATGTCAAACCAGCGACCCATTCATCACCTCCTTCTGACTGCGTCAAAGCTAGCCACCAGTTGAGTACATCGCCTTCAAACCTGTAGCATGCCAATCTTGCCTTGAAGGCGGGGTCACATCCCATAGCATTGAAGATTTTCTCAATGTGAGTCAGCCAGCTTTCAGCATCGCTGGGGCTATCAGTCTTTTCAAAAGCTCTAGGGCGGAGCTTGTTAAATCTTTCCAACCATACCGCTAGTGTCACTGGGGGAGGAGGAGGAGGAGGTGCCTGATTCTGCTGCTGCTGCTGATTGTTGGCAGCTTGGACTTCAGCACGAATGTCATTCCTCAATTGAGGAAGTAAGGCTTGCATGGCAGCCTGAATTGCAGCATTGAGCTGCTCTTGCTCGCGTGTGAGAACCATCTGACAGTATAACATAAACATATGATTAACAGTTCAAACATAAAATATATATAAAAAAAATTTTATGCCAAAAATTTCACGAGAAAAATTTTATGCAAGAAAATCTTTGTATGAATGCATGATGCAGTTTTATGAAAACTTTTGATGCTCGAGAGTGAACGCCTCCGGTCAGTTCACTCAAAATAAAAGACATAACGAGGGGGACGCCTATGGGTCGGTCCCAAATCTAAAAGTTTCGATAAAACACATGCGACTAAATAGGGCCAGTCCTGTACCAACCATTACTTAGTCAAAAACCCTGTAACAATGACATGTATATGTATGCTTAGAAATGATGAATGCATGAAAACAACTGTCAGTTCTAGGAAGACCGTAGTGACTACCCACTAATCACATGTCGTATTTGAGAGCCTACAGGTCGAAACCTTGGCTCTGATACCATAATTGTAACACCCCATTTTGGAAATGGAATATTACGCATAATCATGGCGTGTCATCAAAGCATACAAGGATAAATGTCTAAGCATTATTCAACCATAAAAGGGAAATACCGGAATCAAACATCGGTACCCTAAAGTAAAGCTCATCACACACAAACATAAATACTGTAAAAGGAAAGGACGAAACAATGTCCATAGCAACTGTATTAAGGTAAAGGAAATGCATAAAGTAAAGAAAGACAGTAAAGCTTCCAATCCATATGCACCTACGTTTGAGATCTACGAGCGTCCCTGAGTACCTGCCGTTTTGGGAACATGAAAAGGAAAACGGCTGAGCAAGACGCTCAGTGCACGGATGTACAATAAAGCATGAAATAGGATAAGCATGTAACATATAACAGCGGAAGACTAAGTACTGAGTAAACTGGTTAAGTATCAAGAAAACTGGTTTTATAGTTTGAAAAGCCTTATGTTTATCTTGTGAAAACTGTTTTAACATATATATACCATAGCCCATATAGGTCATGAAAAGGTCACGTGCATGAATACTTGGAGGGGTGACCTCATCATGCTGATTAGAGGGGATGCCTCTAATCAATATACTGGTTTGGGTAGGAGGGATCAGCTCCTTGTGAAGGGTGCAAGGCACACACCACATTCACCATGATAAACTGAATAAAAACATGTAACTAGGATGCACCCATACGCCCCACCTGATATAATAATATGGCCAAAACTGAAAAGGGACGCCACGAGCAATCACTCCGCCGTGGGGAAGTCATAACATCGGTGCCTCCAATGCTATGGTTATGGTACCTCCATAACTAGGTGAAACTGGTCATGCTTGTATATGGCTATAGATTATGCTAATTAAACATAAGCAGTTCAAAACAATAAAACAAATACTGGGGAAAACAGTTGGCTGCATACGGGGAAATCCTAATAAGGAAAGAATGTCCATACTGAAAGGACGGGAATCCGTACCTCAAGTCCAGTGAATGAACGGAAGAAAGACTCCTACTTCTGGATCACTAACGCTACATGAATACACACGTGTATAAGTATCGATTCACTGATTACGTACCGGGTTTTGTGTCTCATTTTAGCTGATTTGGTATGTTTTAGGTCATGGTTCACTGTTTAAAGCCTTAAACTGTGTTTATCTAGTATTCTGATTAATCTGATTAAGTATTACTGGTGTTTCATGTATTATTATACTTACTGTGTAATAATAAGCAACTTTCCAAAAATAGAAAGTTTCCAAAAATAGAAAGTTTCCAAAAATAGAAAGTTTCCAAAAATAGAAAGTTTCCAAAAATAGAAAGTTTCCAAAAATAGAAAGTTTCCAAAAATAGAAAGTTTCCAAAAATAGAATTTACTGCTTAAAATAGATTAGTTTCTAAAAATAGATCAGCTGCCTTAATTAAATAAGTTTCCATATATAGAAGGTTTCCATAATTAGATTAGCTGCTTGAAATAGATAGATTTCCATATATAGAAGGTTTTCATAATTAGATTAACTGCCTTATTTAATTAAGTTTCTATAAATAGAAGTTTCCATATTTAGAATTAAGCTGGTTACATAAGCTAACATATAAGTCTAAGTGTTTATAAGCTGATTTCCTTAAGTCATATGATATAGTATATAGTTTAATTATTATTTCATGTATTTTAATTAAACTATAGGTTAAGCATTTTAATTAAGGTATAACATGTTTTAATTAAAATGAAATGAAAATACTTAGGTTAAAATGTGTATTATTATTATTAATAATATAACCTAAGTCATGTCTAAATTAATTAATTATAGGCATGTTTTAATAATTAATTAATTATAACTTATAACATAAAATACTTAGGTTAAATTAATGTCATGTTAAACTAATAATTAAAATAACCTAAGTCATGATTTAATTAATATTTCATGTTATTAATTAATTATATCCTAAGTTCATAATTCATAAAAATTAACATGTAGCATGAATCATGATTTAACCAACGAACCATGAATCGGGCATGAATTCGACACCGTACCCCGAGCCAAACCCGGGGCACATGTGTCTCCTTGCTGCCGTGGGTCCCACATGAGCCAACCAAGACCAAAAATGGTCTTGGTGGTGGCGGCAATAGCAAACCAAACCCCCCTCGGGTTTGTTTGCTAGGCGGCCAAAACAAACACCCCTTTTAAATCATTCTTTGATTTTATTTAATACCAAAACATGTTAGATCAATGATTAATTATCATGTTTAAATAAAAAAAATAATAACATGTTCATGAAAATAATCAAGGATTTAAAGAATTAAAAAGAATTAAAAAGAAGGGTTAGAAAGGTATACCACTATGTAGCTTGGAAAAAGGATGAACAAACACTGATAATAACAATAGTTTTTGAGATCAAAATCAACCAATCACCCTCCTATGATGGTGTTTAGGTGGCGGCACAAAAGGAGAAAAAGGAGAGGGAGAAAAACTCTTTTAGGGTTTTTGTGTTTATTTCTTGAAAGTGAAAAATGAAAACATGTTTTTACTCTTTACCCCCCTTTACTTGTAAAGTCCATGGGCTAGGCCCATTTCTTGTTGTGTGCCGTGGGTATGGGGGCCCCACATGGGGTACCCGTACCTTTCTCGTGTCCCGATGTTTCGTGTTCGTTCGTGGTTAAACGTGTTCGTGTCTGAAGCGTTTCTGTTTATTTTATCATGTCGTTTATCGTAATCTTAACGTTCGTAATTATATTATATGTATTTACGTAATTATTCTAGTTCGTATTTTAAATGGTGATCATGATTTAATTATGTTCACGTGACATATTTATTAACTGTTTATCATGAGTTCGTACGTAATCGATACTTGTCATGTCATACACGTATGCACTTGCTTGATTATTAGCACATGAATGTGATCAATACTAAATGAGGTAAGTTTTAATCTAGGACGTACGATCTTAAGGGCACTATTCATGGTAAAAGCATGCGGGTTTTACAAGTGTCGTCTGATCCACCCATTTAGCTACCCTAGTGTAAATTGATAAATCAAGGAGGTGAAATACAGATATGTAGTAGTACTGTAATACGTAACTCAATTTGCTACATTAACAAAGTTCACCTTTAGCACAAGTATAAAAAAAGAGTTGATGAATAAATGTTGCCGTTAAATGCCATCTTAATATACTTTAAACTTTCTCACGTGGTAAATAAACAAATACAACATTTCTCTCTCCAGTAAAGGCATCTTCCCCAAACATAAACTAGGAAAGCTTCAAATCTATTCATGATTCTTCCATTTTTTTTTTTCTGTAGATCTCAATATAAATGACTAAGATTTTGAGGCGCCCGAATTTTTGATGCCCTAGGCCGTCGCTCGCCGCGCCCGGTACCAGGGCCGGCCCTGTCTGGGACCTCAGATGTTGCTAGTGGTGGTGGACTGGTGGTACAATGCAAGCCAACAAACAAAGGTCATATTATTCTCCTTGGCGTGATATGATGAAGTCACTTTCTTTGCACACTACACACTTGTTGAAAGAGATAGGCAAAGCAATTTTGCATCCTTAGAGAGAAAGGGATGACACTGTCACAGTTACCCCAGCTTCAAAATAAGTGGCTTCTGCAATTGCTGCCATCGCATTGGATCATATGAACTATGAAGGTCATTTAAAGCCTTCTGGATCTGTGGCATATTGGTCACCCAAGTTGGATTAATTATTTACGCGCTGCCACAAAGTACAATACATGCTTTAAGATATTCCGACCATTAAGTAAACTAAGTTAGCATACATATAAGTTCATCTTTCGGAACCATATCACATCCCGATGAAATAGGATGAATTGAGACAGTATTTTGTAAATACGGAATTATCTTGAATAGATTAACCATTTCTTTATTTTCCGATCGCCTGAGAAAAGAAAGATCTTGTTGTTTCTTCAACAATTTCTGATCTCTAGTGGACCTCTCAGTAGGATTCGAACCCAGATGAAGTTCTGACCATCTGTCAGAGAAAAAAGAACGAACGGATCTTGTAGGATTCCCAAGAAATTCTTCGATTTCTTCCGGAAGCAGATATATGTCGACTATATATATCATCCTTAACAGCCAATATATGTCTATGATACAAACCGACTATTGTTGTATCATTTACGCCTTGGTTTACTATTCCCATGTCGACGTCACCAATTTCTGCAAGAAAATTCATCAAAAATAAATTATCTCGAGTTTAGACTATACCATTTTATGTTATATAGATGGTTGAAGTGTTGTATTTCTCCTTCAAATTTTATATAAACATAAAATATACTTACTCTAGTCTACAAAATATTAACAATTCATTAATCAAAACCCTAAGTTTGTTATGTGTCAAAACGATAAATGAAGTTATCAGCGCACCAACAGGTCTGTCATTTTTTATTTCTGTTACATAAACAAAAGATGCGAATTGGTACTCTTCTCCTGCTTTTATCAAATGGTAAGCTACTAAATGGATCCTAAGTTTTCAATTTTGGATTTTACATGTGAGATTAAGTCAGTAGAAAGTAATCATGAGATGCTACAATAGATGCTACATAGGGGCAAATGCTAAAGAGACTTTCACTGTCAAAATAGGCTTTAACTATAAAAAAATATTGAGTTGTAGTGGCCTGTGCTACATTTTAACATAAATAGTTTATAAGAATCAGTTATCACCTAACACGATAAAAAGGCATGCAATTATTTTATCATTTAGCTTGAACCACTATTTGATAATATCGGTTACCTGTGATGCACATATAAATTCCGGTTAGCTAAACTCTTACTTTCAAACCTCCATTGCACTTTACGGCTGAGAAATATACTTTTCGTACATCAACATGTATGCTAGGAAACTAATTTAGGTATAAATACGAAACAAATGTTCTTTGAGTTGTGTTTTAAATTAAAACCTTTTTAAACAGATATGCATATATCAAATCGAGAATATTGCATTTTTACGCAAGCTCACTAAATTAAAGCAACTCTGTTACCAAGTAATTGCCTGCAATTGGATGTGCATAATCCGTTACAGATATTCTATACTTTATGAGTTGACCTGGTTTTTATCTACTTGAGTTAACACGTTGAGCTGGTTTCTCAGATAATGAAACTCATTACCGATTTTCGGGGTGTTTATACCACTCATGTAAGGTTCGAGATGGACATCAAAAAGAACAGGTAAATGTGATTGAAAATTAAGGGTAATAATGACTCGCTTATTAGAAAGATATTGCATTTAACACTGACCTTAAGCTTGTTGCCAACTGTGATACATAAACATTGCACACACTATGTTGAACCGTTAATGCTTGTGAACATTGCCACAAACTACTGAGCTTAAACAGTAAACTTGCAATAAAATTAAAATGTTAGGAAACTATAAGACAATATAATTCATCAATAAATGCACTAAGAAAAGAAACTACCACAATATAAGTTACAAATGTTCTGCAGTTCAATGCAAGGCGCTTTCTTGTATGTTACCACACATAATTTTGAATGTGCAGCAAATAAATTAAATCAAACATAAACTGGAAGGTACACAAAAGCCCATTCGTCTGGTATAAAAAGCCCACTTGCTTGTTTAAGCCAAGGTTTTATAACATCATAGTGCCTGTAACAGCACATAAATGCTATTCATTTTATAACCTACTAATACATAGACTATGCTAAAAAAAATTATAAAACCCAACTTAGCCCATGTTTTATTATGCAAGAATGATAAACTGACTGAACCATAAAGAATGTAAACACATTTTTTGGTCATACCTGATCATTGCTCTCATCCATGTGTATTTCCTTTATTTTACCGATATAGAAAACATGAAATTGAGGATCAAATAAAGATGTTCTTTGAAATGTATAAGAAGTCTGAGGTGCACGACATGCATTAAAAGTGGATTCTAGAACATCCATACTAACAAAATTAGAGGTAACAAAATGGTTAGGTTGGGCAAGCTGATATACGGGTGAAAATGGGTCATTTTTAAATGAGGTCAAAACAGGACGGGTTGATCCACAAATATACTGTCCTTTCTTTGGGCGACTTTCAGACCTGTTTGACCATTTAATCTGCAGGTAAGATCCTAAAATTATATATAAAATCTAACTAAAAAATTATCCATATCAAGTAAGAGCTTAAACCTTTTGCGGGTGATCCCAAAGATAAATTTCAATAGTATATTAGTTTAAAACCAACCAAACACCGTTTAAAGATTACCAACGAAAACCTCATAATAGGCCAGAATCAACTTATAATAAGCACAAAAAAGAATTATTGGATGGCCACTAAATAAGTTTAATAGAAACCATACCTCTTTATCTATGAGTGCCTAAATTATTCTAATGTAAGTATGTTTGTGCTTATCATTGTAGAAGCTACCTAGAATTGATGTGAAAAGATAAAATTAGTAACGGATATTATCTCACAGATAACGATTGACCTAACCTAAATTTTCGAATAGCAAGGTGGGCGTAGTTACCTGCAAATTCTAGCTTCAACACACCTGATGGAATATAAATCTTACCAATGTATTGCACATTGTAGTTTCTGCATAGCATGATAACAGTTATATTAATGAGCGTCTAAAACTGAAAAGTTGCACGATCTTTGATTACCCATACCCAAATGCAGTGCCTCTCAAAGTGTTAATTAACCTCTAATATTTCATTCGGCTCAGTATCCTCTTCCAATAGTAGCAGAGATACCATCTCGTCGTAACATTCAAAGAGAAACATACCATCTTTTCACAACATAATCCTGTATTATTTGAAAGGAAACAAACTCGAAATGTGTTACTTTATTGTGCTTAAACATCTGATACAATCAAAAAGTTTTATGATTTAAAGTTGCATGCCCACCAAAAACCTTTATCAAACCATGTTCCCTTCCAACCGCATCCAGATCATTGATAAAGACAACACATGGAGCCTATGGGGATCCACCATAAACATGATATAAATTTGAAAAACAGGAAGAAGTGCAAGAGCTTTTTGAGCCACTTTAGACAATCCTGCACCACACATTATTGTTCATTATAAGCATGGGACCAACTTTGATAGACACCGTATCAGGTGCTCTTACATAATCAAATAAATACAGAAAGATAAGTGGGAACTAACCTTGACTATGAAATATAACTTCTGCATGTGACACCTGACAAAGCCTAGTGAAAAAACGATCTTAGTAAATGTAATATCATTACAATTATCATGTTTCAAAGGCATATGTAAACAAAATTATATAGTGAAAATAAAGTAAGCATGTGCTTTTCTATTAATCCTTTCATTGTCTCATTAAAATTAATTGACTATATTTCAAAGACCAAACGGGCAAACCTGCTTCAAGAAAACCCCTAAAGTTACACAGAACGCATCATCAGTGGCAGATTCTAGCCAAAACTGTAAGAATGCACAATCAACAAAGGTGAATCCATATGCAGTAATACCATTATCAAGACTACGCATACCCTGTACATGATGATAGAGGCAATTAGAAATGCCTATCAACATACACCTCCAAACGTTCAGTCACAATATTGCGCTATAAAGAAATATGGTTCTTATGAGCAATAAGTTTTGTTGGGATACTAAGTCTGAACAAATCAATAGATAAATATGCTTCTAAGGGTAGGTTTACAGCCTGAAATCATTTTTCTTTAGAAGGTGTAATCAAATCCCGAATCCCAGGTTTGCAGTCACTAATCAGTAAAACTTTTACTGTAGTTGATCTTGAAGCTAAATTGAGCCTTCTCGAAGAACTTGCTGACTCTAAAATCATGAATCACAAAGTTCTAAGCCTGCACGTTATCAAGATTAAATAAGAAACATTTTTAAACTAAAATGATGTTATGCAATTGATTAATAATGGACAATCAGGGTCTTTTTTTTTGGTAATGGGTTACCCCGGTAAATATATTAACCAAAAAAAACTGTTAAGTACACAGGAATGTGGCCGAAGTCCACATTAACCTCAAGCAAAGGCTTGGAAACTAGTGCTTATGACATGCCATAAACAAACTACATATATCAAATGACATAGACTACATGATAAACTAATCATCAATCAGAGTTAGTTTCCATTAATTATGTACTAATCATCAAATACTCACAAAAACATACTAATCAAACAATCATAAGTCAATATTTGATACCTACATAAAAAGTTTTACACATCCCCTTAAAGTTGAGGTACTTCATACTTGATTGTCTAAACCACCTGTGTCCACTAATGCTCTTTTTACTTCTTGGTCCCACCATCTTTAAAATCAAGTGAATCATGATATACCATCAGTATACACCTTTCAGCACAGTCAATATATTTGCAAATGATGTACTATTTGTAGTACAAAGTCCCACCATCTTTAAAATCAAGTGAATCATGATATACCATCAGTATACACCTTTCAGCACAGTCAATATATTTGCAAATGATGTACTATTTGTAGTACAAACTTTGTACATACGTTAAAAGTATGTTGTTAGTTTGACATTTATCAACATTATCATACTTATACAAAGACATATTTTACGTGTACCATTTGGACCACGTATAAACATGACATGTGGATGTCGACGCATGACTCTAGCAATAGACATACAAAGTAAACGACTTGTATAGTCTTAAGTTGTCGCGTATATCATAACTCTCGTATAAGAAAACTTAACGACATGTATGAGCGTATAAAAAAATGTTTTTAATACTAAAGGTTTGAGTATTCGAAAACGTACCTAAATCAATAGCTGCAGCTCGAACGTAAAGATCTTGATAGAACCCGCATAATGTCTCTTATCTAAAATATCCACTTCCCAATATATACAACCCGACCCACCTCGAGTAATGTCCACATAAGCGAAAGCCTCGCACGAAAAATTCTTTTTAAAAATCTCACTACACGTACCTATATTCATCAATCAATAGAGAACTCTACAATTACAGTAGGATGAATTAACAAAGACAGTTAAATGGAGATTTTCAAGATCTTTAATTCCAATTAACAAACACATATCACAAAATTTATAGCGTAACATCAATCAAAAAGCACTCAAACCTTTGCTTGATCAAGAGGGCATCGATAGGATATCACAACTGCACAGTCCACATAATTAATTAAAAAACATGCAAATACAAATTTTGATTATTAATCTGCTATCATCCAATTAGGGTTTCAAGGAGAAAAAAACCTGTGGAAAAACACTACGAACTAATTGAGTGATTTTAGGATTCCGAGAAAAGGAGTATATATAACTAATATTATTTGTGTTTAATAAACTAAATCGACTGTTAGGGATGAAGTATTCACCGAAGGACAATCTAGAACAGTATAATTTTTCTTTAGTTAGATAAAATACATATGGACATCAATCATAGAAAAATCGATTAATTAATAAGAACAGATTTATAAAAAAGGAATATCGATCAACAATACCTTGTTTCTTTCACTGTTTTATGAATAATCTAATCGATTAAGAATTAGGGTTTTTGTAATAGTGTTAGATTTTAATGAATGATAACTAATCGGGGACTATCTTACCGAGTTTTATTTTAAGTGTGCGATTAACTTGTTTGGGTTCGGGAATTTTGTAAGCCGGAACGAAAGCCCATGTGCTGACTGGGATTAGTACCATGATTGATGACGTGGCAAATCCCTCCTCTTATATATAATGTAAAGATATATATATATATATATATATATATATATATATATATATATATATATATCAAATCAAATCAAATCAAATCAAATCAAAACCCTTATATAGGAAGGATGGTGAAACAATACCTTAAATACAAAATTCTATAAAAATGACACATGTAATTCATTAAGGAGTTTCCATAAAATGGTTCAAAAAGAAAATAGAAATTATAAATGATGCCTTTAATACAAAATTCTATAAAAATATATATAGGAATTACAAATGATGCCTTAAATACAAAATTATATAAAAAATATATAAGGAAGATGGTGAAACAATACCTTTAATACAAAATTCTATAAAAATGATTCCATCAATGCTTCAAAAATAAAATACGAATTACAAATAATGCCTTAAATACAAAATTATATAAAAAATAAATATAGGAATTACAAATGATGCCTTAAATACAAAATTCTATAAAAATATATAAGGAATGATGGTGATACGCAGCCTTAAATACAAAATTCTATAAAAAAATGATTCCATAAAATGCTTCAAAAATAAAATAGGAATTACAAATGATGTCTTAAATATAAAATTCTATAAAAATATATATAGGAATTACAAACGATGCCTTAAATACAAAATTCTATAAAAATATATATAGGAATTACAAATGATGCCTTAAATACAAAATTATATAAAAATATATACGGAAAGATGGTGAAACAATGCCTTAAATAAAAAATTCTATAAAAATGATTCCATAAAATGCTTCAAAAATAAAATAGGAATTACAAATGATGTCTTAAATAAAAAATTCTATAAAATACATATAGGAATTACAAATGATGTCTTAAATACAAATTATATAAAAATATAAGGAAGGATGGTGAAACAATGTCTTAAATACAAAATTCTATAAAAATGATTCCATAAAATGCTTCAAAAATAAAATAGGAATTACAAATGATGCCTTAAATACAAAATTCTATAAAAATATATATAGGAAATACAAATGATGCCATAAATACAAAATTCTATAAATATATATAAAGAAGGATGGTGAAACAATGCCTTAAATACAAAATTCTATAAAAATGCATACAATAATATTAATTTCAAAAAAATAATGTAAAAACGGTATTTATAACATTAACATATACAAAATTTATTACCTCATAAAATTCAAAAATACATAAAATATTTATACAATATTATTAAAATTCTAAAAAAAATTAATGTAACAAACTTATTCATACCGTTAACGTATGTAAATTCAATTAACTCATAATATTCTTAAATAAATAAAATATCTTAAACTACGTTATTTTTGTTTATTCTATGCTACATTATTAAAATATCAATGTTATAACTAACACTACATATACTAAACTTCTAATACAAACACACATAAATTCAATTTTCATTAAAAAATATATACATAAAGCTAGCCTGTCCACCGGACGGGTCTAAAGGCTAGTATATATATATATATATATATATATATATATATATATATATATATATATATATATATATATATATATATATATATATATATATATATATATATATATATATATATATATATATATATATATATATATATATATATAGTCGTAACCCGGCCTACGGGCGGGGTCGTTTCGTAATTTTTTTCTAAGCGTTCATTTGTGTTTTTTTATATATTTATAGTTATGGTTTGGTTTTTTGTTTTTTTCCCTAGGCACCCAATAATTGTGGTTTGTTTACAGTATGGTTTGTTTTTTTTTGCTTTTTTGGCCCTGGTCACCCAGTGATTGTAAATCTTTTCTAAGAGTATGTTTGCGTTTATTAGGCCGCGGGAACCAATTTAGTTAAACGAAAAATAAAAAGAAACTAATCTTTAATATTTTAAGGCCTTGGCCCATGTAAAGGACGTGTGTTGTCGCATTTGAATATTTTGGTTAAAAAAGTGTTTGCGGATCTCGTTTTATCGAGTCTTATCACGTTTTTTCACTTTTTTTTAGAATGGAAAATGTTAGTGGTTAGTAGGTCGAGTCGTGTAATGACATCTAAGCGACAGAATGTCTTTTTCGAACTCTCGCCCAGTTAAATTCACATAGCCTTAATTTGAAACCGTTGAAAATGTTTATTTAAGAGTGCTCTTTATGATAGTATTTAAATAGATTACATGTTAGATGTATGAATAGAAAATATTAATGCTACATGTCTGTGCTGTCTGTTGTTGTATGCTGCTGGCTGCCTGCTGATGTCTGCTAGTGTCCACTGCTGCCTGTCGCAGTCTGCTGTTGTCCGCTGATGTCTTCTGCTGTGAGAGTAATGTCGTGTTGGTGCTTGTGTTTGCAAGGCTGCTGAAGAAAAATGGCTATTGCTAGTTTAGTGCTGCAAGTTCTGTTTATTATGTTGTGTTTGGTCTAGTTCACTGGGCTTTAGATAGTGTTTTGGTTTGGCTTGGGATGTTAATCTGTAGGTTTGTACGTTTGTTTTTCTTGGTCTCCTCCAGCAGCCTTGTTGGAGTTGCTTGTTTTTTGTTTGGTTTAATAAAGTCTGCTTTTCAAAAAAAAAAATATTAATGCTACATGCGAATAAAAAAAGATATTTAATTTTTATGATATATGATTTTTTGAAAAAAGTAAAATAATATCATTACGTTTAACAACGAAATACGCATAATTTAAAAATAAAATTTAAATACATTTAATAAAAGTTTGAAAACAGAAGCTACTTTTTTATTAACACATATGAATTTTGAGATACTCGGTATATGTTTTAAAAATACTAAAATAAATATATGAAATAAGTTAACGTTGCTTTTTACATTATATTTACTATAATAATTTAATTTTAATATTAATGAAAAAAAATTTATTCACTTTCTAATCTTCCTAATTTGAGACATAAAAAATTTAAAAATACTTAAGTGTCCAGTGGATATAATAAAAAAATGCACCACTTAATACTTTTATTCTCTAAATAAAAAAAATATGTTATATTGTGGAGCCATTTTGAGACATGCAACTCAATAGTTTCACCTATTTGCATACGTACTGTTAAATAACTTATTGACATGTGATATAACGGGCGATTTTAGTTTTTGATTTAGCGAGAAAGCAGTGACGCTAAATGAAAAATTATGTTATATTGTGGAGCCAATTCATAGTAGCAGAAACTATGAACATAAGTCGTATGAAGAAAAGCACGTCGACGATTATCAATGTAAATGAGAAGAGTTCAATTACAAAATTGTTTAATTCAAACACTGCTTCAATATAAAAAAATATCCATAGAAATTTACATATATGCGGTATTCATCCGTTTCACATACGTTATATGTTTATCCCGATGCTATTTAAACAGGGCCGTCCCATGGTTTTTATAGGCCCTAGGCAATAACAAAAAGGAGGCCTCGTTTCACATGTAAATTAAAGAGAAACTGCATGTAAACTTGAATTATATGGCGTGTATATGTTTAATATATAACGTATTTATACATAAGACTAATTAAAATGAGGCCCTTTTATAAGCGGAGGCCCGGTGCAACCGCACCACTTGCACACCCCTAGAGCCACCTCTGTATTTAAAGGTAAATTTATACCAAGCTCAACCATATATTCACACGCGACATTTATCAACTCACAACTTGTAACGCCTTTAAGATATGAGATATATTTAAAAAATATATATACTGGAAAAAATATGTAAATTAGTGGATTGTTTTTCTAACATCATATTTATTTGGTTATTTGCGTTCATAGCAAAAATATCCGTTGTGTCGGTACAAATAATTAGTCAATCTCCAAATTTGTCTATCAGCTTTTTATGATAAATTTTCTCAAATAAACACCGATAGGTCTCTTGAACTCTCGTAAACCCGTGGCCGTGAAAATCTTGATGAAAAATAAATAAAACTAACAATGCATCGTTGTTCAATCTCAACGCATATTACTATACTGAAGTTTATTATGGATCGAGATTTTCTATGTTGAAATTATAAATGTTACGAACTAAGATTGGGCATCGACATAATACATTAATCAAAGATAGTGAGATTTATACGTAATTTGGTCCATCGCAATCACTAAAGATCAGTTACCAACTTACCATCACTAGTCCTTTGCATTTGCTATCTTCATTGTGTCATGGCTTAGATATGCAAGCTTTGAATAAAAAACGAATCTGTAACTTGGCCCATTATTGCAATAAGAGCATTTTGATTCATGGTGCCAAAGCCTAGCGCCAACCAACCGCGCTAGAAAACACAACCGCGCAGGACTCCATGTCCTCGCGCCATTCTCCTGGCGCCGACCATATCAGCCCACGCGGTTCTCCAAAACTCTTTTTTTCGAAATTGTGCTAAAACAAATAAAAAAAATAAAAAATGCTAAATCAAAAGATATAAATGATGAAAAATAAACACTTAGATGCAACAGAAATGAAACAATTGTATGTTCTCCCCAATATTGCGACCCAACCTACAATTTGTTGGAACAACAAATAATCATATCGCTTCCCAAGATTTCTGTAAATAGTATTTTTATTTGTACATAAGATTTTTCCAAACACTTTATTAGGCTATGTTATCAGCCCCTCATGTTTAAGAGGATAACTTTACTGCAGTTTGCAGCATTGGCATTGCATACATTAGGTATCTCTAAAAGTTTTCTATTATCGCTAGTGCAATATCGCCAAAGCAAGAAAAGATAGGTGGCTTAACTGATCAATGCAATTGGTTGCTTGACAGGTCTTTGTGAAGCTGGGTCTAACACACCATGACAACACCATAACTTCTATGTCAATGGAAATATCACCCACCACACCTACAGTCACAACACACACATGGTAATCATCAAAATTCTGAAGACCCATTTCCAGATAGTAGTATGACTCAAAAGAATTACCAAGATAGACGTAGACAAATCTACTTCGAACTATTGATCTTAACAGCAAATTAAAATGATAGACAATGTCTAGCAGAATAGTGGACATGATATACAAATCAAAAGACACATCAGCGAACAAACCCAAAAAAACACTAAAAAGCAATACAAAATAAATTGAAAGGCTTGGAATACCGGGCTTATTTAGATATCCAAACAATTACCTGTAATTTAGGTGTTCTTCAACTTTTCGGAAAACTTATTTGCTTCAGCTTCTTCATTCATTGCTCGGTCTGCACAGTCAACTTGACTTCCAGCCAACTTATTCCACATCTCCATCTCTCGCTTGTGGCAAACAAAAAGTAGAAACATAAATAGCAAGAACTTTTGGTTTTAACCTGTTTCCAACCCGGAGTGTTTTGCATTTGTTTGTTAATCAGTATCTATGAAATAGTTCAATAGTAACAACATTTAAAAGGCTTTGATCAAATCTTTTTTTGTTTGATCTATATTTCAAGAATTCATGCTTATGTGAATGTATGACACAAGGTAGAATACACATCTTTCCATTTTAGTAAATAACCAATAAGCATAATTGAAAAACATCTTCTATTTTATTCCTAGGTCTCTCACATAAGGGATGACAATTCTTCCTTACTGAAACGCGACATAAGCCAAAAGGTTAAAGTGGTATTAAAAGAGCCAATAGTGCATAATTCACAATTAGCACATACGAAGTATCGTAGCTTGGTGTTATGTTTGAGTGTGGAATGAGCTCTGCCCTCTAGGGGACATGTTTAATACTTTGAAAATCTATGAACGAAGAATGAAATATGTACATGTGACAAAACCATGACTCGACTCTATAAATAATACAAAGTGGTTTTCTCAAAAAACGGTTTTTTATGTTTGTGGTAAATCAAACTACAAATGGGTATACAGAAAACAAAACATACACAATATACATGCTTCTCCTCTTTAAAAACTAATAAAAATTGCATCGTAAAATAATAAAATAAGATCATAAGCCAAAAATAGAGGATTAATAAATAAAATTCAGTGTGTCCATATTCCTTAAACTCTATGTGCAGAATAATGACTTGTGCCAATTTTCTTGAGCAGTACCATATCTTTAGAATTTAGCGTTACACAGTATTAGTTGTTGTAATGTGTGGATATATTATGGTAGTTAAACAATATTAGTTGTTGTAAAGTGCGGATATATTATGGTGTATAAATGTGCAAGTGCAAGCAGCGAGATTAGTACTTCATAGAAAGATACACACTCACAGGAATAATAATAATATGCACAAAATATGCTATCTTTCAAGTAAATTGACTTTCACAGGGAAAAGGGAGATGAATGTGAATCGAAAAGCCATTCACACATACTGCTCGACACCCTTATATAGTCATGACCTTAATTTGTTAAAAATGAATCCAAGATAGTATACCTTAACAGCTCCCGTACCAATGTTTTTGAAAAATACGTTGCTTTTTTGTTCATCTTCTTCCTTCTCACGGCACCTATGTTCTATCTACTGTTTCTCAGCTTCCTCTTGTTTCTTTTCAGCTGTTTTTTCATTTGAATCTTCGCGTTTTTCCTCTTTATCCACTTCTTCTTGCAGCCGCTTCTACTCTTGTTCCTGCAATTAAATTAGTAGCTCTGAAAAAAAGATGTCACACAGAACTGCAGATGTTGACTTGCCAACGAAGAGAAAATGGAATTCATGTTTACAAAATAAAAAAAGGGAGTTTTAACCAGGGTGTTTGGATGAGTGTCTGACTATTTTTGTTTTTTTACCATAAGCATTTACAACTCCTGCTACAGAATAGTTTCAATACAACAATATCACTATAATTAAAAGTTTTATAGTGTTGAATATAGTTTCCAAACTAGTTAGCTTGTCGATTAGGGTAGTTTTCCTTATGTTTATAGCTTTGTATTAGGAAGGTGTATGTGTCGACTAAGGTTTGGGCTCGGGCTTTACTTAGTCGTACGTAGGTATGTTACCGACCCCCTCACCCTATAAAAGGAGGTGAGGGGGTGATGCCTAAGGTACACCGTAGCTTCTATTCTTTCTATGTAATCGATCGATTAATAAAGTAAATCGTTTGGTTACCTCTTTGTGCATCGTTCTTCTGGGTTTTTTGTCTATTGCATCTCTGCGATCGTCTTTAAAGGATCTAGGGTTCCGCGTTCGATCTTCGGGTTGTTGGTGTCGATTCCAACAAGTGGTATCAGAGCTACGGTTAGTCGTGGTCTTTGGAGATCGGTGCTAGATCAAGAACGATTCGTGAAGAAAAGGTTTTCGAGTTTTTCGATTCATTTTTCTTGAGTTGCAGGTTTTTGGCTAGACGGAGAAGACGAAGTACAAAGACGTGATTGGTTGTTTTTATAAACAATAAAGATAGGTGGCTTGTGATTGGTCTAGTCCTTATCTATCACGTGGAGAATACAACAAAGTGGTAAAACAACTTGTTTTGTTTTATATTGAAAAAAAAAGAAATTATTGTTATTATTCGGTTTTAATAAAAACGGATAGTGGGAGTTTTCTTTTATTTCTGTTGCCAAGTTGTATTTGTAAAAGGGTTCTTGTTGCGGGTTTCTTGTGGTTCAAGTTTGATCGTGGTTTACTTGGGTTTTCAAGTTAACGATCGGGTTTGCTTGTACGTGATCGAGGTTTAGGGTTACTCTAATTAAATCGGTTTGCAAGAAGGGTTTTACGCAACAAGGGAGAAAGAATATGTCGTCGATAGCGAAGTTTGACGTCGAAAAATTCGACGGGTCTAATGACTTCAGGTTGTGGCGTGTGAAGATGCGGTGTCTATTAATACAACATGGTTGGGAGGCTGCGTTAGATCCATTCCCGGGTACCATGACGGACGCTGAAAAGACTGCGGCGTTGAAGACGAATGTCTATAAAAAAGCACACAGTGCCTTACTCTTGTGCTTGGATAACAAGGTGTTGAGGGAAGTCAACAAAGAAAATTCTGCTGCGGGGGTTTGGTTAAAGTTAGAAACTTTGTATATGACAAAGTCTTTAGCCAATAAATTGTACTTGAGGAAGAAGCTGTTCACTTTCTACATGCATTCAGGTAAGAAATTATCTGAACATATATATGAGTTTAATAAGTTGATCGGTGACTTGGCGAACATAGACGTTGAAATTGATGACGAAGATCAGGCACTCATGTTACTTACATCATTACCATCCTCGTATGATAACTTTGTGGAGACATTACTTTATGGAAGGGAGTCGCTCACTTTGGAAGATGTCTTGTCTACCCTCAATTCACGGGAGTTGAAGAAGAGGACAGATGCAAAGGATGATGGTGATGGGTTATTTGTAAGGGGAAGGCCGGAGCATCGGGGTAATCAAGGACGTGGTAGTTCGCGATCAAAGTCAAAGGGTAAAGGAACTTATAAACAGAAGTGTTACATATGCTATTCTGAGGATCACCTTAAGAAAGACTGTCCAAAATGGAACAAGAAGAAATCAACTGGCTTTGTCAACAAGAATGCAAAACAGGACGCTGGGACGTATTCTAAGGGTTATGACAATGGTGATTTGTTGATGGCGGTGAGTGAGGAAAGGTTCTTAGAGTGGATCATGGACTCTGGTGGTTCCTATCACATGACGCCTAGGAGGGACTTCTTGTTTGATTTTAAGGAGCTTGATGGTGGTATGGTTTTGCTCGGTGATAATAGAGCATGTGCCATCAAGGGGATAGGGAAGGTGAGAGTACAGATGAAAGACGGTTCAAGTTTTGTGCTTGAGAATGTGCGTTACATTCCCGAGTTGAAAAGAAATTTGTTATCTTTGGGCACTCTGGATCGAGAGGGCTATACCGTGAAGTTGCAGAATGGAAGAGTAAAGGTGATCAAGGGTTCTTTGATGGTTTTGTCAGGAACTTTGAAGGAAAATTGTGTGTACTCCTTGGATGGTTGGGCTGAATCAAGTGAAGCTAGTGTCGGTATAGAAGAAAAGGAAAGTCTTGCGCAGGTGTGGCATAAACGCCTGGGTCACATTAGTGAAGCAGGCTTGAATGAACTCAAAAGAAGAGAGGTGCTGGGGAAGGAAGGTCTAGGTAAGCTCGAATTCTGTGAAAATTGTGTTCTTGGAAAATCGACCAGGGTGAGTTTTGGTCGAGGTCAGCACACAACAGAGGGAGTTATAGACTATGTCCATGCGGATCTCTGGGGTCCTTCTCGGTGGAATCGATGAGTGGTTGTCGTTACTTCTTATCGATTGTTGATGATTATTCGAGGAGGGTTTGGGTTTATTTTCTTAGACATAAGAGTGAGGCATTCAGCAAGTTCAAGGAGTGGAAGCAGTTGGTAGAAAACCAGACAGGTAGAAGACTGAAGAAACTTCGAACGGATAATGGTTTGGAGTTTTGTAATCAGGAGTTTAATAACTTGTGCAAGGAGAGCGGGGTAGCAAGACATTTGACGGTTGCTGGAACTCCGCAACAGAATGGTCTAGCTGAACGAATGAACATGACTCTCTTGGACAAGGTTAGGTGTTTACTGATTCAGTCTGGTTTGCCAGAATCATTTTGGGCAGAAGCAACGGTGACGGCAGCATATCTGATCAATAGGTCTCCATCTACAGCATTGGAGAAGAAGACACCTATGGATTTATGGTCAGGACATCCGGCGAATTACGAGATGTTGAAGATATTTGGTTGCGTTGCTTATTCACACGTGAATCAGGGGAAGCTCAAGCCTAGAGCTATAAAATGCATATTCCTGGGGTATCCTGAAGGTGTGAAGGGATATAGATTATGGAGGTTGGATGATGTTAAACCGAAGATAATCATAAGCAGGGATGTAGTCTTTAATGAGAGCCTTATGTATAAGGATACTCTCAAAGGTGCTGGTGCTACAGATTCTGGGAAGAAAATTGAGTTTGAGGTGGAACTTCAAGGCAGTCGGGTCGAACCAACTGTGGATCCTCATACTGGGGTAAATCCAGGGAATGAATATGAGGATCAAGTTGAAGATGCAGTAGATGCAATGCCTCAACAACAGAATCTGGACAACTATGTTCTGGTGCGTGATAGAGCTAAAAGAACAACTACTAAACCTGCAAGGTATAGGAATGAAGGTAATGTATCATTGTCTAGATCATCAAGGTCTAGGGAAGAAGATGATATTACGGCTTATGCGTTTGCTATTGCTGAGGAAGAAGATACACATGAACCAATCACATTCCAGGAGGCGATTAATTCATCTGAAAGGGATGAGTGGGTTCGTGCAATGGAGGAAGAGATGAGTTCTTTAAAGAAGAATCATACTTGGGAGCTGGTCGATCAACCACGTGGTCAGAAGCTGGTAAGCTGCAAGTGGTTGTATAAGATTAAAGAAGGGATTGAAGGCGTTCAGAAACCAAGGTACAAAGCAAGGCTGGTAGCTCGGGGGTTTACACAACGAGCAGGGATTGACTACAATGAGGTATTTTCACCCGTGGTTCGACATACATCTATTAGGGTGATTCTCTCATTAACTGCTTGTGAAGATTACGAGTTGGAACAACTTGATGTGAAGACGGCGTTTTTGCATGGTAATCTTGAAGAAACCATTTATATGAGGCAGCCGCTTGGTTTTGAAGAAGGAACGGGCAACAAGGTATGTTTGTTGAAGAAATCCCTTTATGGTCTTAAGCAGTCTCCAAGGCAGTGGTACAAACGGTTTGATGTGTATATGGTCAGCAATGGGTTTAGCCGTAGCAACTATGATAGTTGTGTTTACTTCAAAGAGTTTGCACCAGGTATGTACATATATCTACTGCTGTATGTAGATGATATGTTGATTGCTTGTAAAAGCAAGTCTGAGATCGAATATACCAAGGGACTGCTGCGGAAAGAGTTTGATATGAAGGAACTTGGTCCAGCTAGGAAGATACTTGGTATGGAGATTGTCAGGGATAGGGGTAACCGAACCCTGAAGGTGTCTCAGTCGGGATATGTGCGGAAAATTCTGAATAACTACAGAGTGGATAATGGCAGGTCGGTCTCTGTGCCATTGGGAGCACACTTCAAGGTATCTTTGAAGGATTGTCCGTCGAGTGACTGGGATGTGGAAAGAATGAGTAAGGTCCCATATGCGAATGCTATAGGTAGTTTAATGTACTTGATGGTTTGCACTAGACCAGATATTGCGTACGCGGTTAGCATTGTGAGCAGGTATTTGGCGAATCCAGGTAAAAATCACTGGGAAGCGGTGAAGTGGATTTTGAAGTACTTGAAGGGCACTGCTGATGTAGGTCTAGTGTATGGTAGAGATCAAGGGAAACACGTGGATGTTGACGGTTTCGTGGATAGCGATTATGCTAAAGACCCTGACAAGGGTAGGTCGATAACCGGGTACGTGTTTATGGTACATGGCTGTGTTGTGAGTTGGAAAGCAACTCTGCAGCATGTTGTTGCATTGTCTACTACAGAGGCGGAGTATATGGCGCTTACGGAAGCTGTTAAGGAAAGCATTTGGCTTAAAGGTCTACTAATCGAGCTGGGAATAAACCTAAGGTCAGTGGTTGTGAATTGTGATAATCAAGGGGCAATTCATCTCTCAAGAAATGCAATGTTTCATGAGAGGACGAAGCATATCAATGTGAGGTATCACTTCATCAGGGAGATCGTAGAATCTAAAGAGATTGAAGTGGCAAAGATAGGCACGGAGGATAATGCAGCTGACGCGTTTACAAAGGTGGTTCCAGGTCCGAAGTTCAAGTATTGCATGGAGATACTTGGTGTCGGGGCTAACTAGTCTTGTCACTAAGGTGGAAATTGTTGAATATAGTTTCCAAACTAGTTAGCTTGTCGATTAGGGTAGTTTTCCTTATGTTTATAGCTTTGTATTAGGAAGGTGTATGTGTCGACTAAGGTTTGGGCTCGGGCTTTACTTAGTCGTACGTAGGTATGTTACCGACCCCCTCACCCTATAAAAGGAGGTGAGGGGGTGATGCCTAAGGTACACCGTAGCTTCTATTCTTTCTATGTAATCGATCGATTAATAAAGTAAATCGTTTGGTTACCTCTTTGTACATCGTTCTTCTGGGTTTTTTGTCTATTGCATCTCTGCGATCGTCTTTAAAGGATCTAGGGTTCCGCGTTCGATCTTCGGGTTGTTGATGTCGATTCCAACATATAGGATGACGACTTACGAAATGACTAAAGAGGGACACACAAACGTCATTTTTCTGCATGATTGTTCAGAGATGGGTGAGTCTGGAAGTTGCCATTAACTGCTTGGAGAAGCTCAGCCACTTTCTTCATAGACTCCTTTCACATCCTCATATATACCCCTATGCATAATCACATCCAGTCCCTGAACATGACACTATTATAATATCAAGGATCATTAGATACCATAAGACAAAAGTAAATTTGTCAAGATGTATACACGGTGAATACACACGGTGAATTATATTCCTAGCGAAGATATGGAAGTTTTATATTTATTCTCATATGGTGTATGACCAAGTTCAATTACTGATTAGATACGATAATAGTTTAATGCTATAAAGGGTAAATATGTCTAAGTAGCAATAGGGATGGTTAGATATCACTTCACATATTTCTTTATCAATGCGTGTATACTTTAATGGCATTCTGTACCAATATACAACTATATTGTTAAGAACTACAAAGTCCATTGCTTAGTTAAGCTTTTACTTAAAAGCGGAGATATTTAGTCGCTTTTTTAACATAATAACATATTTGAGGTATTGTAGCCACGGCCTAATAGAATGTAGTAACTACTCTTGGTATAGATTTTAAATAAATTGTTTCAAGCCTTTAAGATATGTATTGTTAAATAGAAAGTTGAATAAGGATTCACGAGGGTAGTCAGGCCTTTAGTTAGCATATGAGCACCTGACTACAATGTTAACATATTGCATCACAATATTAGTTTAGCCTTTGAGAATGGAAATAATGAAGACCACCATGTCACAAATAGTTGTTTGAGGTCACAATTGCATGTGAGAAATCATTTGATTATGAAATATGGCATGAAGTATCTTTTTGCAAGGTGAATATTTGGATATCTTATTGATGGTATCAATAATGTCGGCGATTGATAGAAATTAAAATGCATCTTTTTGTGTGAGAGTAAACATCAATTTCGTTATTTATTATATCATTTTTTTTGAACTTATTTATTATATTATTGAAAAAAATTAAATGTATATCTTCTTTGTAGCAAAGACTCAATTAACTAATGATAGTCATCCATTTTTTTCATCTAACAAAAATTCATTTTTAAAAAATTAAATATCTCACAAACCGTTAGTCATTACGTAAAATGAAGCATACTATCGTGACAAAAATTAAATCATCTTTTTATCGAGGGGAATATGTATATATATTTTCGACGAGTTTTTTTCTAGGAAAATCATATATAAAATATTTTTGTCCAATTAACGATTTACTGTTTGTGAGATATTTAATAAAAAAATAAAAAGTTGGGTTGAATAAATATAATTGTTTGATGTGATCTATGCTATAAAGAAAGTTTACATTGATCTTAACTTTTATATTACTGGTGCACATTAGAGGTCAATGTGTTTTATATTCCAATCAAACGTATACATTAAAGTGAATAACTACTACGATTAAGTTGGGAAACTCCGGTTCCAAACAAAAGTTAGGAAACTACTAAACAATGTCAAAAGTAATAAAAAAGAAAGAATTAAAGGTTTTTTACTGCGACAAAGACAAAAACTATTACTCTCTGTTGGGTGAATCACCCGAACTGTAACTAATCAAAAAACGTCACAAAAGGGAACTAATATACTTTTCACACCCATTACTATTAGTTTATCCAAAATTTTACATTATCCAATGGAATATATTTTATTTACTTTTACCAAAATAGTATATGTCGTTTTTTCCATTTAGCTTATCTTACAAGAAGAAAAGGCCGAAGACCAGTTATTACACAAAATAATAGTTAAATCACAAAAAAATACGTTGGTTTGTTTTAACCAAAAAATGTATTCTCACATGAACAATTATATGTCGCGATTTCAAGACCCAAAAGCAAGGAAGGGTTGAAAGTATTCTATTTGGACAAAGATGCATGAAAACTATACAAACTCAGGAACAAATGTTGTCTATAAAGAAGTTTTATGTCAGATTTGAATATGCATTTTATATGTAATCTTATTCATTCTCTTATGTTATAATATTCATGAGTAATGTATTTAATTTTTTTATTTAATATGGTTTACAATTTATAAGAATAATATTTGTCTAATTATTATTATTCATATACTCACAAAAATTATTAACCCTATATGATCAACTTCTAACAAATGCAAATTAAAAAAATATTAAACCTAAATTTAACATTAACTTAATCATAAAATATAACTAAAATATACTAAAAAATAATTATAAAACACTAAACTAAGGACACACAAACAAAATACACTCCGTAACAACAAAAAACGACCCCGCCCGTTGGGCGGGTTACGACCCTAGTATATATATATATATATATATATATATATATATATATATATATATATATATATATATATATATATATATATATATATATATATATATATATATATATATATATATATATATATATATATATATATATATACTAGATTAGAACCCGTGTTCAACACGGGCAGTAAATACAATATTAAGTTGAAGAAAATGGTTATGAATAACGTTAAGCGTGATGTGTCGTCATGTTCAAGTCTCAAAGCTTTAGCGGATAAAACGAATTCTTTACGTTTTTAAGGCGTAAAATATAACTACACATAAAACTATTTATAATTTATTATATTTATGACGTATTAAAATATATTGAGTTTACAATAAATGTTATATATACATAAATAATAAACTCAAAAAAACTATATTTATCTGGCATTTTTATATAAAAAATATCTATTATATCGAAGTTGAAACAAAGAAAATCTCTTTACATCATGACTTACAATAAGTGATATATAAATAGCATGGTTATAAATAGCGTAAGGCGTGGCGTGACGGTATGTCCAAGATACACGCTTTAGGGTTAAACCGAAGTTGTCGTGTTTTTTAAGCGTGACTTATGGCAGCGCAACATATAAAATTATTTATATGTTTTATCATATTTCAATATTATATTTATATTTAGTTCACATTAAGTGTTGTACATAATAAATAAATAAAGTTAAAAAAACTCTTCTTACTTGTAATAATAATCATCTTTTTGAGTTGAATTCAAAAAATTACCGCACCTCATATCGTATCGCGCTTTAACCTATTGCGTAACGTGTAGGTCACGCCTCAAGCTATAACGCGCCTTAAAACGAGTCGTAGCGGGTTATTTAGAACAATGATAAACAGTGATAAAAATTACTAGAATTCAAAAAGTTTATAATTTTAATCCTTCCGTCCAATTCTTAAAACCAAAATAAAATGATAAAATTTACTCCGTATCACTTAGCTTGTGAGAAAAAAAATATACAAATAAACTTTTCTCCTTACAACAATCTGTTTCTCCACTAAAAACTACGTAATAAATTTATTCAATAATATCCTTAAATTTTGGATTACAAATAATAACTGAATAGGAGATGAATCATTCAACATAAGAGAGGACAGTACGCTACATGCTACCTTATATTGATCAATATTAGGTCATCTGTTTCATCCGCTAATGCTACAATGCTACCTTATGGTGCACTCATTTTAAAATATCCTCCACGTGAATGGGTGCAGGCTTCC
The DNA here is from genome assembly GCA_025667525.1 of Glebionis coronaria. Lineage (NCBI taxonomy): Eukaryota > Viridiplantae > Streptophyta > Magnoliopsida > Asterales > Asteraceae > Glebionis > Glebionis coronaria. The sequence goes on from JANFOE010000927.1 coordinate 818,003, forward strand.
TGAAATAAAAAGTAGTAAATTTTTTAATAATGAACTTATAAATTTTGCCACTTCTTTAAAGTTACAGAAATAGTTAAGTAAACACTTACAAAAAAAAAGGCACATGCTACAAATTTAAGCCATCGAAACCAACAACTGTTGTAAAACCCATGCTTTTACCATGAACAGTACACTAATAATCGTACGTACAAGATTACAACTTTCCTTATATAACATGAACACGAATCACGAATATTTCCTTATATAACATGAACACGAATCACGTATATTAATTACAAGAATTACGTACGTGTTATTACACGATAAGTATTAAGTATGTAATAATACAAGATAATTATTAACAATAATAATTACAATCACGAACATAAAATCATGAACATGAAATCACGAACAAATTAAAAACTGTCCATCAATAATATACGACACGTATCGCGAACATTTAATTCAAGCAGTAGTATTTTAGTAAGTGTACGACAAGTATTACGTACCCCATTATTTAAGTGGTACGTAAAATATTTTAACACCTAAAGAACTTATAACACAGGAATTAAAACGCGAGCCTAGACGATTATAGATTAAGTCACGAATATCGAGAACTCGCGTGTGTGTGAGTGGGCTGCGTGTACCACAAGAGAAACAAAAAGAGATAGGGCCCAAGGCCCATTTGGGTGTCCAAAGAAATAAAACACAGGGGGGGGGGGGGATATATTAATTTTGGGAAAGTATAAGAAACCCTAAATATAAAAACAAACCCACAAATTGGTCTGTTCCTCCTTTTTCTCTTTTGGTCGTCGTCCTTCAACGCAAGATCAAGGGATTCAGTTTTGATCTTTTAATAACAAGGTTTTTGATAGTGTTTAAATCCCTAAGCCATAAAATACATTCGGTAACTCCTAAACCCTAACCTTTTTCTAATTATTTTCTTTTTATCTTAATCTTTGAACAGTAAGAAAATCAAGGGTTTGAACATGTTAATTAGAGGTTATAAACATGTATTACAATTGGGTATGTTTCGGGTTTTGGTTTGGTTGGTTTGATCAGTCGAGAGTTACCACTCTCGATGGTGTTGTTTGTTGTTGTCGCAGCCCATGGGCACATCAGCCACAACCCTCGTGGCCAGTGGTTCTGTCGGGGTGGAGGTTTAGCCTACCTGTGGCAGACAGCAGGTACGAAGTGGGGGTCAAACCTGCGCAGTGGTAGTTGAAACTATTGCTGTCGGTGGGAACTAGGCGCTCATCAGGGGAACCCGGCTTAGGCTAGTGGGAACCCCTGAGCCTACAATGGCAATCGGCTACAGCCTAGGGCTGTTGGCCGCCAGCCCGAAACCACAACCGGACGGCTGTGGGGGTGTTTTGGGTTTGGTGTGGTTTGGTTCTCGGTTTCGGTTACAAGTTAGTGGCCACAGGTGTAGTAAATTAATTATTTAATTAATTAACATGGGCTAGTGTTTTACTTTATTTATTAATTTATCAAATTAATTTTCATGAATTTGTCACGGGTTCGGGTTCGTTCATGATTATTTTACAAGTTAAACTAATTTTACAAGTATATTATTTTTTTACAAGTTAATTAAATTAATTTAACATGATATATAATTAATTTAATTAAAACATGAAATTAGGTTAATTATTATTATTAATAATACATATTTTTAACCTACGTATTTATTTATTAAATTGGACTATAGTAATTATTAATTAATTATTAAACATGAAATATAATTAATTAATGAACATGACTTAGGTTATATTAATACAATATTAATACATGTTTTAACCTAAATATTTTATACACTTGAATTTAATTAAATCATGCGTATATTTAATTAAATCTTATAACATATAGTTATTCAATTAACATGTTATAATTCATAAACCATACTATTAATCACATGACTTAGTATATTTAATCAGTAAAACTCAAGCTTATATTATTAGCTTATAAATTCAGCTTATTTCTAAATATAGAAACTTTCTAATTCAGGAAACTTACTATTTTTAGAAACTTTCTATTTTTAGAAACTTATCTATTTTAGCAGTTAATCTATCTTTGGAAACTTTCTATTTTTGGAAACTTTCTATTTTAGGAAACCTGCTATTTTTAGAAAGTTACTTATTATTTCACAACAAGTATAATAATACAAGAAATACAAGTAATACTTAATCAGAATATCCAGAATACATGATAAACATAGCATAACGTTAAAACCAGTAAAACAAGACATGAACATATAAAACAAGCTAAGACACGATATAAAATCAGTTACGTACTCAGTAATCAGAATACTTATACACGTATACTATTTATGTAGCATACTGAGATCGAAGTAGGACTCTCTTCCGTTCGTCTTCTTCGGTCACTGGACTTAAGGTACGGATTTCACGTCCTTTAGTAAGGACAATCTCTTCCTTCATTAGGAATTCCCGTATGCAGCCAACTGTTTTCCCTAGTAGTTACAGAGTAAATGCTTATGTTTTTATTAGTTACCTTAGCCATATACATGCATGACCAGTTCACCTAGTTATGGAGGTACCATAACCATAACACTAGAGGCACTAGTGTTATGACTTCACCACGGCAGAGTGATAGCTCGTGGCGTCCCTTTCAGCTTTTGGCCATACTATTATGTTATCATGTGGGGCATATGGGTGCATCCTAGGTTACATGTTTTTACATATTATTCAGGTGGATGTGGTGTGTGCCTTGCATCCTTCACAAGGAGCTGATCCCTCCTACCCACTTACCAGTTAATTAGTGGCATCCCCTCTAATTTGCATGACGAGGTCACCCCTCTAAGTATTCATACACGTTGTTGACCTCATGACCTATATTGGCTTTTGGTACATTAACTAATACATATTTCATAAGTAACAAATGCTATGTTTTCAGAACTACACCAATTAACATGACAGACAACTAGGTTTTCCAAGACTTATACATTTCCGCTGTTATTAGTCTTATTTATGTTTCAGCCATTTATACTATGTCGTATATCCGTGCACTGAGCGTTATGCTCAGCCGTTACTTTCCTTTCCATGTCCCAAAACGGCAGGTACCCAAGGACAGACTCGAGCATTTAGAGGACGTGCATAGGATGGAAGCTGCCATAGACTTCTTCTCCTTTTTCCTTCATATACCTATTCTTGTTTAGTCTTTCATTCATTTCATTTCCTTTATTTATGTTTTGGGAACCGCTGTTTGATTTCGGTTTTCCCTATGGTCATGTATGTTTTAGTACATATTACCTTGCATGCTTTGATGACACGCCATTATTAAGCGTAACGGTCCACTTATCAAAGTGGGGTGTTACAGTTATGGTATCAGAGCCAAGGCTTCGACTTGTAGGCTCTAAAACTTGACTTGTGACTAGTGGGTAGTCACCAGGAGCTTCCTATGCCAACGCTTGTTATTCCACGTATTGGTGTGTTCAGCGCATTGTTGTTTTAACCATGATGTTTTCAGCACCTTGATGTTTTAACCTTGATGTTATCATCGATATTGTTTTACTAATATGGATGGACAACCGTCATTCATATTTAGTTATGTGTCATTGTTTCATGCATGATGTTCGTCGTGAACTATGGCTATGTGGACTGAACCCTAGTAGTTCATAATTAGTCACATAAAAAATTCTCAGATAAGTTTTGACAGATGATTTTTTTTACTTATATATGTTTCATGCATCATTGTTGCAGGAATTTTGACTAAGTAATGGTTTGTACAAGACTTGCCCTATTTTGTCGCATGTGCTTTTATCGAAACTTTTAACTTTGGGACCGACCCATAGGCGTCCCCTCGCCATGTCTTTTATTTTGGGTAAACTGACCATTGGCGTTTACCCTCGCGCATATAAAGGTTTTTATAAACTGCATCATGCATTCATGCACTGTTAAAATTTTTCTCATGATTTATTGGCATAAAAAAATTTCATGTCCCCTCATAAGTTACTATGTTTTTATGTCAAGTATGTTTTCATACTATCATGGTTAACTTCAGTTTCATGCTGATTATGCTATATACTCCTTCATGTTAGGTTTTTTCATGTTTCTTCATGATGATTTCGTCTTCATGTGATTACGTCGTACGTCTCTTTTGTTGTTTATGCTTTCATGCAAGACACTGTTGGAATTTATTTAAATCCCGCTTTCATGATAGTCATGGTTGGTTTTCATTAATCATGCTTTCAGGAAAATCATCGTTGAAATTCGTTTAACCACACGTTAGCGTTTCTCTATGCAACCAGAATGAGGTATATACTAGCATTGCCAGGTTATCATGATGGTCTTTCTAACCATTTAACCAATTATTTTCCTTTAAAATCATGTCAGATGATCGAACCCATATCGATCATTTCATGTGCATTCCATGTGTACTCCATGTACCGTATTCCATGTGCGTATTCCACTTGCTGATATTCTACAAATTGTTGATGTCGCTCATAGCTTGGAGATGTTACCATGGTTTGATGTTGCGGATTTTAGAGACGCTACGGGATGCTGATGTTGTTCACAACCTGGAGATCTTACAAGACGAAGACAAAGGCGTTAGATCAAAGCGATCGGACGAGAAGATGCTTTACCACCAGACGATTCCCATCAATCATTGTCCCTAATTCTTAGTTACATGTCACACGTCATTCAGTTGTCGTTTCAGTCATATGAGTGAGAACCGGTACCAGCCAGCCACTCAGCTGAATAGTTATATGTATCATAGTCATGAGAATGACCGTCATGGAACTGACAGACAAGACGATAGTAACCACTACTGTGACAAAAACTATGCTAGCAATCGCAACAAAAGCTCCAACCACGGACGTGATCAGAAATACAAGGGTTAGTAGTTCGACCGATCCGCCAATTCTGGCATAATAACCTAATAGTCGTAGTTCTATTTGTTTCACACCTCAAGACACATGTCAAGACACTAGTCAAGACACATGTCATGCCTATATTTCCCAAGACACGAGTCAAGACACATGACTCACGTCAAATTATGGAACATCCCTAAGAAATTCATGGTACCCTCTAAAGGGTATATCCATGTAATTGTGCCATGTATTAATCAGGCCACAAGAATTTCAGTACCATCACCGGCGTATTATTCGCGTATGGACACGCAGGGTTCGTTCTGAATGAGACAGGCAAAACACATCCAGTGAGATCTGTCACGTTCACTCCATGACATTTCCATTTCTTGAACCCATATTTCATATTCATGGCCATAAAGGACGCCATTCGTATCACCCATGTATACGAAGGTTTTCCTTCAGCATAATGATAGGATCCAAGCTGCTAACGCATTACTCGGACATATGCGAGTTGAATTAAATCCTAATGATGAACTATGAACAGCACACCATGCTACTATTCATGATTATGTACAGTGATGTTCGGGCTCCTGAATACATTCAGCATGGTTTTCCATCAGGAAAATCTGTACAAATTATCTATGCTTTACAAGCACGTGTTTTGTTAGCCATGACTGCTAAAATTTTCTAGCTGTTAGTTAAGACACGACTACTAAAGTCCTTTTACGCATAACCAATTGATTATTCCAAAATCTTCCCATACATTCCAGAAGGACGGTAACATGAGATTATGTGTTGACTACCGTCGATTTAAAACAAATCACCATTCATAACCGTTATTCTCCTCCACGTATTGACAACATGTCCAATCGACTTGAGGGTGTCAAACACTTTTCCAAGATCGGATTCATGATCATGCTGCCAACAGTAACGAGTGAAAGAGCAGGACATTTCCGTGACTGCTATTCGTACACGACTCGGTCATGCTAGATTCATGATTTTGTATTAGTCTCATAAATGCCCCAGCAGTATTATGGACTTAATAAATTGAGTTTCCATGAACTCATAAACAAATTCATCAGTGCTTTCATCAAGGACAACCTGATTTTCTTTAAGTCTAGAGAAGAACAGGAATACCACATGTGCACTATGTTGCAAATTCTTCGACAGGAGAAATTTCACCCTGAAATTTTCCAATAGGAATTCTGGTTGATTATAGTGACACGCTGAATCACATAGATTCGCACGGTTAATATTACCATGACTCAGCTTATGCGTAAAGGTGAGAACCTTACACTACATTAGGTGCTCCAGAAACTTCTACGCTAAGAGAAAACTAATTTCAAAGACGCATAGTTTCGCAAACTTATATGTATCAAGTTTATACGAAGCAAGATACAGTTACGTTCATATCTAAGTACCTGAGATACCAACAGGCTAAGATAGAACACCAACAGACTAGAATGTTTTTCCACCATCAGAAACTATGAATAGAAATGGGACAAGATCTCCATGGAATTTGGTTACCAGATTAACGCAACTCAGAAGAAGCAGGATGATATCTGGGTTATTGTCAACAGTTTGACAAAGTCTGTAGATCCTTACCTCCGCAAGGATTGCGGAGCAAGCAGATTGATCATACATGTTCTAGCCAAGGCTCATCCGATCACTTGGTAATCCCTCAGCTATCGAGCAGGATAAAGGTTCGCATTGTGCTCCTTATCTACGTTCACGTCCTTGTTCTAATTTTACGACTTACTTTCACACTCACGTTCATGACACTATTCACGTTCATGATCGTATCCTGGCCTACGATGTTACGTCCATTTTTCATTCTGGGAAGTTTTGCAAGAACTTGAGAGACCAGACTTAAGTTTAGTATAACTCTCTATCCTCATATAGACGTTTCACGTCACATTCCACGCCTCTCCTTATAGCATTTGTCGTTACCGCCGCCCTATTCCATGTTCACGATATGTTTCACATGTCATGTGAATTCCACGTTTCTCATATCACGTTCACAATATGTTACACGTATCATTGATCACGATGTGTTGCCATATTACACTCACCATATCTCCACGTATCACGTTCAAAATTGTTCACGAATCACGTTCACAATTTTTCACGTACTACGTTTCAGTATGTCTCACGCATTATTGCTAAGACAGTACTATTATCAGTTAGATATTTCGGGTTATTTTATATCATAACGTTTCATTTACACTTGCACGTTAATCAGATTCATGCTGATCTATCTTATGTTGATGAACCAGAAATTTTCTGTATCGTGAACCAAAAGTCATGAAGACTAATATTGTTATTTCCGCCAAGACCGTTTAGAGGACCGTTCTGGGCGGGAAGCCACTTGGAACGGAGGAGTCCATCTGGACTTCTTATCCGTTTTCTCTTATCGATTAGATACGTCCTTTCAGTCACGTCACGTTCCATGTCCTTTCAAGACATGTCACGTTCCACATTCCTTCGACCATGTCACTTGCATGTCCTTTTATCTTACATACCCTCTCAGTTGATTCGGGTATGTTTCTCTTTCAGTTTACTTTATCTTTAATTCGGGGACGAATTATTCTTTTTAGGGGGGAAGAGTTGTAAAACCCGCATGCTTTTACCATGAACAGTACACTAATAATCGTACGTACAAGATTACAACTTTCCTTATATAAGATGAACACGAATCACGAATATTTTCTTATATAACATGAACACGAATCACGGATATTAATTACAAGAATTACGTACGTGTTATTACACGATAAGTTAAGTATGTATTAATACAAGATAATTATTAACAATAATAATTACAATCACGAACATAAAATCATGAACATGAAATCACGAACAAATTAGAAACTGTCCATCAATAATATACGACACGTATCGCGAGCATTTAATTCAAGCAGTAGTATTTTAGTAAGTGTACGACAAGTATTACGTACCTCATTATTTAAGTGGTACGTAAAATATTTTAACACCTCAAGAACTTATAACACGGGAATTAAGATGCGAGCCTAGACGATTATAGTTTAAGTCACGAATATCAAGAACTCACGTGTGTGTGAGTGGGCTGCGTGTACCACAAGAGAAACAAGAAGAAATAGGGCCCATGGCCCATTTGGGTGTCCAAAGAAATAAAACACGGGGGGGGGGGGGGGGGGGGATATATTAATTTTGGGAAAGTATAAGAAACCCTAAATATAAAAAAAACCCACAAATTGGTCTGCTCCTCCTTTTTCTCTTCTGGCCGTCACCCTTCAACACCAAGATCAAGGGATTCAGTTTTGATCTTTTAATAACAAGGTTCTTGATAGTGTTCAAATCCCTAAACCATAACATACATTCAGTAACTCCTAAACCATAATCTTTTTCTAATTATTTTCTTTTGATCTTAATCTTTGAACAGTAAGAAAATCAAGGGTTTGAACATGTTAATTAGAGGTTATAAACATGTATTACAATCAGGTATGTTTCGGGTTTTGGTTTGGTTGGTTTTATCAATCGAGAGTTACCACTCTCGATGGTGTTGTTTGTTGCTTCCGCAGCCCATGGGCACATCAGCCACAACCCTCGTGGCCAGTGGTTCTGTCGGGGTGGAGGTTTAGCCTACCAGTGGCAGACAGCAGGTACGAAGTGGGGGTCAAACCTGTGTAGTGGCAGTTGAAACTGCTGCTGCCGGTGGGAACTAGGCGCTCAGCAGGGGAACCCGGCTTAGGCCAGTGGGAACCCCTGTGGGGGTCACAGGTGTAGTAAATTAATTATTTAATTAATTAACATGGGCTAGTGTTTTACTTTATTTATTAATTTATCAAATTAATTTTCATGAATTTGTCACGGGTTCGGGTTCGTTCATGATTATTTTACAAGTTAAACTAATTTTACAAGTATATTATTTTTTTACAAGTTAATTAAATTAATTTAACATGATATATAATTAAATTCATTAAAACACGAACTTAGGTTAATTATTATTATTAATAATACATATTTTTAACCTACGTATTTATTTATTAAATTGGACTATAGTAATTATTAATTAGTTATTAAACATGAAATATAATTAATTCATGAACATGACTTAGGTTATATTAATACAATATTAATACATGTTTTAACCTAAATATTTTATACACTTGAACTTAATTAAATCATGCGTATATTTAATTAAATCTTATAACCTATAGTTATTCAATTAACATGTTATAATTCATAAACCATACTATTAATCACATGACTTAGTATATTTAATCAGTAAAACTTAAGCTTATATTATTAGCTTATAAATTCAGCTTATTTATAAATATAGAAACTTCCTATTTTTAGAAACTTATCTATTTTAAGCAGTTAATCTATCTTTAGAAACTTTCTATTTTAAGAAACCAACTATTTTTAGAAAGTTACTTATTATTTCACAACAAGTATAATAATACAAGAAATACAAGTAATACTTAATCAGAATATCCAGAATACATGATAAACACAGCATAACGTTAAAACCAGTAAAAAAGACATGAACATATAAAACAAGCTAAGACACGATATAAAATCAGTTACGTACTCAGTAATCAGAATACTTATACACATATACTATTTATGTAGCATTACTGAGATCGAAGTAGGACTCTCTTCCGTTCGTCTTCTTCGTTCACTGGACTTAAGGTACGGATTTCACGTCCTTTAGTAAGGACAATCTCTTCCTTCATTAGGATTTCCCGTATGCAGCCAACTGTTTTCGCCAGTAGTTACAGAGTAAATGCTTATATTTTTATTAGTTACCTTAGCCATATACATGCATGACCAGTTCACCTAGTTATGGAGGTACCATAACCATAACACTAGAGGCACTAGTGTTATGACTTCAGGGGAGTGATAGCTCGTGGCGTCCCTTTCAGCTTTTGGCCATATTATTATGTTATCATGTGGGGCGTATGGGTGCATCCTAGGTTACATGTTTTTACAGATTATTCAGGTGAATGTGGTGTGTGCCTTGCATCCTTCACAAGGAGCTGATCCCTCCTACCCACTTACCAGTTAATTAGAGGCATCCCCTCTAATTTGCATGACGAGGTCACCCCTCCGAGTATTCATGCACGTTGTTGACCTCATGACCTATATTTGCTTTTGGTACATTAACTAATACAGATTTCATAAGTAACAAAGCTATGTTTTCAGAACTACACCAATTAACATGACAGACAACTAGGTTTTCCAAGACTTATACATTTCCGCTGCTATTAGTCTTATTTATCTGTGCACTAAGCGTTATGCTCAGCCGTTACTTTCCTTTCCATGTCCCAAAATGGCAGGTACCCAAGGACAGACTCGAGCATTTGGAGGACGTTCATAGGATGGAAGCTGCCATAGACTTCTCCTTCATATACCTATGCTTGTTTAGTCTTTCATTCATTTCATTTCCTTTATTTATGTTTTGGGCTTATGTTTGGGAACCGATGTTTGATTTCGGTTTTCCCTATGGTCATGTATGTTTTAGTACATATTACCTTGCATGCTTTGATGACACACCATTATTAAGCATAACGGTCCACTTATCAAAGTGGGGTGTTACATTTATGGTATCAGAGCCAAGGCTTCGACTTGTAGGCTCTAAAACTTGACCTGTGACTAGTGGGTAGTCACCAGGAGCTTCCTATGCCAACGCTTGTTATTCCACATATTGGTGTGTTCAGCGCATTGTTGTTTTAACCATGATGTTTTCAACACCTTGATGTTTTAACCTTGATGTTATCATCGATATTGTTTTACTAATATGGATGGACAACCGTCATTCATATTTAGTTATGTGTCATTGTTTCATGCATGATGTTCGTCGTGAACTGTGGCTATGTGGACTGAACCCCAGTAGTTCATAATTAGTCACATAAAAAACTTTCTAATAAGTTTTGACAGATGATTTTTTTACTTATTTATGTTTCATGAATCATTGTTGCAGGAATTTTGACTAAGTAATGGTTTGTACAAGACTTGCCCTATTTTGTCGCATGTGCTTTTATCGAAACTTTTAACTTTGGGACCGACCCATAGGCGTCCCCTCGCCATATCTTTTGTTTTGGGTAAACTGACCATTGGCGTTTACCCTCGCGCATATAAAGGTTTTTATAAACTACATCATGCATTCATGCACTGTTTTCATGCATAAAAATTTTCTCATGATTTATTGGCATAAAAAAATTTCATGTCCCCTCATAAGTTACTATGTTTTTATGTCAAGTATGTTTTCATACTGTCATGGTTAACTTCAGTTTCATGCTGATTATGCTATATACTCCTTCATGTTAGGTTGTTTCATGTTTCTTCATGATGATTACGTCTTCATGTGATTACGTCTTACGTCTCTTTTGTTGTTTATGCTTTCATGCAAGACAATGTTGGAATTCATTTAAATCCTGCTTTCATGATAGTCATGGTTGGTTTTCATTAATCATGCTTTCAGGAAAATCATCGTTGAAATTCGTTTAACCACACGTTAACGTTTCTCTATGCAACCAGAATGAGGTATATACTAGCATTGCCAGGTTATAATGATGGTCTTTCTAACCATTTAACCAATTATTTTCCTTTAAAATCATGTCAGATGATCGACCCCATATCGATCATTTCATGTACATTCCATGTGTACTCCATGTACCGTATTCCATGTGCGTATTCCACTTGCTGATATTCTACAAATTGCTGATGTCGCTCATAGCTTGGAGATGTTACCATGGGTTGATGCTGCGGATTTTAGAGACGCTACGTGTAAAACCCGCATGCTTCTATCATGAATAGTACCCTTAAGATCGTACGTACTAGATTAAAACTTTCCTATTATAGCATGATTACGATTACGTGTTAGGATTTTACGTATTACGTACGTGTTAGAACACGATAAGTATTTACTACGCACGAGCACGCAATAATTATTTGACAATAATTAATCACGAACATGCGATCATGAAATCATGAACGTAATTAAATCACGAACTATTATTAATTACGTATAGGATTCCTCTCAGTTCGTTTTCTTCGTTCACTGGACATAAGGTACGGATTCCCGTCCTTTCAGTATGGACATTTTTCCTTATTTGGATTCCCCGTATGCAGCCAAATGTTTTCCCGTAGTATTAGTTATGTGTTTGATTTGCTTATGTTTAATTTAGAATACCTATAGCCATATACATGCACGACCTGTTTCACCTAGTTATGGAGGTACCATAACCATAACATTAGAGGCACTGATGTTATGACTTCACCACGACGGAGTGATTGCTCGTAGCATCCCTTCAGCTTTTGGCCATTTATATTATATTTATCATGTGGGGCGTATGGGTGCATCCTAGTTACATGTTTTCAGTCAGGATTTCATGGTGAATGTGGTGTGTGCCTTGCATCCTTCACAAGGAGCTGATCCCTCCTACCCAAACCAGAATATTAAATTAGAGGCAGCCCCTCTAATTTGCATGATGAGGTCACCCCTCCAAGTATTCATGCACGGTGGATTTTCATGACCTATATTAGCTAATGGTAAAATATGATAAACAATTTTTACAAGAGAAACATAAGGCTTTTTAAACTATAAAACCAGTTTTATCAAGACTTAATCAGGTTACTCGGGACTTAGTTTCTTCTGCTGTTATATGTTATATGCTTATCCTATTCATGCTTTATTGTACATCCGTGCACTGAGCGTATTGCTCAGCCGTTTTCCTTTTCTATGTTCCCAAAACGGCAGGTACTCAGGGACGCTCATAGACTTTAAGCGTACGTGCATATGGACTGGAAGCTTTCTAGCCTTTCTTTACTTTATGCATTATCTTTCCTTTGATACATTTGCTATGGACATTGTTTAGTCCTTTCCATTACTATACTTATGTTTGTGTGTGATGAGCTTTACTTTTGGACTACCGATGTTTGATTCCAGTATTTTCCTTTTATGGTCATGTAATGTTTAGACATTTTTCCTTGTATGCTTTGATGATACGCCATAATTACGTGTGACATTCCATTATCAAAATGGGGTGTTACAATTATGGTATCAGAGCCAGGTTTCGACCTGTAGGCTCTCAAATATGACCTGTGATTAGTGGGTAGTCACTATGGTCTTCCTAGAACTGACAGTTGTTTTCATGCATTCATCATTTTTATGCATACATATATATGTCATTGTCGTAGATTTATGACTAAGTAATGGTTGGTACAAGACTGGCCCTATTTAGTCGCATGTGTTTTATCGAAACTTTTTAATTTGGGACCGACCCATAGGCGTCCCCTCGCCATGTCTTTTGTTTTTGGGTGAACTGACCATAGGCGTTCACTCTCGAGCATACAAAAGTTTTCATAAAACTGCATCATGCATTCATACACAAAATTTTCTTGCATAAAATTTTTCTCTTGAAATTTTGGTATAAATTTTTTTTTCATGTATATATATATATTTTATGTTTTGATCTGTTTAATCATATGTTTTATGTTATACTGTCAGATGGTTCTCATACGCGAACAGGAACAGCTCAATGCTGCAATTCAAGCTGCTATGCAAGCTTTGCTTCCTCAACTAAGGAACGACATCAGGGCTGAAGTTCAAGCTGCCAACAATCAGCAGCATAATCAGGCACCTCCTCCTCCTCCAGTGACATTAGCAGTATGGCTAGAGAGATTCAACAAGCTCCGTCCTCGAGCTTTTGAGAAGACAGATAGCCCCAGTGATGCTGAAAGCTGGTTGGCTCACATCGAGAAGATTTTCAATGCTATGGGTTGTGACCCCGCGTACAAGGCGAGGTTGGCATGCTATCCGTTCGAAGGCGATGTGCTAAATTGGTGGTTAGCGTTGATGCAGTCTGAGGGTGGTGACGAGTGGGTTGCTGGTTTGACTTGGGCTCAGTTCAAGGACAGGGTGATGGAGAAGTTCTTTCCCAAGGCTGAGCAAGACAAGCTCAAGAGGGAGTACCATGGGATCCGACAGAGAGCTGGGGAGAATAGCAACGAGTTTATGCAGCGCTTTCTTCGCTTAGTTGGTTTCCTTGGTGCGGCAGCAGGTACTCCTAAAGAGCAGGCACACCACTTTAGGTGGGCTCTTCGCACATCGGTCGCAAACAATCTGGTGTGTGCTACGTTCAACACTGTAGCACAAGTGGCCGATGTAGCACGTAAGCTGGAGATGCTGCAGGAGAGAGATGAGTTCGGGGAAGCTGAGAGACCCGACAAGAGGTAAACATTCGTATCCAAGCAGTGATCAATCCGTATTCTTTCCATATACGTCAATTATTCATCTCTTTAAATGTATCTTCCAGGCAGAAAACTAGGGACCGGTCTCAGCCGGCTACTCAGCAGCAGCCTCATCAGCCCAAGGGAAACGGTCAGACTAACGACCGTTCTGCTATGGATAGGCGTGGCGGTAATGATAATTACCGTAACAACGCTGGACACTCCAACAACAGCAGGTCCTAATACTTACGCAATTTTCTTATGATTTCATGTTATAACTCGTATTCTGACACTTTAGCAAAAACTTCTACCAGGAACCATGGAAAAGGTAGGGACCAGAACCAGAGAGGTCACAGCCTAGCCGTCCAGCTATCACTGGTATTCAATCTTACGATTATCCGCATTGTCCTTTGTACCCTATTATCATGTCTTATGTAAAATGTTTTATCAGGTTCCCAGCCAGCCAGAGCACCTGCTGGACGATTTACTCATCCTCTTTGCTCTACTTGCCACCGTAGGCACCCAGGGCCATGTCGTCGTAACACTGACGCATGCTTCAAGTGTGGTCTTCCTGGCCATATCATGAAGAATTGCCGAAAGGGCGATATGGAGGGCACATCGGGACATGCTGATTCCAAGCCGCCTCCTACCACTGGGCGTGTCTACACGACATCTCGAGACCAGGCCAACAAGTCTACAGGTACCATCACTGGAATCTTGTATATGTATGGTCAAGCTGCATGTGTTCTTTTCGATACGGGTACTACTCACTCGGTTATTTCTACTGCTTATGCTAAGAACATTAGGATGCTCCCCATGCCACTAGAAAATAGGCTTACTATTTCCAGCCATTGAGGGACTATGTATTAATCACCCATGTATACAAGAGTCTTCCCCTAGAATTTGACGATAAGGTTCTACCTGTTGACGCACTTCCGCTGGACATGAATGACTTCGACATGATTTTGGGCATGGATTGGCTATCCAAGCATCATGCTACCATAGAATGCCATTCATATCGAGTTATCTCCGGTGACGTTAATGCACCAGAGTACATTCATAACGGGTTCATACCCGGATGGTCTGTACAAATCATATATACCCTGCAAGCGCGTGCACTACTGTCACATGGCTGCGAGGGTTATCTAGCTACGGTTCATGACATGGATGCTGAATCCCCATCAATTCAGGATCAACCTATAGTGTCGGAATTCCAAGATGTTTTTCCAGCAGAACTTCCGGACATACCACCTGCACGAGAAGTGGAATTCAGTATCGAGCTTATTCCATATGCTGAACCAATCTCCAAGGCTCCTTATCGCATGGCTCCCATAGAGCTGAAGGAGCTGAAGGATCAACTGCAAGAACTTCTTGAACGAGGTTTCATTCGACCGAGCGCATCTCCATGGGGCGCACCGGTCTTATTTGTTAAGAAGAAGGACGGCAGTATGCGTCTTTGCATAGACTATCGCGAGCTCAATAAGATTACTATCCGGAATAGATATCCACTGCCACGTATTGACGATCTGTTTGACCAACTCCAAGGGGCCAAACACTTCTCCAAGATTGATCTTAGGTCATGCTATCATCAGCTACGGGTTAAGGAGCAGGATATCGCCAAGACTGCTTTTCGTACCCGCTATGGCCACTACGAGTTTGTAGTTATGCCATTTGACCTGACAAATGCTCCAGCAGTGTTCATGGATTTGATGAACAGAATCTTCCATGAATTTCTGGACAACTTCGTCATTGTCTTCATCGATGACATCTTGATTTTCTCAAAGTCCAAGGAGGAACACGAAGACCATCTTCGTACAGTACTACAGATTCTTCGCCAGAAGCAGCTGTATGCTAAATTCTCCAAGTATGAGTTCTGGTTAGACAAGGTGGCATTCTTAGGTCACATTGTATCAGCAGAAGGAATCACTATGGATCCAGCGAAGGTTGAGGCCATTACTAAGTGGCCAAGGCCGACATCAGCAACGGAAGTCCGCAGTTTCTTAGGCTTAGCTGGCTATTACCGTAGGTTCGTAGAGAACTTTTCTCGCTTAGCACTACCATTGACCAAACTGATGCGGAAAGGGGAGAAATTCGTCTGGACTGAAGAACGAGAGAAGAGCTTTGAAGACCTGAAGCAGAAGCTAGTATCTGCACCTATTCTTACTCTCCCATCTGGTACGGGTGGATTTCAAATCTACAGTGATGCATCGGGGAAGGGACTTGGCTGTGTTTCATGCAACATGGGAAAGTGATCACGTATGCTTCACGGCAGCTTAAGCCTTATGAAGAAAATTACCCCACGCATGACTTGGAACTTGCTGCAGTCGTGTTTGCATTGAAGATATGGAGGCACTACTTGTATGGAGAATCATGTGACATTTTCACGGACCACAAGAGCTTGAAGTATATCTTCACTCAACGTGAATTGAACATGAGGCAGAGGAGATGGTTAGAGCTGTTGAAGGATTATGACATTAATCTACAATATCATCCCGGAAAGGCAAATATAGTAGCAGATGCTCTTAGCAGGAAGTCCGGAATGATCAACGACATTAAAATTGAAGAGGAAATCATAAGAGACTTGGAGCGACTTGACATAGAGATCATGCTACGTGGACAGCACGGTTACTGGGCTAATCTTAGAGTAGAACCCGAGTTACTCTCTAAGAACAAGGAAGCTCAGAAAGATGATGGAGAAATCTAGGCGATAGTACAGAATTTGGAGAAACAGACAGAATTCAGAGTAGATGCAGATGGTATCGTATGGCAGGGCACGAGACTTTGTGTTCCTGATGACCAAGAACTCCGGGAAGCCTTGTTAGCTAAAGCTCATAGCTCCCCATTCTCTATACATCCTGGTTCGACTAAGATGTACCATGACATCAAGCAGTACTTTTGGTGGAGTGGTATGAAACAGGATGTAGCTACTTACGGAAGTAGGATTCCTCTCAGTTCGTCTTCTTCGTTCACTAGACATAAGGTACGGATTCTCGTCCTTTCAGTATGGACATTCTTTCCTTATTAGGATTCCCCGTATGTAGCCAAATGTTTTCCCGTAGTATTAGTTATGTGTTTGATTTGCTTATGTTTAATTTAGAATACCTATAGCCATATACATGCATGACCAGTTTCACCTAGTTATGGAGGTACCATAACCATAACATTAGAGACACTGATTTTATGACTTCACCACGGCGGAGTGATTGCTCGTGGCGTCCCTTCAGCTTTTGGCCATTTATATTATATTTATCATGTGGGGCGTATGGGTGCATCCTAGTTACATGTTTTCAATCAGGATTTCATGGTGAATGTGGTGTGTGCCTTGCATCCTTCACAAGGAGTTGATCCCTCCTCCCCAAACTAGAATATTAAATTAGAGGCAGCCCCTCTAATTTGCATGATGAGGTCACCCCTCCAAGTATTCATGCACGGTGGATTTTCATGACCTATATTGGCTAATGGTAAAATATGATAAACAGTTTTTACAAGATAAACATAACACTTTTCAAACTATAAAACGAGTTTTATCAAGACTTAACCAGGTTACTCGGGACTTAGTTTCTTCCGTTGTTATATGTTATATGCTTATCCTATTCATGCTTTATTGTACATCCGTGCACTGAGCGTATTGCTCAGCCGTTTTCCTTTTCTATGTTCCCAAAACGGCAGGTACTCAGGGACGCTCGTAGACTTTAAGCGTACGTGCATATGGACTGGAAGCTTTCTAGCCTTTCTTTACTTTATGCATTATCTTTCCTTTGATACATTTGCTATGGACATTGTTTAGTCCTTTCCATTACTATACTTATGTTTGTGTGTGATGAGCTTTACTTTTGGACTACCGATGTTTGATTCCGGTATTTTCCTTTTATGGTCATGTAATGTTTAGACATTTTTCCTTGTATGCTTTGATGACACGCCATAATTACGTGTGACATTCCATTATCAAAATGGGGTGTTACACTACGGGATGCTGATGTTGTTCACAACCTGGAGATCTTATAAGACGAAGACAAAGGACTTAGATCAAAGCGATCGGACGAGAAGATGCTTTACCACCAGACGATTCCCATCAATCATTGTCCCTAATTCTTAGTTACATGTCACTCGTCATTCAGTTGTCGTTTTAGTCATATGAGTTAGAACCGGGTACCAGCCAGCCACTCAGCTGAATAGTTATATGTATCACAGTCATGAGAATGATCGTCATGGAACTGACAGACAAGACGATAGTAACCACTACTGTGATAAAAACTATGCTAGCAATCGCAACAAAAGCTCCAACCACGGACGTGATCAGAAATACAAGGGTTAGTAGTCCGACCGATCCACCAATTCTGGCTTAATAACCTAATAGTCGTAGTTCTATTTGTTTCACACCTCAAGAAACATGTCAAGACACTAGTCAAGACACATGTCATGCCTATATTTCCCAAGACACGAGTCAAGACACATGACTCACGTCAAATTATGGAACATCCCTAAGAAATTCATGGTACCCTCCAAAGGGTATATCCATGTAATTGTGCCATGTATTAATCAGGCCACAAGAATTTCAGTACCATTACCGGCGTATTATTCGCGTATGGACACGCAGGGTTCGTTCTGAATGAGACAGGCAAAACACATCCAGTGAGATCTGTCACGTTCACTCCATGACATTTCCATTTCTTGAACCCATATTTCATATTCATGGCCATAAAGGACGCCATTCGTATCACCCATGTATACGAAGGTTTTCCTTCAGCTTAATGATAGGATCCAAGCTGCTAACGCATTACTCGGACAGATGCGAGTTGAATTAAATCCTAATGATGAACTATGAACAGCACACCATGCTACTATTCATTATTATGTACAGTGATGTTCAGGCTCCTGAATACATTAATCATGGTTTTCCATCAGGAAAATCTGTACAAATTATCTATGCTTTACAAGCACGTGTTTTGTTAGCGATGACTGCTAATATTTTCTAGCTGTTAGTTAAGACACGACTACTGAAGTCCTTTTACGCATAACCAGTTGATTATTCCAAAATCTTCCCATACATTCCAGAAGAACCTTCAAGGAGAAGGACGGTAACATGAGATTATGTGTTGACTACCGTCGATTTAAAACAAATCACCATTCATAACCGTTATTCTCCTCCATGTATTGACAACATGTCCAATCGACTTGAGGGTGTCAAACACTTTTCCAAGATCGGATTCATGATCATGCTGCAAACAGTGACAAGTGAAAGAGCAAGACATTTCCGTGACTTCTATTCGTACACGACTCGGTCATGCTAGATTTATGATTTTGTATTAGTCTCATAAATGCCCCGGCAGCATTATGGACTTAATAAATTGAGTTTCCATGAACTCATAAACAAATTAATCAGTGCTTTCATCAAGGACAACCTGATTTTCTTTAAGTCTAGAGAAGAACAGGAATACCACATGTGCACTATGTTGCAAATTCTTCGACAGGAGAAATTTCACCCTGAAATTTTCCAATAGGAATTCTGGTTGATTACAGTGACACGCTGAATCACATGGATTCGCACGGTATATATTACCATGACTCAGCTTATGCGTAAAGGTGAGAACCCTACACTACATTAGGTGCTCCAGAAAATTCTACGCTAAGAGAAAACAAATTTCGAAGACGCATAGTTTCGAAAACTTCTATGTATCAAGTTTATACGAAGCAAGATATAGTTACATTCATATCTAAGTACCTGACATACCAACAGGCTAAGATAGAACACCAATAGACTAGGATGTTTTTCCACCATCAGAAACTGTGAATAGAAATGGGACAAGATCTCCATGGAATTTGGTTACCAGATTAACGCAACTCAGAAGAAGCAGGATGCTATCTGGGTTATTGTCAACAGTTTGACCAAGTCTGTAGATCCTTACCTCCGCAAGGATTGCGGAGAAAGCAGATTGATCAGACATGTTCCAGCCAAGGCTTATCCGATCACTTGGTAATCCCTCAGCTATCGAGCAGGACAAAGGTTCGCATTGTGCTCCTTATTTACGTTCACGTCCTTGTTCTAATTTTACGACTTACTTTCACACTCACGTTCATGACACTATTCACGTTCATGATCGTATCCTGGCCTACGATGTTACGTCCATTTTTCATTATGGGAAGTTTTGCAAGAACTTGAGAGACCAGACTCAAGTTTAGTATAACTCTCTATCCTCATATAGACGTTTCACGTCACATTCCACGTCTCTCCTTATAGCATTTGTCGTTACCGCCGCCGTATTCCATGTTCACGATATGTTTCACGTGTCATGTGAATTCCACGTTTCTCATATCACGTTCACAATATGTTACATGTATCATTGATCACGATGTGTTGCCATATTACACTCACCATATCTCCACGTATCACGTTCAAAATTGTTCACGTATCACGTTCACAGTTTTTCACGTACTACGTTTCAGTATGTCTCACGCATCATTGCTAAGACAGTACTATTATCAGTTAGATATTTCGGGTTATTTTATATCATAACGTTTCATTTACACTTGCACGTTAATCAGATTCATGTTGATCTATCTTATGTTGATGAACCAGAAATTTTATGTATCGTCAACCAAAAGTCATGAAGACTAATATTGTTATTTCCTCTAAGACCGTTTAGAGGACCGTTCTGGGCGGGAAGCCACTTGGAACGGAGGAGTCCATCTGGACTTCTTATCCGTTTTCTCTTATCGATTAGATACGTCCTTTCAGTCACGTCACGTTCCATGTCCTTTTAAGACATGTCACGTTCCACGTTCCTTCGACCATGTCACCTGCATGTCCTTTTATCTTACATACCCTCTCAGTTGATTCGGGTATGTTTCTCTTTCAGTTTACTTTATCTTTAATTCGGGGACGAATTATTCTTTTTAGGGGGGGGAAGAGTTGTAAAACCCACATGCTTTTACCATGAACAGTACACTAATAATCGTACGTAAAAGATTACAACTTTCCTTATATAACATGAACACGAATCACGAATATTTCCTTATATAACATGAACACGAATCACGGATATTAATTACAAGAATTACGTACGTGTTATTACACGATAAGTTAAGTATGTATTAATACAAGATAATTATTAACAATAATAATTACAATCACCAACATAAAATCATGAACATGAAATCACGAACAAATTAGAAACTGTCCATCAATAATATACGACACGTATCGCAAGCATTTAATTCAAGCAGTAGTATTTTAGTAAGTGTACGAAAAGTACTACGTACCTCATTATTTAAGTTGTACGTAAAATATTTTAACACCTCAAGAACTTATAACACGGGAATTAAAACGCGAGCCTATACGATTATAGTTTAAGTCACGAATATCAAGAACTCGCGTGTGTGTGAGTGGGCTGCGTGTACCATAAGAGAAACAAGAAGACATAGGGCCCATGGCCCATTTGGGTGTCCAAAGAAATAAAACACGGGGGGGGGGGGGGGGGGAGGGGGATATATTAATTTTGGGAAAGTATAAGAAACCCTGAATATAAAAAAACCCCACAAATTGGTCTGCTCCTCCTTTTTCTCTTCTGGCCGTCGTCCTTCAACACCAAGATCAAGGGATTCAGTTTTGATCTTTTAATAACAAGGTTCTTGATAGTGTTCAAATCCCTAAACCATAACATACATTTAGTAACTCCTAAACCCTAATCTTTTTGTAATTATTTT